>OX104114.1:34998739-35598739 GCA_944474755.1 Limnoperna fortunei | reverse complement strand
TTTAACTCTATTATTAATGGAAGACTTTTAGACATTTTTGAAGACAACATTAACTCATCACAATTTGGGTTTAGAAAAAATAATCGAACTTCTGACAGCATATTTGTTGTTAAAACTTTAATAAATAAGTATATAAATCATGAAAAAAAGAAAATCTTTGGATGTTTTATTGATCTAAAAAAGCATTTGACTCTCTATGGAGAGTTGGCTTACTATATAAACTTTTGAAAAACAAAGATATAGGCAAAAAACTTTATAGTATAATAAAAAACATGTATGAATGCAAAGAAGCATCAGTTAAAAACAAAAGCTTTTTTTCGGAAAACTAACTTTGAAAATAGAAAAAATATTTGTATAATGAAAATTAGCGATCACTTTCTTGAAATAGAAAGAGGTCGTTATAAACAACTGAAACGAAATGATAGATTATGTCAAATGTGCAGCATGAATGTCATTGAAGATGAAATCCACTACTTTTTCCATTGCCCTAAATACAACGAAATAAGAAAAGAATTATTCAAAGATATTTGTATAAGAAATGAATTTGAAACATGTGTAAAATTAATGCCCTCTTCAAGTCATTTGCAGTATGCTGCACTATTTATAAAAAAGTCGTTAGTACTGAGGAAAGTGGACTCTGTTACTGCATGATTTGGATTTAATTTTAGTTAATAATGTCTTATAAAATTTATATCTGTTTATTGTTTGTGTATAATTGTGTAACTGTATTGCCATCAACCCCTTGGGGTATAAATGTGCTAATAATAATAATATTTAAGACATGTTAGATCATTTATAAACACCTGACAAAAAGAAGTGACAATGTCGGGATGTCTGAAAAAGCATTAATCTCCCTTATTATATTAGGGACATATAAACTGATTTAGGATGTCTTCGATTCAAAATAAATGATATCTTATCACTTTCAGAATTTTTCAGCTATATCACGGCGTCCTGAGGAAGACGGGTTACCCGGAGAAAAACACCCGACCTTCGGTAGGAGAACTGGCAATTTCATAAAGCGGTCGTTAGCTTAACGTGCACGTTAATATCCCATTTAAATTGAATAGGATAACGAGCACGTTAATTAGTGATCGCTTTATGAAACGGCACACAGACGAACTTTTGTAACGTAAGGTCCCTTTGGAAGCAAAAATGGCTGACTTCAAATGTTAAATTCCCGTTGAAAAAATTAAAGAATGATGAGCGACATGTTTATTATTGAGGCATTGTATAAAATATAGACCTGTCATAGTGGAATGATTTTTCTATTGGAATTTCGTAAAAAAAAGCTACAATATGCAATAATTTTAAAAATGGAAGCAAAAAAAAACACACTCCACGGGTGTGTGACTTTTATTTTAATGTTTAGAACGGATAGTGAATGAATTTTGTGATTTTCATGCTAAACATTGTCTAGTGGACGATTGCAATAACGCAGAGACACAGAACCCTTTATACCTATTCTTTCCCGTAATCCCAAAAGAATGCTCCAATTTAAACAATTTTTATATGAATACATTTTTGATAACCTATTAATACTGCCCTGCATAGCTTATTACACATACAATGATACATATCGAGAACTAGTGACGTAGTATGCTGGGCTGAGGTATTTTCGAGGGGTTACTTTTTGTCAATGTTTTTACCTAGTTTTTGTCGACCCGTTTGTCTGGATCACCAAGACGCATATATATTTGCGTCTGGGATCACCTTGTTGTAAGTTCGTTACCAATAGGTGGAGACAAAATAATCATTCTAATTTAAGGGCCCTATTTTTAGACCAGGAAAACCATGAAAACATGTCTATACTTTTAAAATTTCCAGTAAGGTTCTCTCTTGATTGTGCATAACAATAATATTTGTTTAATTAATTGATAAAAAAATATTTTATAAAAAAATATTTAAATTTAAACTTTGGTACAAATTTTTATACACTTCTTGATATAAACGGAAGTAATTTTTTAGACAATAAAAATATCATCCAACCATCCGATTTTCGGGCGTAATGATATATAATGAATTCAATATATAGTCTGAGATCCTCAATAAATATTCTCAATACCGTAAGGGGACTCCAGTTCGAATATACAGTCAGGTCACCATCAATGAAACCGGTCAAAATGCAATACTCGGAATGCCTCAAAATTAACTAAAGGTATTCGGACAACAATTGACCACGTGATCATATGTCTATTGTTTTTCAATAATGCAGACCTCGGTAATGTTCGGCAAACATCGGAAATACTATTTGAGTAACTAACTTTATTTTGCTCTAAACTGTTACATTGACTCAAAGTAAAACAATATATTTAATTAGTATCATTAATTATAAATAAATTGAATTAATAAAGATGTATTTCTTAGTGAAAATTTAAATTAAATCGGTGACTTCAATTATGGGTCGGATACCTTAAGTATTAAATGTATTTGACGTAATTCCGATACAAAGCATTATGACCTCACGTCCGACGTCCGGTAATCAAATTCAAATAAAAATACATTTTATCAAAAGAATGCTTTTATAGATTTATGTCTTGTTTGTGGAAATGAATGGTCACTTTAACTTGAAAGTCGGAAAACAAGAAGTAGGTATTTGCATTATTTAAATTGTATCCTTACAGAAATTTCCGACGGAACAAAACGCGCAAAAAGTTATCTAAAATATGGCGTTTTAAACAACCAATCAAACAGATTAATGGTAACCTGGGATTAAATTTGAAAGTGAAGCTTGTCTAAATGAAAAATATTGCACCAGAGGACCAGGTAAGTTCAATATAGAGATGAATCCAGACGCAGAAATGTCAAATTAAAGTGTCCGATCGAGCGAGACTATGGACCCGTCAACTTTTTGTTGTACAAGCTTAGCTTTTCTAAAACGCTAACCGTAGCTGCTTTGCCTATTTTATGGGTATTAGTAAAGTATCTGTTGTTTGTAATTTATATGTAGGATAGGTAAGCAATGTACCTTTTAAGGACATTGTTTACGCTAAACTATTATACAATGGTGATTCAGAGATTTAGGGACCGTTCAATATTTATTAGACTGGTAGGACCGGTGCAAAATGCAATAGGCCACATACTTTTTATGCTGGCATAAAGATGGGACTCCAAGTTTTGTTATTTTCAGCACTGATAGGACAGCAAGTTTTTTTTTCACAACAATATCATCAATGAAAAAAAAACAAAAACAAACATTCAGATGTTTTAATTCCAAACCAAACTGTAATCGAACAATTTCTTTAACAAACATAAATAATGAATTGTAACCATAGAATTATTTACTAGCTAGGACACCAACTTTTTTATAACACATCTCATGTAGGACAGCTACTTTTTCTATTTTCAGGAGATGACATATATATAGCCTTTTTAAAACCTGATAACTTGAAATGAAACGAAAATAAAGGTACAGAAAATGTAACTTTTTTCAGAAACAGCTTTAAAAATAAGGAGATTTTGGTGCAATGTTTACCTTTTAATTGTTCACTGACCAATACCTTACCATACCGGAAATTTTTTACCCTCCTTCAGGACAACCTCTTTCGAGTGTGTAGGGTCGAGGGGGGGGGGGTTGTCACTACCAGTATCCATGCAAATAGGTTCACCAAGATTGATGGGGGTAAGGTTCTATATATATATTTTTAGCACTGTACACTATATACAAATGTTGGTCCAGGGAAGTCCACTAGTTAAGGTTTTTTGGGGTTTTTTTTACAGTCAAGCAATAATCTAGAACTGATTTATTTATGTAGCTTTAACATACGGATGCGGGCAGTGTGTAGATCAAAACACAATCTTCTAGTTACTTTATGTATCATATTAACACAGTCCAGTTTATCCACAAAAGCATTCGTTTTAGCTTTATGTATAATATTATGGGAGTCGATCAATGAGGTACAGTCCAATTTGTTTGTTGTTCAACCGTGAACATAGAAAAGACTAATTTGTTGAATAAGCACTCTATTTTTTTTCATGTAAGGAGCACGGATTGATTGTAGACAGCTGCATTTGATTATAAAATGTTCTATATCTTCGTCTTCTATATCGCAGAGCTTGAAGGTTGAAGATTCAAATCTCATGAACATTGCACGTTTTTTTCTGAAGAATATATGAGCCGGAGGCAATCTTAAGCTTGATGGCTATCAATATTGCTTCTCTTGAAGGATCACTGTTATTATCAATATGAACTATAGGGTGGCTTGAGTTTGGAATAAATTTCGAAAAGTTTAAGTATTTCAAAGTCGAGTATAATTCACAATCGGAGATTATCTTTCTTTTCCAGTATTCGTTGATATGTTCGGGTATCAATTTTTTTCAGATATTTTTGTCTATAGGGTTTGACAAATATTCTAATGGATGTTGTAGATCATATGTCATTAGTAATACTTTGACATCAGAAAACCAACTTAAACTGTCAATTTCTTTCAAATTTAGTTGACGAAAGGCAAGTTTGTATTCAATCGAGTCTCTAGATTGCCTACAAATGTTGTTGAAGAGAGTAAGACATTTTATATCCAGCTGGGCTTTAATCGGTAGAATCCCTGTGATGACATATAATGCTGGATCCGATACATTTTTTTTTCGGTAATGATAGGACTCTTTTTAACAATGCACTGAATGAAATAGATTCAATATGTGAAACGTAGCATTACTACACAAACATACTGACTACAATCCCGATTCAACCCAAGAATATATCGAAATTTTAATCCTGACGTAAACCAATGAAATGACAAAGATACAATTTATAGATTTGGTGAACCACCCAATCAAGTAACAGATAGCCATTTACTCCGTTTACTGTTCATCATTTGACTATCTATACCGTTTCCTAGACGGTAACAAGACACACTTGATTGAACATAGTGTAAATAGCGTATGTGAAATATAAACGTAAGGCGTTTTCAAAGATTATTGAGATGACGTAGTACACAAGAATTTGAGGCTCTATGAAGCTCATTTAGTCGATTCGTTGCTCCCAGTGGGCTCCTGATTTGGAAATAAATGATATGTTATGTTATGTTATGTTATGATAAACTTCTTTTTACGATATTTAATATAAAAGCACCTCTCCAATAGTCCCTCAAATTTCAATAGTCTCCTAATGTCACGTGATGACGCCGAGGAAACCATTTCACAGGGCTACCGAGAGCTGCAGACGACAAATCAAGTAGTTTTAAGTGATTATATAATGATAACTGATGAAATCTGTAGTCAATCAAAAAGTCTTTGTAATAACTAGATGCATATCTGTACTTTTATGCAATTATGTAGGCTTTAAAATTGCAAACTGTTTTTGTAAAATTATTTTGCCTTTTAAGACTGTTTAAGAAAATCAACAAAGAAATGTATTTGAAATAATGAAGTACGTGTATTTCCGTTTTTGGTGTTGCCGTTTGGTTGAAAATTTGGTTGTGAAAAACTTTATATGAAACGGCTCCTTACATGCAGGCATCTCTTTGTTTCATAAATTTGATTCAGAAGATAGCAAAATTTAGCTCTATGAATGTCCAGCTGTATATATTGCTACTCATATTTTTTCTCAAAGTCTTACATTGTTTCTTGAGTGAAAATTTGTCAAATGTATTAACAAAAATACAATTATCTTGTATTTATAGGTAGACTTGACACAAGTCCCTTTGAATTTTGTTGGTATTTGAGAGATAAATCTTCATCAACATTGCTTATACTAAACTACCCACTTGTGTTCAAAGGGACCTCTGGGACCATACTGGGAGGGTTCCCAGTGCTCGACCCACAGAGCAGCCCAGCGCGTTCCCGGGTGGCGGATAGGGGAGACCCGCTTGTTGGGGGGTTGTCATGTCATAATACGGAAAGCCTGACCGCGGACCGTAGTGGGTAACGTGTTTGGAGAGTGCCACGCTCCTTGCACGATAAAGACCCCTTCTGTAGATTTCGAAAAAGAGTAGGCTCATTGTAGCCGCTACAGAAGGCTAAATTTGCCGCCCCTACCCAAAACTCCATACTTTTCCAGTAGCAGTCAAAATTGTATCCCCTGTGACCCATCCCACCCCCATTTTCCATTGATTTACTTTTTGTTACTTGTTCCCGTCCTGAATATTGCTGAAATACTGCTCGCTGGACGTAAAGCAGACATCCAATCAATCAATCAATCAATCAATCAATCAATCAAAGGGACCTGTAAAGTCTGCAGTGTCTTAAAATAAGGCCAGAACACAATACAAATAAAACTAATTAATGTTGATTGATTGATTGATTGATTTATGGTGTTTAACGCCCGAGCAGCAATATTTCAGCTATATTCAGGCGATGAACATGAAATGGATGATAAAATGAACATGAAATGATGATGAATGAAAATGGGATGGGACACAAAGAAAAATATGGGTAACGGATTTTAGATTGCCACTGGCAAATGGGAGAATGGATTGAGTCGGGAAATTTAGCCTCCTGTAGCGGGATCGAAATCCCTACTCATAGCGAATACTACAGCAGCGTTCTTTAACGTGCGAGGAACGTGGCATTTTTCCCAACACGGTGCACTAATATGGTTTGCGGTCAGGTTTTCCGTATTATGGCCCGACAACCCCAGCTTGCCAGGGGTACCCCATTCAACCACCTGGGGCACACATCCCAGTCGGTCTTTAGGCAAACCGACCTGACACGCCGGTCAGGGTACTGGGCGCTATTTAGTCGCCTTTTACGACAAGCTAGCGCGACTGCGGTCTATTCTTTTAGCCACCCGGATCCCGCACGAAAGATTGGAATAAAATTGCAATATAACTAAGAAGTATCACCGATAGCCATCATTCTGCCTTAACCTTCTTGATGACAAGGCAGCAAGAATTTTACATTCTTTATAGTTGTTAAGAGTAAATTTTATTTTTATTAAACATTAGGAATTATGTGTCTTATGGTGTCAGGAACTCACATTATGAAGAAAGTGTTAAAGGAATTTCAAACAATTGCAGAAACTGACTCCTAATAAGAGATGATAATAGGGAAAACATAAACCAATTACATTTATACATTTGGCTTTATTCTTTCGTGGTTTTGAAAAGATTGACAAATGCAAATGGTTCAATTTCAAATGAGAGTAAAACAATACAACTTTTCCATTTAAATAGGCTTTAGCTTACACAAGTTTTTTTGTTTTAGATTAATATCAACAAATTTAAGTTTTGCCAATCATAATAAAGCGTTAGCTATATTCTTAAATCTTCCTTGTTTGTGTCAACTTCTAAAAATCGCAAAGTCTGAAATGGTCGGGATGCAAAGGATGTAACATAATAAATGGGGAATGGTTTACAATTTTGTGGACGAAATTTTGGGGTATGTTTCATAAAATGTAGGAGAATTACACAAAACTACCATGATCTATAAAATTTGCGAAAAAATGACTCAGTTCCAATGTTAGAAAAAATTGGAAAAATGCATTGAACAAAAAACAATCCCATAATACAGGTACACAACTGCAATATGAGTGCAATGAAGTTTCAGGAATCTGGGTAGAAGGCTGTAGGAGGAGTTAATTACACAATATAGGTACCCTTCGTCCCTGCCCACCTGCACATACTTCACTGGGATCACAGCGGATCATCAAGTTAGAGTTGGTGTTCAAGTTAAATTTTAGTTCCAGTTGGATATCTAGTTAATATTCGAGTTTAGATTTGAATTCCGAGTTACACTTCCGGTTGATCATCCAAACTAAACTCTGAGGATGACTTCGATTTAGAGTTCAAGTTAAACCTTAGGTTAGAGTTCAATTTTCGAGTAAATGAAAATTCAGAAAACTTTTTTTTGGGGTGGGGGTGGGAAGAGTGGAGAAAATTCAGGTACTTTTTGGGTGCATTCATTGTTACACTTATCTAAAACTAGACAAAGCCGATCAAGCGATCACTAATACCACGCTTAAATTTTGCAGAACTTTTTTTAGAACATTTTTTTTTGTCGATTGGTGACCTTGACCTTGATGGAATTTTCATAGCAGCAATAGGCTTCATTCCCACCTGATATGTATTAATATATATACAAAATAAAAAAAAATAATTGGCTTAAATAATCAGTGTAGCCTACTAGAAAAACTTTTTGACACTTTAGTCGTCCCGATTTGCCTTTATGGGAGTGAAATTTTGGGATTTAATTCAAACCCTAGCTGCAATTACACACTCAGACTCTTTTGAAAAACTCCATAACAAATTTTTAAATGAAATTTAAGAGTCAACTATAAGGCATCCAACGCTGGATGTCTAGCAGAATTATATAGATTACCCCTTTATGCAAAGATCACAATTCAGGCTATTAAATATTGGTGTCACATTCTTGAATCAAATGGTACCCTTGTACATAGTATATATGAAGCAACAAAAGAGAAATTCTTGGGTTAAACAATTGAAAAGTTCTATAAATAACCTTGGATTTTCATACATTTTCAATAACCCATCTCTACTGAGAATAAACATTCCAAATATTGAAAGAAGAATTAAAAGATATGTCCCTTCAGAATTTAGAAAATGATATTAAAAACAACAATAAGCTATCTTTCTGTAACAACTTTCATTTATCTAATATTAGACCCTGTTATGCTGACCTTTGTAAATTTAGATCTGATAAATCAACTCTTGCAAAAGTACGAATTAGTGCTCACGAATTAGCTATAGAAAGGGGTCGATATCAAACCATACCTAAACAGAACAGACTCTGTCTCTGTTGTAATAATGGAGAAATAGAAGATGAAATCTATTTTCTCATTAATTGTAATATTTACAACAACAATAGAAATAATTTTATTGCTAAACTTGATAGAATACTCTCATACAAAACACAAATAACAAACTGTATTATTTTTAAATTATTCAATAGCAAATCCCATACCATACTTAAGGTAATTGCTAATTTTATACAAGAATGCCTACAAATTGGGCAAAATAAACTTAAAGTGGGAATTTATTGAATTTCTTTACTTTTTCTACAACAAACGTTTAATTTCAACATTGTATGATTACTATTATAATTGTACTGTGATTTGTTTTCCTTGCAATATGATTAATTTTAATCTTTCAACTGTCACTCCGAATTATTTTTATACTTTTGTAGCTTTCAGTTAACTATTACGGCAATGACCATTTATTGTAAATGTGTTTCGTTAATAAATGTTGTTGATTATGTTGTTGTTGTTGTTGTTGTTGTTGTATCCAAAAGTTTAATTAAAATCAAATGCGAACTTTGAAGTTTCTTTTAATTTTTGTTAAACTTTCTAACGTTTTTTGGCAAATTGTTCTATGACCTAGAAATTTGATGGATAGAAATTGTTATTATCTTTCAGAATCCATTTTAAATTACATCGATTTGTTTATCCGTTCAAATTGTTATAGTAAAAAATATACCAAAACCCCTTCTGGTTTTTCCACCCTTCCGCAGATTAGGGACTCCCCTACTTAACCATACTGCATGTATAACCTGCGTTTGCACTCTTGGATAATCATGTACTTGTCAGGATATAGACAATTAAAACTTCAGGTTGATCTACTTTTCAATGTTGGCCAAATTGACAACATCTGGACAATTTTTTTATTGATTAACATTCTGAATTTTTCGGGAATTCGTGAAAATGTCGATTGTGTGACCGGGAATTCTGGAATTTCTAATATTGTGATCGGAATTTCGGGATGATGACCCCTCCTCCTCTCCTCATATATTTCAAAGTCATATTTTCTTTGGTATTTTTAACCATTTGGCTAAAAAACTTTTGATGAAATTGTCATGTTATTGTTTTTCAAAATGTTCACTTTGGGAATGGAAGTATACAAATTGTAGGTTTAGATATTGAATATATAATTGTGTCTTTAGACTAACATTTTCATAAGTTTAACTTTGCTTATACATGTACATGTTGGGGTAACACTACCTTTATGGGAAAAAAATTGAAGGATTTTATTTTTATATGTGTCACCTTTTTTTCATTACTAAGTCACCGTATTTTTTAGTCCTAATATTAATTTACTAGGTATTTATAACCCTAATGAAAATTGCACGGCGAAAATTGTCTAAGGTCCGTTTGTCATATTCGCTCTTTGGTTGGTATGTTAGGTTCTTTAAATCCTATTTCCTTGATGGAATCTAAACTAAGAAGAGGACTGAAATCGTCCACAATGTCCGAGTCCTCGTTTGACCCGTCATCAGAAGTTGCATTCTTTCGATCGTCTACAGCTGATTAAATGATAATACCTGGCAACTAAAATCTGCCTTGTGACAAACACGCTTAAATTGCCATTTTCTCTTAAAATTTCTTTTAACATCTCATGATCCATAATTGATCTAGAACGTAGTTTTGTATAATGTTTACATTCGATGCCATGGTAAGTTACAGAAGCTATAGAGATACCCTTAGCCTCATTATGAACTGATAAGAGCGATCTATTTTTAGAAACAAAGATAATTTCCAGGCTACCATTAGATAAGGAATTTTTTGACATTGACCGTAGAACTTTCACAATAGATGAAGATAAACAACTTACACGACGTTGTCAACTCTGTTATCTGTGTCATTTACACACACAGATTAAATATGATTACTGTATGTAACTACACAGATTATCAATACACAGTTATTTAACTATTATCACATCTACAAAATACAATGGACCAATGGCCTTTCAATTTTATTTCACATATGGGGGTACCCCTTTTCGATTATTATTTCGTTGAAAGACAAAGATAATTTAATGTTATATTTAGAGAGATTATTTATGTTATAGAATAGATTCATTTGGTGTTATTAAAAATATAGGTCTGCATTGCTTTTCTGACTGAAAAATGAGGGTCAAAAAGGGGATGTCTCTCTTTTTTTTAATTTCCTCAAGGTGCCCTACGTATTCGAAATTTGATATCTTCCTCCAAAATGTGTTTAAAACTCCTTCTTTGTGTATTTTTGTACCAATTTCTTTCCGGAAAAAGTTAAGGATAAAAAGTCACAAGAAAAAGGTCACAATAACTGTAATTGTCTTGGTATTGAATGTTTGAACCCGCATTCTCAGTGTTGACAGACCACGTGATCAATAGTAGACGAACTACCTTAACAACTCGGCCACCGATGCCCCTCAAATAATATATTCCTTATTATATAGACAATTTTATTTGCATAAACACATTTACATTATTATGTCAAAACTGATGTATTATCTATTGAGGGAAATATATCACGTGTGGAACTAAACGCCATTGTTGATGATATTGGGAAAAACTTTTGTTAACGCAGCTACCGAATCTTTTGGTCAAATTCGAACCGTAAGCCATTTTTAAACATGATGATTTTAAACCATGGTATAACAGACAATGCGCTAAATCAAGAAAAAAAATTTAAGAAGCAAGAAAGAGATACAGTTTTATAAAAAAAAACGCAGAGAATACACTGCGCATGAAACGTGATAGTAGAGTGTACAAATTTCATTAAAACTAGCATATACTGACCCGAGCACTTATGGAAAATTTTAAATAGGATAAATAAGACAAAAAAAAAAGAAAGTTCAGAAATACCCCTTCAAACGCATTATGAACATTTTAAAGAAATTAATGAAGCCGATGAGTCAGAAAACGATGTAGTTTACAAATTTGATATTGAAATATAAATAAAGAAACCAAAAAAATATTGAATACCCCAATATCTGAATCGAAATTCGAAAAGTAGTTTTAAAAATGGGAAAGCTTTTGAACGGATAATACTTTGAATGAATACATCAAAAATACACTTGAGGATATGATGCGAATTTATGTTAAACTACTTAATATTATCTTAGACACAGGAATAATACCAGGCGAATGGTTGAATGGGATTATGATAGCTATATATAAGAATAAGGGTTTTAAAAATGACCCCAGCATGTATCCTGGAATAACATCCAATTCATGTTTTAGCAAAACCTTTTTAGCTGTAATCAATAACAGACTTAATAACTTCGGAACAGACTAATCTTATTTCTAACGCTCAAGCAGGTTTTCGTAAAGGGTATTCCACTACAGATAATATGATTGTACTTCACTCAATAATAAACATTTATTTTTTGGGGGTACAGAAATGTTCTGCACTTTTATTGATTTCAAAAGCGCTTTAAATACTGTATGGAGAACTGGGTTGTGGCGACATGTATCAGACTATCAAAACCTGTGTACGACTCTGTACAGAATGTTCTGACTTTTTATATCATATACTGGTGTAAAACAATGTGAAAATCTTTCCCCATTTTTATTCTCCTTGTTCTTAAATGATCCGGAAGACTTTTTTACTGAACACAATGTTTGTTTGTTTGTTTGTTTGAATGGTGTTTTAACGCCACTTTCAGCAATTTTTCAGCTATTTCATGGCGTCCAGTTTTTATTGGGGGAGGAAGCCGGAGTACCCGGAGAGAACCCCCGACCTGCGGTAGGAAAACTGGCCTGAACACAATGTAAAACCCCTGGAAGAAATATTAATATTTTGTCCAGATGAATTACAATAATATATAAAGTTGTTTATTATTTTATATGCTGATAATCACCACATCCGTCAGAAACGTCAGACGGGTTTCAAATCTCTCTGAATGTATTTGAAACATATTGTAAACATGGCCGGTTAAAAGTTAATATTAGTAAAACTAAAGTTGTAGTTTTCGGTAAAAGAAAATATAGACCATGAAAAGTCTTCAAAATTTACGGAAAAGAGATAAACATTGTAGACTCCTAGACTTATTAAGGCCTGCTTTTCAATTTTAACGGTATTTTTATTCAAGCAAGAAAGAAGCTGATAGAACATGCTTAAAAGGCATCATTTGCTCTTTATAAGAAATTAACAAACATCGCCATTCCTATTGACCTACAATTAAAACTTTTTGACACATTAGTTGGTCCAATCTTAATAAATGGGTCAGAAGTGTGGGGCTTTGAAAATATAGATAATATGGAAAAAGTCCATTTACAATTCTGTAAACGAATCCTAAAGTTTAGAAGTAGTACACAAAACTACATGATTTATGGTGAACTAGGTAGATTATCAATGGAAATATTAATAAAGAGAAGACTTATTCTGTATTGGAGCAGTCTTCTGCAAGATGGTACTAAATTGTCTTCTATCATGTATAGTGTTTTCTATGTACTCTACACATCCATATAGCTTCAAGTGGATACCATTTACTAAATCTATACTGGATGATGTTGTTCTGAGTTTTATCTGGAATGATCAAATTCCAGTTAATTGCTTAAAAATATTCTCACGGCATAAGGATCAGTTTATTCAATCATGATATTCCATTGCTAACATATCGTCATGACGAGAATTTTACTTTAAATTCAAACAATAATTTAAGTTAGAAATCATGTTTGATACGGCTTAACGAGTGCGAGTTTAATTTCCTAGCTAAGTTTGTAAGGGTTCCGTGGACCTATATGGACACAGAAACCCTGACGTGTGAGTATGTACTATATTATTTAATTAAAACACAATGGTATTCATATTAAGGGTCAGCCGGCTAAATCCCAGATTATTCAACATATTTTTGACATGTGACATCCAGATGCTACTAACTTCGTCACTTTTAAATATGGCGTACACTAAGTTTAGTATGATTAAAAAAATTCACCATATTCATTCTAAATCTTTAGATGAAAAGATGTTCTATTGATTTCTGATAGGCAGGCAATTTTGGTAGTTTTATAATGAACACCCAGAATTGTCATTAGCAAATTTTAGATGTAAATATTCATATGGGTCATAGTCTCTATAGTTTTTAGTAGCTCAACATACTTCACTACCATATAAAATGACTAGTTCTACCAGAGTATCAAATAATTTTTCGAATAAGTTACAACGATTATCTAATGATACATTTCTTTATTTTGAACCATGCTTTTCTTCCTTTTTCCAGGTAACCATTGTAGTTGAAGACCATATCAAGATACCAATAAGATTTAACTGTTTCAATATTAAATTATCTATTTTAAATTGATTGATAAGTGATTTACCATTGGAGTCAGATTAAAATTAAATTTAATTAAAGGTCAATCAAAATTTTTGACCTTTGTTTATTTAAATTAAATTTCCAAGATAAACAGACGTTGTATCATTTGCTTTTTGCAGACCTTCCTGGGATTCTCATAATAAAATTATATCATCTGCATACATAGTGATGTTATTCTTGGATCTCCTATTATAATTGGGTTTATAGTACAATTGTAAAGTTCCTGTGATAGTCCATTTATCAACAGGTTAAATAAAGTGGGGATGAGGACATCCCTTGTTTTACTCCACATTGTCAAGTGGAAGGGAAATACCTACTTTTACCATTTGAAAATTTAATTCTACATCTTGGTTTTGGTACATAGAACAAATAATACAAAAGAGTTTATGGGGAACTGTATGCTTCATTATATTGTAAAGAGACCTTAACTCCATACTGTATCAAAGGCCTTTTTTATCTCAATAAAACCTGCAGATACTTTATTTTCTTTTATTTGTGGTGGTCTATAATTGATTTCAGGGAAAAATATGGTCAGCAATTCTTGTCTTTGATTTAAATCCAATTTGGGTTTCACGAATTTGTTGATTTGAATCTGTAATTTTAAATAATCTATCATGCATTATTCTGTTTAATAGTTTGCCTAAATTAGAGGTTATTAATATACCTCTGTAGTTATAAGTGTCAAATCTATCACCAGTTTTATATATTAAGCATTTAAGATATGTAACTTTCATTCCAAATTCGAGGAAAAGTACCTGTATGGGATACCATGTTGAACAATTTGCATAATTGGTTCAGAAATACATGGATATTATGTTAATCATTTCATTGGAGACAGCTCGAGCAGATTTACCGTTTTTTTGTGTTCTTACTGCTATCGTGGTTTCCTAATTTGTGATATCATTATTAAATATGTGTTCTTCTTTATAAGATCAGAGACATACAAGAGACTTTATTGGTGCATCCACCAAATATTCGGGCCGTAAATAATTAAGCGTTTGCTGCATAAAAAAGTATTTCTTCCATGTTGTAGGTAACACTAGATGCTCCCAGGAGCCTGTATCGCTCACCTGAACCTGAAACCAAACAACCCTTTTTTATCCAGCTTTTCTTTGCTATAAGGAATTGCCCAACACTTCTGCAAAAATCATTAATTTTGACCTTTTAAGGGAAATAACTTCTATAAGGAGGATCTTTTGATGGTTAGAGGGAGAAGGGAGGTTCACTTCAAATTTGCTGTACCTGTTATACTTTTTAAAATATCAGTCGAAAACTCTCTATCATGCATTAACCTCCCCCTTTTTTTCATTTTTTCTATTTTAATCCAATGTAGCTATGTAGGTAGTCAGGTGTCATGATTTGCACAATTTTGGAAGAGGACATCCTAAAGATGATGTGTGCAATGTTTCAAAGCAGTCCTTTCATTGGTTTAAGAGGAGAAGATTTTTAAAATCAAGTAAAATTGATTAAAAAAATGTTCAAGGAGAATAATTCCTAAACGGTTCATCAGACAATCTTGACCCTAAAGTCATTTTTGTAGCCCTCATAGAGCAGAACAATTAAGCAATGCTAATTTTCAAGATTTCGAGGCAAAAATGTCAAAAATAATCAATTTCGACAATTAAAGGGCAATAACTCCTATGAGGAGTCATCATACAACTTCAACCCAATGGAGTGTTTCGTAGAGCTTTTGATGCAGATGAAGGCATGTCTCTTCGGTTTTCCTGTATCTGTTACACTTTTTTAAATATAAGCCAAAAACTGTATTTTACTGCCCCCCTCCTATTTTTAGCCATGGTGGCCATGTTGGTTAATCTGCAGCCATGGTAGGTGCAAACTTGGTTGAGGACATTTGACAGATGATGTGTACAAAGTTTCAAAACAGTACTTTCAGTTGTTTCAGAGGAGAAGATTTTAAAAAATCAATTAAAACCGATTAAAAAAACAGTTCAAGGGGAATAACTCTTAAACGGTTAATCAGACAATCTTGACCCTTAAGTCATTTTTGTAGCCCTCATTGAGCAGAACAATTAAGCAATGCTAACTTTTTCTCTAGTTCTAATAATTTTCAAGATTTTGAGGCAAAAATGTAAAAAATAATCAATTTCGACAATTAAAGGGCAATAACTCCTATAAGGAGTCATCATACAACTTCAACCCAATGGAGTGTTTCGTAGAGCTTTTGATGCAGATGAAGGCATGTCTCTTCGGTTTTCCTGTATCTGTTACACTTTTTTAAATATAAGCCAAAAACTGTATTTTACCGCCCCCCCCATCCCCCCGTCCTATTTTTAGCCATGGTGGCCATGTTGGTTAATCTGCAGCCATGGTAGGTGCAAACTTGGTTGAGGACATTTGACAGATGATGTGTACAAAGTTTCAAAGCAGTACTTTCAGTTGTTTCAGAGGAGAAGATTTTAAAAAATCAATTAAAACCGATTAAAAAAACAGTTCAATGGGAATAACTCTTAAACGGTTAATCAGACAATCTTGACCCTTAAGTCATTTTTGTAGCCCTAATAGAGCAGAACAATTAAGCAATGCTAACTTTTTCTCTAGTTCTAATAATTTTCAAGATTTTGAGGCAAAAATGGCAAAAATCATCAATTTTGACAATTAAAGGGCAATAACTCCTACAAGGAGTCATCATAAAACTTTGACCCAATAGAGTGTTTTGTAGAGCTTTAGATGCTGAAGAAGGAAAGTCACTTCGGTTTTCTTGTATCTGTTATACTTTTTGAACTATAAGCAAAAAACTGTATTTTGACCCCTCTGTTCTATTTTTAGCCATGGCGGCCATGTTGGTTGGTCTGAGGCCATGATTTAGGCAAACTTGGTAGAGGGCATTTTACTGATGATGTATGCAAAGTTTCAAAGCAATCCCTTCAGTGGTTTTGGAGGAGAAGATTTTTGAAGAAAAGTTAACGACGACGACGACGACGGACGACGGACGCCAAGTGATGGCAATAGCTCACATGACCCTTCGGGTCAGGTGAGCTAAAAAGGTAACAAACTGTCATATTTATTAATTCAATGAGGCATGAAATGTAGAACAAGGTTATTTCATTGTGAAATAGAGAAAAAAATCAAGACACATCCACACAAAAAACTGCATTGTGGTACCTAGTACCCTACACCAAAGTACTTGCATTTTAGAAAAGCAACTTAAACTTTAACTAGTATTATAGATGAGTAGAAAATTATGTATTGTGTATTTGTGTGACTGTGGGCACTTTCAAAGGAAGTTAATATTTTCTATAAATAGAATATTTTATAAAACGCTCTTTTGGCCTGGTGTATTGAAGATATCATTGATTTGTACGTGTAACTACCGTGTATCCCTTCCTCAGGTGTCCTGTGAAAAGGACGAAACATAGTACTTGAACAAAACGATAACAACCAGAAATTATATCTTTTGTTTCCGGAAAAAAGTACTTTTATTAGTCAATAGCCGAGGGTGAACATTGGGGTTATTTTGATGCAGCGTGTTGGTTGTTGTTTTTCAGTTTCGCGTTTTTACGTTTTTGAGCACCGACATATATGCTAGAAAAAATATCATTTTTTGTATTAATTATAGTAGTAGCAATGTTTACTTTCATGTACTCAATTGACTGATGAATGGTTTCCTGCAATCAGTTATGTAGGAAAACGGAGTAGACAAACACGTAGTGGTATGTTTTGCTGCTACTAGTAAATTAGGCACGCGGTGGGAGGGGGGGAACTAGAGATACTTTTAGGTACAGGTCTTCGAACGCAGATTTGAAAACCGACCCTATTCATATATTTTCCAACGTTATAAAACGGCACCTAATCATGTACTGAATTAATAAATCAGAGCTATTAATAATATATTATTATTGCACATCTCCATTGACAATATAGCCCATTCACTACAAAATGATCAAGGGAAGTTAATGGAACACTTTGTTTGTAAAATCACAGTGGTTTACATGGGCTTAAGATGGAAAATTGCGGCATGGATAAATATAGATAATTTACAACTACCCAATGTTATATTTTTCAATGAAAATATCTTTTTATAAATTTTGGAGAGCAAAAAAATGATCCTTTCGGGTCGCATCCCCCCACCCCCATCCCCGGTCGATGTATTTCTCTTAATAGCAAAAAAATCAAATGAACTTGTGGCAAGTCTAATTTATAGGCGCCTGGTTAGGTAGCTAGAAATATACAATAATCCAATGATGAGAATATAGAAGTTCTAATTTTGGGTGTCTTCTTCGCGGTCCGCACTGAAACCAGGTTGCTTTAGAAATAATTCACTGATGGTTGTGGTTTATCATTTATTTATAACTGGGTGACCAAATACGTCGTATTATGTAAACGACATAAATAGTCATGACGTTGTAAAACAATGATAAATCACATCCTCCGTGAATCATTTCTATTCTAATAAAACAATAACGGTACATTTATATATTTACGTACCTGCAGGAAACATCCACCCACTGGCTGTTCCGTCAATGTAACAAACAATATACTGCAACGGATAATTATAGCGCGTGTCACTTACAATTTATAATATTAATACGTGATACGCAATTGCTTTTCGGTGGGAGTTAAGTTTTGTGTAATTGGAACAGCGATTCAAAACACGCCCTGCTCGTCGCTTGTTGCTCAAACATAAATCTTTTTTTTTGCCACAGTTATGGTCTCAGTTTAAAGCATCATTAGAATTGACAACTAAACATCACAAGGACCGTCGGAATAAATAAAGTTTACTATACCTCTTCCCATTTTATAAGCGTACATTAAATAAACTTAAAGGGTTTTCAAGCAACATACACAATATTGTATATTTAAAGGTTAGAATATAATAAATATTGAAACTGAAATGCTATATATTGCTTTTAAAGGTTTATTCACGTTTCTCCAACATTTGAAAAATTGTATTCACGTATATCCGACATGAAATGAACAATGGAAGGGGTGGTTGTTTTTACAACAATCAAATGTTTTGTTTTAAGCAGTCTACTGTAAAACCTGGGAAATCTATCTGAATTTTATGGCAAATAAATTCATTTATACACGTTTTACCTTAGTAAAAAATTATTGGTGTTTTCCACCTACTACCACTCGTTACAAATTACTATTCCTCCTATTCGGTGTCCTCCACCTTCTCCCACATTTTACAAATTATATTCCTCCTATTCGGTGTCCTCCACCTACTCCCACTTTTTAAAAATTATATTCTTCCTATTCGGTGTCTTCCACCTACTCTCACTTTTTACAAATTACTATTTCTCTTATTCGGTGTCTTCCATCTACTCCTACATTTTACAAATTACTGTTCCTCCTTTTCGGTGTCTTCCACCTATTCCCACTTTTAAAAAATTACTATTCCTCCTATTCGGTGTCTTCCACCTACTCCCACTTTTTATAAATTACTGTTCCCCCTATTTCCACATGCATATAACAATAGATGTTTTGATAGCTAAATTGCTTTCATAGCAGTTAGGATAAATTAAATTTTACTCGAGATTTACTTGTATGTTTTATTTTGTTATAAAATAAGATAAAATAAATTATATTTTTAGATATTTGCAAATGAGTACACAGGAAAATATTGTTCACGTGAAATTCACGTGAAATCAGGATTAACGTGAATTTCACGTGAAAAGTTCACATGATTTTCACTTTAAACGAGCATATTAACGTGAATTTCACGTGAAAAATATTTAACATGAATTTCACGTGAAAAATATTTAACATGAATTTCACGTGAAATTCACGTTAATATCATGTGAAACTCGCGTTAACTTTTTCACGTGAATTTCACATGAAAATTCTGAAAAATGAGAATTTATTTCTAAATATTTATAGAATTGCATGAAAGTTAAAGAACAATAATTTAATTTGCTTTGTAAGCTGAAATCTGATTGGTCAATTCAAATCGGGCAAACCATATTATAAGAAATAACTTGCGTGACCTTTGACTTATTCTAACGCCGTTAAAATTCAAATAGTTCCACGACGTCATCGACGCTTTTGGTTCAAAGTCAGTTAAAGTGCGCCATTTGCACAGGAAAAACGGCTGAAGATTTTCGGCTTTGAAAACAAGACAAATGTATTTATTTTGTAAGGACTATATTTGAACAATTGGAAAACAAAAAAGGTAGCTCTTGAATAACAAGTTCACATCAAGAAAAACATGAATATACATGTGGTGGTATTTTGGATGGTGAATTACGTTACTTCTGTCTACTGTAACTATATCAAACATATTTTATCGTAAAAAGAACCACAATTGCATATAAAACACATTTATATGATAGATATATGATTGATTTACCAAATAAAACATTTAAGAAACCCAACATTAACCAACTCTAAAAGATATCAGTCAACTCCTTGATACTTGAACAATAAAAAGGAAAATAGACGCTTTAAAGAAAAAGTGTCTATTTTTCAATGTTGATACTCTTTTATTTTCAAAGTCTAAAGACCATTTAAATAAATATGTTCGTTTGTTGACCATTAAAGATAATACTTAACAAATTTAAAAGACTTGAAATTTTATTAAACAGATATTTATTACACTTTACAGTAGTAGTACCATGTGTAACGTAATTCACAGAAGTCCATAAAATATATACAATCTTGTTATCTTATGTTTAAATTGGAACCATTATAGAAAAAGAGCTTTTGGGTTATGATTATTTTTTTGGTACAATGATTTGCAATATCTTTGCAATGATATTAACACATAAAACATAAAATCTTTTAAAATGTCACATTAAATTCCCAATGCGAAGAAATATTAAAAAAATCCCCAGTTACACAAATGAAATTGTGCTGTTCACAACGGTTTGATTAAAGATAAACAATGGGCTATGATCATTTCACACCATTAAATGTTTTGGAACAAATGGTTGTGTATTCAGTACTGTTGTATTGACAATTGTCTTTTTACACAATAGTGAATTACGTTACACAAGAAAGTAAGAGTGATAGATCTTTACTACATGGTTTTCTAAACTATTTATTGTCATGGTGTTGTATTATAATTTATACTTATTTTTTTTCAAATGCTTTCAATTACAGCAAGATAAAATTTTAAATGAAAGTGCCATTTTAAAACAAAATGATATATCCAATCGGTATTTGGTAGTATCGATAAGGAAATGTCAACGTTTCCAAATGCCTAACTCCTTCTAAATTGTATGCCTATCTTCGGTTAGTGTTTAAACATTTTTTTCACATCATTTCATCAACTTTTACCATTTTTTGGAAACAAACTATAACATAAATGTGCATGTGATTTACGTTACAATACGTAAATTACGTTACACTAAACTGTGTGCCCTCACGTGACGTAAATACAAATGGAATCAATATTCCATATTCACAGTTCTGCAGTATATTATATATTGTGTCGTTTAATAATAATTTTCGCTGACAATTAATGCTATATAATATGTGTTCTTGTTAAATAAATGTGTACTTACGAGTGATGGTAATGTTTACACAAGAAAATGTTTCAAATGTCTCCCGCTTGGCAACTTAGTTTTCAATAAACGCCCTTATTTTAGGCGGTGTCAAAAAATAATGTTTCCAGGTAATTTGTTCCTACGAAATAAGTTTTAAAGCATGTTTACTGAATATACCGTAACGTAATTCACTGCAACGTAATTTACGGACATAAGCATTTGCAAATACATGAGAAATGTTTTAACAGCTAAAAACAATGTTTATATGGCAATTATGGTTAACATCAGTGTGTTTATTACTCACAGTGTTTGACGCTTATAGCATATACCTATTATGAGGAAGGTACCGTAACGTAATTCACAATTAAATGCAAAAAATTAAAAATTGAAATCAAAGACTAGTTTTTAGGCCAAAATTATTCATACACCTTTTAATCATGATTTATAAATATTTTGAAGTATTTTTGTACATATTCGTTCACGAATCATTACTTTATTAATCAAATTTGTTTGCAATACGACTATCATGAAATTGTAACGTAATTCACAGCATTTTATGGGACACAAATACTGTGTTGGTTTTTTTTATTTCCAAATATACTGACATAAAAACAGAGTGTTTTTATCCAAATTCTGACAATTCTCTATCATAGAAAACATATTTCACTTATTTATTTCGCTATAAATTTTCTTTCTTTGTAAATAAATTTAGTACTCCAAATTTGTGACATAATGGTTTTTACTATGTAGGCTTCAAAATTAGTCAGTGTTGACCAATTAATGAGTCAAACAGAACATTATTGTTAATTTTTTCAACACATAATTACCTACGAGTTAAATTAAAGTCAACTTCCCATAACAAATATACTATTGGTCATCAAAAAACGTCTGTGACCACAATATTTGTAATTGGCGCACTTTAACTGACTTTGAATGTTTTACCGCAAAAATTGATAAGATTTATAGTTAAAATTAAATTATAAGGAATACTTCAAATTTCTGAACAGATTATACGATATAATATGGTTTGGGTCTGTTTACACCATTCATAAAACGCTTCGCGGTTTATTAGGCGTAAACAGACCCAAACCATATTATATCGTATAATCTGTTCAGAAATTTGAAGTATTCCTTAATTAAAAATGTTGAGAACATTTTTTCACGTGAACTTCACGTGAAATTCGCGTTAAATTGCTCATTTAACGTTAAATTTTTCACGTGAATTTCACATTAATTTCATGTGAAATTCACGTGAACAAAATTTCCCTGTGTACTGTTATCTTCTTCCTAGCTAAAAAAACAGTATTTGTGTGCTAATAAGTCAGTTGGCATGAATAGTGGTTAACAGAAAAACTCAGGCTTTATGAACTCCAAGTTAACATTTCTGTATAAATTCTTGCACATTTAAAATCAAGTCATTCTTAATTAACAATAGCTAATGCACTACTCCGATCTCCTCAATACATGTAACAGAAGATGAATCGGAAAACTAAGAAATGATGACTGGGACAACGACACTCAACAGCTTGTAGAAAATATTCCAACATTCCCAACAATTAAGACTGCCATGTACAACAAGACCCTACCAGTTTTACCGAAAACCGTAGATGACATCTACATAAACATTGATTAAATTCATAGACTTTTCCATAGTAAATTGTGCTATATGTGCTCATATGTATTTTATTTTTCATACATTAAAATGTGTAGTGACGTTTGTAATTTGACTGCTACATCTATTTTATGCTGTTTTATTGTGTATATTTGCTCGAAATTATCGTTAAATTATTGCTGTAAAATAAATAAAATATCTACTTAACTTTACCTTATTTTTGTATATAAATCATAAAGCAGTTATACATAAAAATCAGAATTCAACAACATTGGATTAAAAAATACATAAAAATCGGAATTCAACCAACATTTAATTAAAAGTTAAGATCTGATGTTTTTACAGTATAATCATTTGTTTACACACGTTTTTCGCCTCTTCCCATTTGAATTTTACCTTTTCGTGCCTGAATTTTAAAAAGTGGGAATAGGAAGAATAAACCAAATAATTATGTTTGCCTACTATCTATTCACTTTTCTCCTTTTTACCTGAAATATCAATTGTTGGAGAAACGTGAACAAACCCTTTTAAGTAAGAACTTTATATATTTCATAACGCTTAGGGATATATTCTAATAAATAAAATGTTGTATCCTTAGTAAAATATCCAATCAATCGTGATTTAAATAAAATTTTCCTGAAATTTACTTTGATAGTGAAAATATATTTAAAACATGTATGACTAAGACTAAGTTGTTATTATGCAAAATCATTAGCTGTTCATTTGTGGGGTACTAATATGGTGCCAATATCTTTTTAAAACGTACATATACATTTATCACAAAGGACAAACACGCCAACTGGTATAGTAATACTGCAAAGAGCATGCATGTAGCTTGTTTTAAATCGAATATTTAAATATTCGCACTGTATTAACTGGCCGAATCACCGTATTGTTAAGTACATACGTATTAAAACGCTTTAGGGTTACTAAAGATTTGTTAGATGGAAACACTTAAGAAAATTCTAATTTAAGACACTTAGATTAAAACGGATGCTCAACGCGTAAGCCTTCGGCTAATAGATTATGTGTCCCTCGCAAGCTTGGAAGCGTGTGGGGAAACACTGTTTTGAGCGCCACTCTTCGTGCATTAAAAAAAATATTCTGCATGGAATATAGAGAGAACTGTAAATACACAAGGCAAAATTATACGCACATTGATCAACATATTTACAATTTACATATTTATATAGTATACAACTCGTAATATTTTCATTAGGTAAAAACGACTAAATCCTTTCTACTAATTAATATTCTGACTTAAATCACAAATTAAATGTCCGATCTATGCCAGTCAGAAAAAACGGAGAAAAGATGCTTGCTTTATGAACGATGTTTACACGTATACTAGTCTTGCATCTGTAACATTTTTAAGGTCAAAGGTTTTGTACCTAGCTGTGACTGCAAAATATTTAATCATTCAATCGTTTATATCGATTAATGAAACACGTTCTTATATCCGTAATAAGAATGCAGTAACATGAAGTCTAACTTAATGTTTTCACGTCGTGCATTTTAAATTTCATATCCCTGATTAGAAAGGAAAAAACAAAGAACGATGTATGGCAGCTTAGATAAACTAATAAAATAATTGCCGGAAGATATGAACTGCTAAAATACGTGAATCTAAGTATTGTTTAGTACGAAAGGATTCTTAAGCTACATGGCAATACTAGATTTTTTAATGCAACTTTTGATATCCTTAAGAAAATCACAACCCCAAAAACGTTGAAACGAGACCGATGCAGAAGTGTACATATTGTACATTTACATAAACTTTCAACATAAAGAAAGCTTTAAACTAGATCAAAACCCACCCTCCCACTGGCCCAAATTACCTCTACAGACCACTCTGACCAAGAGAAGATTTGAAAATCCACTTTGCCTTTATAAGTCCTTTCTTAATACAGGTTATGAGGAAAGACAACATCCACATTTACCAACCCCCTCCCCCATTAAATGTTGGACCCTTAACGTGATAAAACGACGACACAAAAATCGTAAATATAAAAAGACAAACACGTTTCCAAAATTAAATAACACGCTCAAATAATAATAAGCAAGAACAAACACGAAAACGAACTCAACCTCGCTGGCGACAAGAAAATCTTTATGAAGTAATAATAGTCGTAAAAATATGTTTCGTATTTATTGGCTGTTTATTTTATTCAAGATGGCGGCTAATTGGGTTTAGGTAGTTAATTATCAAGTTGTACGTTCGAGCTATATGGCGTGCATGGTTTTTCGTCTCCAACCTGTTATTTGACAGTAATTTCCGGTTTTCTGTCGAATGTGGGAGGTTTTTACGGCTAAATCTCCCAAATAAAAACTGTATCACATTGTAAAATTGTTGAAAAATTGTTTAACCACATTCCACATGAAAATCTTAAATGTCACTTCCTTTCGTAAGCGATTGGGTAAAAAAGGAAAGGAATTATATCTTACCTATCATAATTTGAAAATATCCGACGTACATTAAAGGTATATGTTCGTGTTACCTATATTCCGATACTTAATGTATACTAATAGTAATAAATTTTCATGACAATAAATATCAGTTCCATAAAACAATTAAAAACTTATTTAAGTATCGATTTGTATGCACACCGGCGACCTAAACTTTATGTGTTTAAGTCTAATTGGGCGAAAAATACAAATAGTTAAAAATAGCGTTATCATTTAAACAAACACAAATCGCATATGTACAATGCCGCTGTTACCTGTACAAATGTGCTAATATGGACAGCTGAAATGTTCAAGATTATTAGATCATAGAATTACAGCTTCGTCTTTATATATTTTTAAAATTTATTTTCATAGTATTACGTAACTGTAAAAGTCTATTTTATTATTTATATTATAAATTCACAATCAAATAAACGTTCATGTTGTTCATAGTATAAGAGGTGGCTATCAAAAAGCTTCACAGCAACTCACAATAAGCTATTCATGAACAATTTCCTATTGAAATCATTGAAAGGGGGAGAAAGTGCCATTTATTTTAAATGCCAGGGATAGGAGCCATCATGCTGTGATATATTTATATATAAGAAGATAATTTAGTTATTGATAAAAATGGTTTATTCCAAAAGGGTGACCATCCCCCATTAAGGCAGGGGAGAATAGAACCTCCTCAAGGTAGAGGAATGGACAGGCCACCAGATCAGGACTATAACATAGCTACAATAATGTAGCTCCTTTTTTATATTTTTTATGCACGGAGCTACAAAGAGGTCCCATTACTTGTAAAAGAGCAAAAACACTCTTGAGATTTATACATATTTTCCGCTATTAAACTGCTAATTTTGTTCAATTTATATTCCTTTCTCCGCCGTTCAGTTGGCATTTTTACAATGTCTAATTAAATAATTTTAACACTTTTTCGTAATCATGGCATTGTTGACAAAAAATTCAAATTGTGGATTGTAGAATTGTAGAATCGTATCGGTAAAAAATTGATCCCAGCTAATGCAATCAAGTCGGAAAAAACTTGATCCGAATAAATATTTTACCAAATCGATTAAGAAATTACGCACTTCCGGAATTCAAATTTTGACAACATGCCATGATTACGAATTAAGTGTAAAACTAACAAATTAGTTAAACTTCAAAGACATTTAAAGTATGTAGCAATTTAGGGAAACAGTTTAATATTGTATGCATAAAATCCCCGGGTGTGAATCCCTCACGGCTTGCTCCGTTACGAGTAATAGGACCTCTTTGTATCTCCGTCCATAAAAAAGGGGCAACATTATTGTAGCTAGACTATAACAATGCAGACTCCTAGACAACAACCGACAGACAGGTTTTACGGGTGTACAGGAGAACGAGAAAGTTGGATTCATACATGTAATTTAAAAGAAAATGATGCTAGTAAATTAAAATTATTATTCCTAAATGTATGTGGTCAATATCAACATTGAAAGAATTTAAAGGGAAACTTCGCGAAAAAATGAAAATTTGATATGTTATTCTTCAAATAAAAAGAAATATAATTGCCTTTTGATGTTTTATTGTATTCTTTACCGTTACGCTTCTAGAGTGGATTAAAGGTGGTAAAATTTTGTGTATGGGGGCCGCCATATTGACAGTATTTTATCACGTGACTGCGTTTGTGACGTGATAAATGTAATTATCCAGTAAATATGATAAATAATCCAGTTTAAAAATATGTTTTTCTGCCTTAGCTCTTCAAAGAATATATAAACTGTGGCGATGACTAATGACCGGCTGACAACACAAGATTACCAAGTACGTCTTAATGTTTTAATGATCTTTGTTTTAATAAAAGTATTTTTAGACACAAATTTTAACCTGTCTTTATTTAACTCAGGTATAATTTAACTAAATAATAATTGTAATAAAAGATATATTTATATGATTATTTTTTTATATATAAAATAAAATTTCGTGAATAATTTTGCACGTCTTGAAACAGCAGTTGTACCTGGATGTGAAAATGTTACAGGTAAATCATAACTGGTTTATGAAGGGTAATTAACAGAATTAGCAGGTAAACAAACAGGATGTTTATTGCAATTACTAGATCATTTGACGCCGACTTTGAAGTATGAATATTCGGACTTTTTCAAAAGCTAACTAGATTAAAGGTTAATCATGTAATTCGAAATTAGAAAGGCACACCCCCTCCTGCCAAGGACAGGTGTGATTTGAATACACCGAAGTGTCAGAACACAGGATGTATATAAGATTTCGAATACCTTTAGATGCCAAGTCAGAGGAAACGTAAAACTTACACGTTAACTCAAATATACACAACATGTAAAATTTTGGAAACTGTGTTACGCACACGCACAATAAATGTTACCAGTAATAATAGTTATAATAATAACAATAAATAATAATTATAAATATACTAAACGTGAAGTGAAATTTTGATGCGCGAAAACCAGAGTATTTAAAAATATTTCATTTAATGACCGTTATTTCTTAAATAGTCAACTTCGCAAATATGTTGTATAAAAAAGTTTCGTTCAATAAGTTGCTTAATCTGATTAAGTTGAAAATAATAATACGAACAATTTTCAATTTAATAAATATTTATGGACTTTTTTTCCTATCAAATTTGTGACTTTTTTCCTGTGACTTTCTTTCCGTTTACCGTTGTTGCTGCTGTGGAAATAGTCTTAAGTAGAAGTCTTTAAACTGGTTACACATGTAACTACTTGTTACACAAGTCGGGTTTTTTTGCATATATATAGATCAGGAATACGAAACGTAATCTTTCCACAACCTTGTCTTATAGTACAACCTTCTGTTATTGACCGTTTCGCGTTATTATCATACGACGACTTTTAAGGTACTTGGATGTCTAGTATCGCCATCTAGTGACGAAATGGTGACAAGATGGCGGACCTCCATAAGTGTTTTTTAAAACGGTAAATTCCATGCATAAACTTAACCACTGAAAATATAATAAAACATCAAGAGGCAAATGTGTTTCTTTTTAGTTGAAGAATAACATATCAAATTTTCATTTTTTCGCGAAGTTTCCCTTTAATGATATAATTGTACATTATTATTTCTGTATTTTGCTGAAACAGAACTGGAAGAAAATGATAGTATATGTTCAAGAAGAGTATAAGAGTTTTCATACAATAGAAAGCAAATGAGAAAAGTCTGGTATATTTATCGCATGAATGACCTGGATATATTCATTGTAGTCATAAAAAACTGAAAGCGAATATGTACAGTGGGTGAAAATATCCCAGATATATTACCGAGTCAAATTGTAATAACTTAATAGCTTGTGTTTACATTTTACCAGACCGGTAAATATATTCTAATATCGAAGCATTTGAGCGGTGTTTTTGTGTTAGATGTTTAACGCTACTTTCAGCAACTTTTCAGCTATATTATGGCCTCCAGTTTATATTGGGGAGGAAGCCGGAGTAGCTGTAAGCTCAGTGTTGACAGACCATGTGATCAATAATAGTAAAACAACCTTAACCACTAAGCAACCAAGACCCCTGAAGCATTTGATGAAATAGAATGTAGATTTATTTAAACACTCTGATATGCACTATGCATTATAGGTAAAACCAGTAAATTGAATGTTTATATCATACCAGATTATACAATACTTGATTTTTTTTTAATTTAGAAAGGGATAGTAATTATAAGATAATTATAAGAAACTGACAGAACTTAATATACCATTGGAAAGAACCATTCAGTGAACTTGTCAAACTTATACTTACGGTAATAAATTACGGAGTTAATGTAAGAAATTTAATTTATATATATCTAACTAAAGACTAGAAAGAGGTGAGAGAACCTGTAAAAATGTTACTTTGTATTGTCTTCCAGCATGATGTCTGGGACCATACTGGGAGGGTTCCCAGTGCTCGACCCACAGAGCAGCCCAGCGCGTCCCCGGGTGGCGGATAGGGGAGACCTTCTCGTTGGGGGGGTTGTCAGGTCATAATACGGAAAGCCTGACCGCGGACCGTAGTGGGTAACGTGTTTGGAGAGTGCCACGCTCCTTGCACGATAAAGACCCCTTTAGTAGATTTCGAAAAAGAGTAGGCTCATTGTAGCCGCTACAAAAGGCTAAATTTTCTGCCCGTACCAAAATTCCATATTTTTTAAGTGGCAGTCAAAATTGTATTCCCTGTGACCCATCCCAACCCCATTTTCCGTTGATTTATTGTTTTTTAACTTGTTCCCGTCCTGAATATAGCTGAAATACTGCTCGCTGGACGTAAAGCAGACATCCAATCAATCAATCTAGCATGATGTCAAATTTAAGTGAATTCTGTATTTATACTTGTTGCACTTTTTTGTCTGATGTACACAACTCAATACACATCCTTATTTGCAAAACTGCACGCCTACATACAAATAAATTATTGGAAACAAAGAATTGTCAACACAAATCACGACAGAAAGAAAAACGAGCTCATAATAAGTAACTCGAGCTCGACAATCGACTATTTGACTTGATAGATTTAGTGTAGTCAACATGATAATGAGGATGTTAGAAAGAGATGGGATGGTCGTTGTTAAGGAAGTTGGACTCTTGAAATATAAATCAGTTTTCATTACAAATAAAATATACCATCTATTCCCTAGCATTAGTAAGAAAGTTTTTAACAGACGGCCAACATCCTACCAAGTCAAGGGTTCGGAGTCTGTGTACGCTCGATGATGGAGCAAATAAACAATTTCACAGAGCAAAAAATGCTTATAAAAAAAACAAAAATGAAGCCAACCGACTAGAATTTACTGGAATATAGTAAACAGTCAACAGCATGTTGCTGCTAAAACGGATAATAATTTACAACAAGAGTTTTAGAAAATTTTAAAATAATTATTTTAATGTTAATAGTGACAAATTAATGATATTCCAATAAAAAAACTGTATTAAGTACTTTGACAATCTGAACAAAATTACCACTGATGATGAAAATAAAGTAGATTTTTATATTAATAATGTAAGTCCCGAATCAGAGGATTTACTCAATGTTCTAATTGCCAAGGAAGAGATTTAAAATGCAATTAAAGGCATCAAAATGGTAAATCACCTGTGGCCGTGTCAACGAAAGAATCCTAAAATATGTCCTAAGATACGTCTTAGGATAATACTTAGGATGGTCTTGAGACGTGTTCCAAGTCTGACTTAAGGCGTTCAACAAAGCTATCTTAGGATCGTCCTAAGTAAGATTATCTTAGGACCATCCTAAGACAGTCTGTAATAAATATGTAAAATTGAAAGTAAAAATATATGTTAAATTTAAATGATTTTAAAAATTTGTAAAAATTATATAATTCATTGAATTAAGTAAAAAATAGATATTTTCTTTGTATTTCAAATGACTTAAAACATTTCTTCAATACATAAAAATATGCCAACATAGAAGTTTAGTTTCAATAAATATATTATTTCACACTAAAAGATCAAAATTGTTTTGAAATAAGGCCTTTCTATTTTTAGTAGAAAACGGCATTTTAATGCGGCGATAAATGTTTCACAAATAAGTTAATTTTATCACTGCCTTAAATAAAAAATCATAAGTATACGTAGTTGAACCAACTCACGAGAAACAGAAAATGATCCTATTAGTTTTTTTCTTAAACTTATAGGAATATTTAAGAATTAATAAATTTAATAAATTATATAGTTAGGTCATTGAGATAATTTAGTGAAGAAATCCATATAAATGTAATTTGTATTAAAAATTACATCAAAAAAGTTATTGATTGCAAAATTCACAAATTTATTTCATAGAGAGTATGAAATACTATAAACCGGTGATCTATATATACAGGGGAGTTCATAGAGAAAGGGGAACGAAACATACAGTTAGATGCGTGGAAAATTCTACTCGGATTCTCTTTGTAATTTACAGTCGAATTTATGAAAACGACAAAGAAATGTCTATTCGTATTATAATGTACACAAAAATTGTGATTGGTCGATTTTGTCCACCCATTTTCTAATTATACACTGTGTATGAACTTTGTAAGGTCATGTTTACTTGTCTTTATCGATGTGGCGTATTAATAAAGCGTATTAACATTTCGTGATGTTAACCTTTCAATATAAATTAAATTAATCTCCGTCCGACCAAGGGCATTAGGTTGTCGGTGTAGGAAGTAAAAAACTTCCCAACTATGTTGTTAAACGTTTACAGTCATTTGCAAGGACAGTATTGTTTTTCTCAAATTAGACTTTTGTTTGAGGCGAAGTTGGTTCTACCAACAACTTTTGTTTAATTTTTTTGTCTCTATTTATTGTTAATTTGAGTTTAAATATTTTGCGTTGTTTGTTTGATAGTAATTGTCCGTTTCCCTACCTCGCGTGTTGTCCACGTGTCGGTTCACTCGATACGACACTTGTCTTGGTTTTCAGTTGTTAAATTTTGTTGTTTTCCTTGTTTTGTGTGTGTTAATTTGTGTTATTTTTGTTGGATTTCGCTTGCATTGTTTTTTGTTTTGGTTTTTGTGATCTACAAACATCCGTAATACCATTCGCTTGATTTCTTGTCCATCATATTTTGTGTTTCAAGTCTGCCATTATTGTTGCATTTGTTTTGCCATTTTTTGGTCGCTAGAAAAAAAATATTCTAATATGACGTCCTTCAAACGCTTTGGAAACACACCTCTATTTAAATATTCAACAAAATACGGCTGTTCCAGCCATTTCAAAAACCCCCGTGTGTTGATGTTTTTGCTTTAAAATTTATTTTATTTTGTACCTTTGTAAGAAAATCCCATAGATAACATGTTTTCACGATAACAAGTCCATTTTCTATTCTTTGCCTTTATCGTTTACATGTTACAAGTCTTCCTTGACTTTAGCTACGTTGTGTTTAAAAGGGACGTTGCGTTGTTTACAATGACGTTCAATGCAAACCGCGAGACTTTTCCCGCCCCCACCACAAACGAATTTACGTACCGTTACGTATCAAAATGAAAACGCAACCGAATTTCAAAATGTTGATTAATTGTGGAAAATAACTGTTGATTTAAGTTTGCACCATTGTGGATCTAAAACAGGAGCATAAGATCGACCAAATGCGGTAAGCGGTTTTCATTTCTCACGCAAACACAGCAACACATGAACAGTCCCAAACACGCCTCACGACGACTGATGTAATGAAGCATTTAATTTTGTCGTTCTTTGTTTTGATTGTTAAATTTTATTGTAAATGTTAATAAATATGTTTGTTTGTTTTTAATTTATATTTCTTCGTTTTTTTTTCTACTAAATTTTACACGAGAAATATAATAATTTCGAAACAAGGGAGGTTCTCGGAAATTGGAACAGCCAAAATAAACCTTTACCTAGGTAGTCGCGAAATGTAAAATTTCTGTATTTTCATATCAGAATCGAAATAATTCATGGCTGCCCCAATTTAATGGATTATTTAAATATGGGTAAGCATTATATTCATGATATTTTACCATTCGCTAACGCTCATGGCAAAATATTCATGAATATAATGCTTACCCATATTTAAATAATCCATAAAATTGGGGCAACCATGAATTATTTCTTAAATATAAACATTTTCCATACATTTCATTTTCATTTGCATGTGTGGTTTTTGCCATTTCATTTTTGCTGTTTATTATTCTTTTGATGTCTTTTTGGTAACATTGCGCATTTCCTTAAAATTGTCATCTTTAAGTCTGATATTTAATTTAATGATTGTCTTTTCAGGTGATTGTATATATATATAAGATATTTATATTAAAAATTTGTACAGATAAGAGACAAAGTAAGTTCATTTAAGTATTTTTGTTCTATGTGTTGTGATGAATTTTTGTACCCGTATTGTAGTGGAGTAATTATTTCTAAAAAAGTCTAACAAGGATTGCCAGTTTTCCTACCGCAGGTCGGGGGTTCTCTCCGGGTACTCCGGCTTCCTCCCCCAATAAAAACTGGACGCCATGAAATAGTTGAAAAATTGCTGAAAGTGGCGTTAAAACACCATTCAATCAATCAATCAATCTAAAAAAAGTTAGAAAGGAAGGCATGCAAAAGATTAAAAAAAATGTGGTGGTGCATTTCGTCTTGTTCAAAGTAAACACATATTTAAAAGAAACCATAATGGTGAATACACTTCCAAATTATAATGAATAATTCATTGATGCCTATTGACCTTACGTTGAATTACTACAGCCCACTACGTGTTTATATGAAGCATGAATAAACCAATTTTACAGTTTTTATTTATTTGAAATTATGAATAATTTGTGATTATTTTCATAGATTTTTCACATATGAAAAAAACCCCAATAATGTTAGAAAACAAGGAAACCGAATAGTCGAGATAATACTTATTGTTACTGCCAGCTCGGAAAACGCACATTGAATTGATTACTACTTTTTGCCTCGTCATCGACGTCGTCACATTTAAATATCTTTCACATGGGCGAAATTAAACCATTCATTTTGAGTGTCTAGTAAAAAAATACTTATTTAGATATTAACATGTCGTGTAGTGTAAAAGTAAAATTATATAGGTCGGCGTACTTTTTTTTACAAGTAAATGATTACACGTTAATCGTTTTCATACTTAAAATATGAGAAAATTCATACTAGCTGAATATTCCCTGCTTAGTACAAAATCCTGTTTCTAAATACTTAGAATTGTGTAACTGACCAGACACACGTGTATTGAATCGTATTTTGTATTATGTTGCAAAATTGTAAGTTTATATCAAGTGATTTATATCGAAACGAACCCCTTCCGTATTGCTTAAGGTAGCGTAGTAACAATGGACTTCCATCATAATTCAAAGCACCCCAATACACTAATTTACTATCAAATTTAATCCAATTATACACAATTATCTGAAGTAACCTTGAAGACGCATTAATGACTTTTTTAAAGGGCGCAGTATGCATTTAAATGACACAACCATATTAGTTCTTTTGAGTATTTCAACAAAATAACAGTTCGAGTCTCACCGCAGGAAAGGAGCGCTCGCCTCCAATCAACCGAATGACGGGTGTTTTCTCAAGGTACTCGGACTTCCTCCCCCAATAAAATAGCCGAATAATTTTGATGAAAAAGGCGTGAAACACCATTCAAAGAAACAAACAAAAACATGTCACTTTTGTCAATGACAAAGTAGTGTTTTTCCATGGGAAACCTTAAATATCAATCAGAGCAAAATATTAAATAAGAGGTGCAAAATGGCAGTAAATAAAGGTTAGATTCTGTTAAAGTTTCATCAAATTACATTCAGTGGTGTAGGTAGAGTTTCGGATAGGATATGGATATATCCCCTAACAACATGACACAGTTTTTTCTATGGGAAACAACAAATATAATTCAGATCAAAATGCCTAATACTAGGGACAAAATGTCACTATGCGCCAAAGATTCTGTGAAAGTTTCATTAAACTCTATTCAGTAGTGTACATGTAGGCGGAGTCACAGATAAGAGAAAGTGTAACGGATGGACGGACAGACACCCCCAATCACTACATAGCCCCCCTTTTCAAGTGGGGGCTTTAATAAAAATATTCGTGTGTATAAAAGTATTTATTTTAACACATAAAATACAAACTATCACTTATAACAGGTACAATCCAAAGTACCTTCATGTGCATACTTATCATGTTACTGTAGTTGTTACATGATGTCAGTTTGAAGCAAGAGTGACAAGCTGCATATCTTAGAAGTTATGTCAAACAATTGAAAATGATTGATTGAAATTTAATAATAATAATAATAATAATAATAATAGTAATACTTTATTCTCAAATAAATCACATTTAAATGATTCGTGACAGAAAACAAAATAAAGAGCAAACAAACAAATAACCATAAATATTGTTTAATGTCACAATCCACTTTAAATTTGTAGAACGTTAATAAAATAAATCCCCCTGCACATCTGTGTTAATGTTAGGGGGACTTTCTGTACCAGTTCCACAAACTTGTCAGATTCCACAACATTTTCCAATTTTATTGTGAAGTCAGTTTTGAAAAACCAGCCAAGAAAAGTCATTCTCCACAAACTCCGATGGTACAATTACACAAATCTGTCGGATTTGAGATTCAAAATATTTTGCATGTTTACACGTCGTTATACTTCTTACAGAAAGTTAGATACGCATTGACTCCCTAGGATGCACTTTTAACACAACTCAGGCTAATTGGGATGTCCTTAAATAAGACGTTTGATATAAGTACTTACTAGTAGTTAGCGTCGTTGGCCGTGTTAAACACCATGTTTAGCGTTATGCAGACATAACGGAGGTGTGACACAGCCTAAAAAGCTAGATAGGAAATGTGACGCAGCCTACAGAGCAAGATAGGTTTAACGAAGTCTACGGCAATAGATAGGTGTACACGTCGCTACATAGGAAGTATGATACAGCCTAAGTCAGGGGCGGATACAGGATTTCGAAGGGGGGGGGCGTAAGAAGGGGATATCGGAAAAAGAGGGCCACAAAGTGGTCCTCCCGAGCCTCGCAGAGGCGCATTTACGGCAGGGCTAGTACCGTAAATGCATTAATTTATGGCTTGGACGAGCGGGGATTACATTTTTGCCTTTGGCGCTGGTTGTTACCCATTGTTCTCTATTTTTTTTCTTTCCTTTTTTTAAGCGCCACTGTAAGGCGGTATTACCGCGGTATGACAGGATGCTTAACAGAGTCAAGATTGTTAATTAAAATTTTTATTAAACCCTAGGTGTTAAATGACAGACAACGACGTTAGACTGGTTTTTAGACACATACTACGACGTAAGACAGGCCGAAAGAAACAGCCTACCGCGCCAGAAAGGGCGTTTTACACATCTAACACAGCAAGACAGGATGAATGACAGCCTGCGGCTCTAGAAAAAACTTTAATACCGCCTACGGCTCTAGACAGGACGTTTGAGACAACCAATGCCCCAAGATTGGATGTATGGTACATCCAACGGCATTAGTAAGTAAGACTGACCATACTACGACACTATACAGGACGTTTAACATAGCCAACACCGCAAGGCATGATATTTGGCTCAGCCTACGGCCATAGAAAACGTTTGACACAGCCTACGGCGCTAGACAGAACGTATGATACAGAATAATTTCTTTTCATAATTTCACACATTTTGGATTTTCATTCGACGTTACAAATTTAAAGTGTGACGTGACATTTTTTGTAGTTTCGTGGAATCCCAATCGGACACATCTATGATTTTTAAGGGTTTCCACTTTCTGGGTGGAAGGCCTTACTGTTATTGTCTGTTTGTTATTCTTTTTCCAGCAAGTTTTCTTTCCCCATTATACATTTTTTGAGACATCTCGTAAAGATATTTTGTAACATGAATGTATTTCACATTAGGCTTTCGTAGTTAGCCCTGGCACACCGAACACCTTTCTTTACATAGTTATTTCCCCTGTCAAAGAAAACTTTGTGTGCAGATAAACAATGAAACTTTACAAGGTGCCGCGATGAAAGTTGTTCCAATTCTGCGATGAATTTTGATATTTTGTTGCATATTGAATGAAAGAATTCGTTCCCTTCTTATAGGAGTTATTTCCATTCTTTATTGAATGTTTAATGTGTGACTTTGTAACTTATGAGCCAAATGTGATGGAGACTTCGGGTTTTCACTGTAGGTCATAATTACACTTGACCCTGAATGTCACAAAATAAAGGTCACATTATAATTTGACCTTGTGTTGTGTGTGGATCTCCTCCTTAATCATTATATATACAAAATTGAAACCTTTAACAAAATACATTATTAAGCCTTAATTTAAGGTCTTGAATTGACCTTTTGTCAGAGTAATCTTTCCTACATCAATGCAAGTTATTGTAAATAGATATATCTCAGTAATTAGAAAAGATATTTACATGGGACCATGACTTTTTGTCATCATTTGACCTTGACCTTGAAAATGAACACAAGTTTAAAGGTCAAGGTAAAGTTCTCTATTTACATGGTCTTTTCATCTCTATTCCTTTGAAACAGTTAAAGATAGGCAATAACTTATATTGGGGAAAACTTTGGCCTATAAAGGGGTAATTTTGGTAGATTGGAGGAAAAAGAATTTGACTTCATGTTGGAGGAGTTATCTCCAAGTACAACCTTCATTTGTTACATTTGGTTCCAAACTGCGATGACCCTTTTGAGTTACAGCACTTGACTAATTTCGGTTAATTGGTTTTTTGCTTACAACTTGAAAACAGATATAGTAAACATATATGATTACAGTGATAAATAGGAAAATATCTTCAATTTGAGCCTAGGTTTAAGGTCATAGGTCAATATCATTCCATCGCAACAAGGTCACTGTAAAGTTATAAAAAGTCCTCAGCAACCATATTTAATAAGAATCAGAATGTTTTTCACTGACAGATGTCATTTTATGAATGGATGTGTCATTTGGCACTAGCTCTGTGTATGAAAGTCCTTAACCATATATTTTTTAAAAATACTAAAATTTTTATTATATATTTTTTGCTCAGGACAAATGGCAGTTTAATTCTTTATGATGTTTTTTTGTTGCGATCAGTCATGACTGAACAATTAGGCATGTTTGTGGAACCGGACATGTCTCTGGGTATTGCAGAAACGTCAAAGATTTTCACCTGATATAAAAAAAGCTAATAGAACCTGTCATAATTTTGTCTAACTTAAAAATTATTTGTTTTAAATTGCATGAAAAGTCCATTTGCTGAAAATTAAACAAGCATTTCTTTTCCTTTCAGCAAAAAACTATTGACAGCCATGAGTGAGTGGATCATTACTTAGTTTGAAGAAACAATGCTTGGGGGTGGGGGGTGGGGAGGGGAGTTTACATGGTTGAAACAAGTTCATCGAAACAGAATGTTAAAATACCAAATTCTACCAAAACAGCTTTAATTTGGAAAAGATCATTTGACCATATTAATTTAGAAAATTTACTTTAGTTTTTGAAACAAAAAGAAAACTACTTAATACCTGGAGTGTAAGTTATTGTTAAAAAGGCCCAAACTGAACCACTTAAAAAACTTTCTTACATATTTACATGATAAATATAACAATATTGTCCAAACGTCCAACACTTTTCATCACATAAATAAAAAAAATTTAAACATTTCTTCAAACTGAATTCCTAAAACTACTAACTGACAAACAGCTACATAACAGTTTTGTTTAACTCAGTTTAACCATTGTCCAAAACATTTCAGTAGCTTCTGAAGATCTTACATACACAATTCCAATATCTCACACCAATCCATACTGCTCAAATGTTTTTCATTTTCCTGAAAACAATGATAAAGAAAGAATTAGCATTAGCAATTTTTTATACATAGCTACTGCGTTAACTGACCAAAGAAATATGTGTTTAACAGCTACTGACCATATAAGTTACAGTAAGACTGATCATGAAAAAGGTGCAACTGCACCAATCTTTCCATATAATGCTCCTCAAATTCAAGTATAACAGATCAATCTATAACTCTAGTTAATTTTCATGATTTGCCAGTTTCTGCTGTAGACAGGCAAAATGCTGTTGATGTAGCATTAAATAAACTTTCAACTTGTAAAACACTCAGGTTGTACTTCTATGAAATTGTGGACAAATACAATAGTAATAGAATTATACTTTAATTAGAAGAAACGGTTTACTTCAAGAGTTGGTACATAAATAAAAAATATACAGACAAAAAACAGAAATTAACCGTTACAACTATTAGCCAAAAAAGTTAGTTCATAAAATTGGGTGTTCATGAAGTTTTTCTATGAAATATTAGCAATAACAAAATTGTTTTCAAATCAAGCAAGTTTAAAATATCATATTTGTATTGCTTTTCACATGAAAAAAAATTGTAACATGAACATTATCAATGTAAATGTATTTACTAATAAGATATTAATTATATAGGACTATTGTAGTTTGAAACGCATACAAAACAGCAGATGTTTAACATGTTTTGCATAAAATACAAATGACTCATTGCATAACCTTAAGTTGTTGAAGATCGGTTTTTTTTTGTTTCAATCTTTGAGAGATTAAAATAAAACAAAACATGTTATCTTTTTTGTTTTCTTTGTTTTCGTTGATAAATGAAAATTGACAAAAGTTGGTTTGGTTTAGAAATGTGCGAGTATTCATTTTAACAACAATCACAATAGATGATTCGACAATGCACTATTTATATTTTTGTTTATTACAATCCATCGCAAAAAATAAATACAACTATGAAAATAAATGATATTTTCAGACAGAATAAATTATATATTACAGTGGGGCAGTTAAAACTGTTTAAAAAGCATGGACAAGTCGGACTTGGATATGTTCATCTTTAGAAATGTGAGAGTATTCATTTTAACAACAATCATAATAGATGATTCGACAATGCACTATTTATATTTTTGTTTATTACAATCCATCGCAAAAAATAAATGCAACTATGAAAATAAATGATATTTTCAGACAGAATAAATTATATATTACAGTGGGGCAGTTAAAACTCTTTAAAAAGCATGGACAAGTCGGACTTGGATATGTTCATCTTAGGCCATTTTGTTAAAAACATGTAGGTGCAATTTTCTACTCCAAGAAAAGGGTGCGGATAATATGTTTTTTACAGTAATGGCATTTTTGATGTCTCAAAAAAGAAGAATCTGATCAAGGGACTTGAAAAAATTGGAACAGTTAACTACCTTTATGAGTCACACTGTAACTTACATCAAATATGTTCAGATGATGTTACTACCCCTTACAACTTTCTTTCTGTTCTTATAACAACAACTTTTTATTGCATAATTCCTCATTGCAATATTTCTTGTTCAGCATCCTGCCAAAAAATTAGAGAAATAAATTACACATAAAAACTATAAACTACAATCATCGTTACAAAGAGATGACCTTACAATGAATGTATATGTATTTTAAATATTGCCATTTAAATTTATGTAATATTTTTATGTTATTTTTATTTTTATTAAGACTACTTATTGTTTCTTCTATTAAAATACATCATGGGTTCATTTTTTTTAAATCAGTAAATACATGTATGTCATATTGTTTCTACTGTATGCACAATTGTGAATCCTATTTATTAAATTTATGAATATATGTCATAGAAAACTCGGAATAACTTTGTTTTGAATATTCTTGAGTGTCAATGTTAACTTTGGATGTGGTCAAATATGTCACGACTAATCTTCATATTTCATTGTGGTCAACAAGCTTTATTGAATGTCTATAAGCTTACACTTGCTATAATGACTACCCAACTGAACACAGAGTATATATAGGACTAGATAAAGGATCAGTGTGGTACAAGTTAAATCCTGCTTATGGAGTGAATCTTATGGTTATACAACTAGTGAGTTGTTGGTTTACTCTGAAGAAGTACTGCTAATTGATTGGTTATCTATCTGTACTGTTTACTTGTGACACCTGAAATATCATAAATAATGATAATGTTTTGATGTGTTTTGCCCATATAACCTGTTCGCTCTATATCAGCACACTACAATAAAAGATAATAATAAATAAACTAAAGATATAATAAAATGCAAAAAAACTTATATATATTTACTTATTATAAAAAAATGCATTAAAATAACTACTTGATGTAATTGCTCACCTGGAAGATAACTGACTTTGAGCAATTTTCACCAGATGAGATTGGGATAAATAGTACATCAAATTGCTTTACTGGTAAATACCAGTAATGGTTTTTACCTTGTTTGCAGTTTCTTCCTATTCATGACAAGTGTACAATAGACAAAAACATCAACAGTCAATTACTCACTGAAAGTTTAACAAAAAATATTGACAATTTACAAATTTACACTATAAAACTAGCTTGATCAATTTTTTATACAAAAAGCCATTGAAGCTAGGCTACATGTAAAAGTGTCAAAAACACACAAGAATAAAATAGAAATTGTGTTTTAGACTAATAGTTTTGTAGGGTTGATTGTGCTGATTTGCAATTTACAGTTTCACAAATTTCAACAGTTTTTTTTAAGTTACAAACCCATAATTGTGTGAATAATAATAATAAGTAAATTGACATGAATGTTTATAAGAAGTAATAGGACAAATGGCAGGAAGAAAAGGACATGATTTTCTTAAAACTACAATACATTTACTATCTTTGTAGCATAGAATATAATTTTTTTTGTATGTTTGTTGCAAAGTGATAATACAATTCTTCAGGTGTCAATTGCTTTAATTTTTGACTCATAAACTTACCTTTATTTCCAGACCATCCATAAAACCAAAGTTGCCTTATACATGTACATTCCCAGATAGCAATCACACGTTGGGCCAACGTTGGGTTAATGATGGCAACTTCGTTGGGCCAACGTTGGCAGACTACGTTGGCCCAACGTAATTTTGCTCATCGGCCCTACGTTGGGCCAACTGGTTGGGCCAACGTTGGCCCAATCAGACATAGCCAACTTAGACTGCACACTGCCAACATCTTGCCAACGTGTTTGTGTATGAATTTAGGTTGTGCCAACGTTGGCCCAACTTGATTTAGCCTGCTAAGTATAGGCAGTTTGCCAACATCTTAACAACAAGTTTGTGTGGGATTTTCTCAGTCAATAGCTCAAAATTGCTTGTTTTGTACTTATCGCATTTTAAACAAGTCAAAGGATAGGTGATCTCTGCTATAAAATACTGAAATTTGTGTTGGTATATACAATGTATATTTTGGTTGGTTGTCAATTACAAGAACATTAAATTTATGATCAACTTTATTCCAATTCATGTTTATCAGCATCTTGTCTTCTCCTCTTCTCTTTTTTCCGAAAGACGTTTTTTCTAACCACTCTACATGTATATCTCTTGCAAATTTCAATCAATCCTTAAGTACATTGTCAATATGACTGTCACTAGCTGAACACTTAGTCCCTTCTTCCTCACATACCCTGAAAAAAAATGGAATATAGAATGTAAAATATATTTTTGTCATAAAAATACTTTCAATAGTGTATTTTCATTTGTCATTTTTTGTTGTTATTATTGTCATTTTTTATGTAAACGATTCATCAACAAGGCACATAAAAACCTAGATATATATATATAGTCTCAAAACGTACATGAACTTACCTGTTACTGGACATTCCGTAGGATCTTTTATCCCTTGCCCTTTCTAGCGTACATGTATTGTCTTGGTTTATTCCACTTCTGCCCACTTTTTAAATTTTATATTCTTGTTCTGCCCACTAGTCTTGTGTAAACTTAATTGGTGTGATTGTTGTTTTAGTGTCTATAGTCTGTTTCATAATTACTATAATTAGTAAATAAATCAGGTAAATATTATAACTGCTCAGCATCAAAGGAAAACTTACTAACTTCTGAACAGTGTCAAAGCTGTAAAGCAGTCTTAAAAGCAGGAAAACTTTAAGGTCAAATCAGTTATATTTGAGACACCATGGCACATGCACAAGTCCAAGTAGAATTTGTACATAACAAGTTTGGATCACAGAACTTAGCATACCGAGGCTACATCTACAGCGTCAAAAACAACCGTGGAGAGAGAACCTACTGTAGATGTACAATTAAAAACTGTCCAGCTACCCTCTCAACAAGGAACAACATACCCGTAGGATTCGGACGACACCAGCACAACCACCAAACAAACCAAGCAGACATTGACGCAAAACTGGTTTTAGACACGATACGCAAGAGATGCATCGACGAAATACTACCCATACCCAGTATATACGAGGAAGAGACTTCCAAACTTAGAGACTCCAACTGGACCGACCAAACCAGACAGACCATCCAGGCACTACCCAACTTCTACAAATGCAAAACCCAACTCTACAACGCCAGACGTACTGTGAGACCTAGACTACCCACATCTACTGCTGACATCAACCTCGAAGGAGAATATACCCAAACTACTACTGGTGACGAGTTCCTACTGTTTGACGACAATGAGAACCCAAACTCACGGATCATCACCTTTGCAACTTCACAGAACTTAATCGACCTAGCCAACGCGGATACTATCTACTGTGACGGAACTTTCTACACTTGTCCAACCATCTTCAAGCAGATCTACACTATACACGCCATTATATCAGGTGACATGTTTCCTTTTGTATATGATCTACTTCCAGGTAAAAGCCAAGACGTGTACACAAGACTACTGACCACACTCAAAGACACCATGCAACAGCTTCAACTCAACTTCCGACCAAACATCATCTTCATGGACTTCGAGACAGCGGCACACAACGCGGCACGTACAGTATTCCCCGGGGTCACCATCAAGGGCTGCTTCTTCCACTACACACAGGCCATATGGAGGAAAACCCAACACTCTGGACTTCAACTCCCTTACCAGAACAACGACAACATAAGACAACTGGTTCGACGTGCAGCAGTTCAACGCCCTCACTGACTTGGAAGACATCGACACACCAGCCGGTACCATACAGTTTACCGACTACGTAACAACGCAGTGGATAGAAGGAGACCAGCAGCTTTGGAACCACTTCAACACTGAGGGACCAAGAACTTCAAACCACTTGGAGGGATGGCACAATAAACTCAAGAAGAAAGTACAGCATGCCCACCCAAACATCTTAACCATCATCAGAGTTTTCAAGGAGATACAGGCAGCAAACGAGATTACCCGCACACAGATCGACGGCGGACAAACTACACGACCAAAGGCAAAGAAATACAGAACCATCGATAGCAGACTAACCCAGCTTAAACAACGACTTGCAGATGGCAGCATGGATGTGATACAATACTCGGATGCAGCTTCACATCTACTTCACCTGGAATAACTTTTAAAATTAATTGTTTGTAAATTTGTTATTAAATGATGTTCTCTGTAATAAATGCTTTTTACAAGATATATAAAAATATAAATAATGACACATATATATGTTTGATATTTATTTATATTTTGAAAAAGACTATAATTTTAAATCCTTTGTTCTCTAATTAGATCTAATTAATACAATTCCTGTTCTGCCCACTTACTTTTTTACCTGTAATTTCAAAAAGTGGGCAGAACAAGAACACATAACTCTTCATTGTGCGCCTATCCTATTCTGTTACATGCCCCTCGATGATTTATTCCGGAGTACTAGTACACTGTAGTATATAAATAAAACAAAATTAATGTGTTTATTCTGCCATGTATATTTTCTGGAATATTTTTACAAGACTTATATGTTTTATATTTGCATTATGTTACGAAATATAATAAACACAAGTTGAAAAATAAACAAACAAACAAAATAAGCCTGTGGAAAAGTAGGATGCAGTTAAATAGCACATTGTTTATTAATAAAAAAAACCTGAATATTTTAGCTTAAAACATACATGGTTTATAATTAAAAAACTGAGTATTTAAACTAATAAGTTCATATACTTACATTATATTTTGTGTTAAATAAAATGCTCCAAGCTGTCCAAAATGGCGACCGATGTGAATTCCTGACAAAGATGATGCTATGGATTAGCGCGAAATTTATCTGAAATAGGATACTAATGACCCGCGTCTAATCTGCACACTAATTGTTCTAACAATTTATAGGTCATCAGATTTAACTATAATTAATTAGCAAGGTTATAAAACGTATGATCTAAATGCACTCATATTTGATTAATAACTGCTTTTTTATGTCATATATTTCCATTGTTTAATTTAATCGAGCATTAATTTTTGTATGTGCATGGACATTTTATGTTGGGGTGACGTTGGAACGCCAACAGTTGGTCACGTTACGATGGGCCAACGTTGGGTCGATTTTGGAAAGCCAACAGTTGGTCACGTTACGATGGGCCAACGTTGGGTCGATGTTGGAAAGCCAACAGTTGGTCACCTTACAATGGGCCAACGTTGGGTCGATGTTGGAAAGCCAACAGTTGGTCACATTACGATGGGCCAACGTTGGGCCGATGTTAGAACGCCAACGCCTACCGTTTACCAACCATGCCAACAAATGGCCAACGTTGGGCCAACGTAGTGTTGCTATCTGGGTTCTGATTCCAGTTCTTAAAAAGACAAGAAGACATTTTTTATCACAGGGACAAACAAAGACTGGTTTCTGAGCAGTAGATGAACATGACCAATACATAGTGCTCCAGGATGAACTACATCCAGTCTGTGAGCAGTCAGGGTTTCTGTGTCCACGAAACCCTGACAAACTTAGCTAGGAAATTCACAGGTTAGAAGTCACTATTTTGATTGGCTTCATCATAGCTGCATGTAACCAATCAAAAGCTTGCCTCAGTTAGGGCATATCCCAATTTTGATTTTAAATAAACAAAATGGATGTGTTGCATAGACCATGTGAAAATCAGAGTATTTTGTAAAATAGTATTTTTAGTTTGTTATTAATGTTTTATTTATTAGTTGCTTTACGTTTTCTTCTTACTAATGAATACTGAAAAACACTTGTTTCTTTCAAGCAATTTCATTGGTTGATATTTTGAAGGTCTGACATCATATGAAATCTTATAGCCCTGGAATTTCCTAGCTAAGTTTGTCAAGGTTTAATGGACAGATATCGACACAGAAATCCTGACTTGTGAGGATGTTTCTAAGCTTGCACAAACTTTTGATTTTCCAACAGGCAAACCTTTAAGAAATACAAAAAAGCTTTCATTATTTAATAACAATAACTATATATATATATATATATATATATACGTCTACAAATTAAGCCCAACACTGTTTGAATTAGATTTTTAACACTGTCAAATTTTTGCTTTCCCTCAGCGGGATTCGAACTCACACCGTTGTGACACTGTGGCACCAATTCGCCTGCACTATGTCCAGCGGTCTAGACCCCTCGGCCAAATCCGCTATATAAAAATATAGCTTCATTAACCGGTGTGAATCTTAGACATAGACATAGTACATGTGTACTAGCGTGTGACGATGGAATTTTCGTAACCAATACGTATTAATCTGACAGTAATCTAATTCAGCATTTTTGTATATATTATATAGGATGACAAAGTTACTTGTCATGCAGTCACAGTAAGTAAATTATATACAAACGTCTAAGTATTGTGACAACCATATAATATATCTATCCAGCGGATTTCTGAAACATCAGAAATACAGGGTTAACATCAAATATTTATATATATGTCTACAAATTAAGCCCAACACTGTTTGAATTAGATTTTTAACACTTGTCAAATTTTTGCTTTCCCTCAGCGGGATTCGAACTCACACCGTTGTGACACTGTGGCACCAATTCGCCTGCACTATGTCCAGCGGTCTAGACCCCTCGGCCGAATCCGCTATATAAAAATATAGCTTCATTAACCGGGGTGAATCTTAGACATAGACATAGTACATGTGTACTAGCGTGTGACGATGGAATTTTCGAAACCAATACGTATTAATCTGACAATAATCTAATTCAGCATTTTTGTATATATTATATAGGATGACAAAGTTACTTGTCATGCAGTCACAGTAAGTAAATTATATATTAAAATATATGTCTAAGATTCACCCCGGTTAATGAAGCTATATTTTTATATAGCGGATTTGGCCGAGGGGTCTAGACCGCTGGACATAGTGCAGGCGAATTGGTGCCACAGTGTCACAACGGTGTGAGTTCGAATCCCGCTGAGGGAAAGCAAAAATTTGACAGTGTTAAAAATCTAATTCAAACAGTGTTGGGCTTAATTTGTAGACGTATATATAAATATTTGATGTTTACCCTGTATTTCTGATGTTTCAGAAATCCGCTGGATAGATATATTATATGGTTGTCACAATACTTAGACGTTTGTATATAATTTACTTACTGTGACTGCATGACAAGTAACTTTGTCATCCTATATAATATATACAAAAATGCTGAATTAGATTACTGTCAGATTAATACGTATTGGTTACGAAAATTCCATCGTCACACGCTAGTACACATGTACTATGTCTATGTCTAAGATTCACCCCGGTTAATGAAGCTATATTTTTATATAGCGGATTTGGCCGAGGGGTCTAGACCGCTGGACATAGAGCAGGCGAATTGGTGCCACAGTGTCACAACGGTGTGAGTTCGAATCCCGCTGAGGAAAAGCAAAAATTTGACAGTGTTAAAAATCTAATTCAAACAGTGTTGGGCTTAATTTGTAGACGTATATATAAATATTTGATGTTAACCCTGTATTTCTGATGTTTCAGAAATCCGCTGGATAGATATATTATATGGTTGTCACAATACTTAGACGTTTGTATATATATATATATATATATATATATATATATATAGAAGCATTGTTGATATAGTTTTTTATTAGGATAGTTGTAATCATTTAAGCAAAATATTTATTTCAAAAATGTATATAAATTTTAAAAAGCGACAAATCAATATGTATAACAATGCAGACTTGATAAGTTTAAAATATCTTTAAAACTTTTATACTGTATAGCGATATGTGGAAGTGTGGTGATTTTTATGGAGGAAAGTTTTGCTAAGCGGGAGACTTTGCTTAAGGTGAAGGCATTTTGACCGAGTGTGAATAGACCTGCTCTCGAATAAATGAATTATATTAAAGCACAGAAACTTAAATATGTGTAAATTAAAATTTTATGCTAGTTCTTGGCATTAGCCGTTTCAAGATAGACAGTTTATCACATGATAGGGCACTTTACTCAATGCATAGTATATCTAAATTGTTTGAACGTCATAAAAAACGGCATAAAACTCGATCCTCTTCCATAAATTTATGTTTAATGTAGGCTTTGCAAACCGGCATAACACAGCACAGGGTTCTTTTCGCATCGTCTTTCTTAAGCTGTCCCATTTCATTGTGGCATTATTTTCCACTAAAAGTGCACTAAATTTTTATGACGTCACGTTATGTGCATTACAATTTTCATTTTCTTTAACAAGAGCCATTATATCTGTATTGTCCCAAAATTTGTTATGGTCACATTTGTCATGGAATCTTAAAATTGTAACCCATGTTTGAAATTTAAATTCAGGCATATATATGATAAACATGTGTGACCTCTACATGTATGATTTACAAGTTATCACATTATCTACAAGATTAATAGAAGCTTCCATGTGAACTTAATATATGCTTTGCATGGTTCAATAAATCACTGTTATTTTAGAAAAATACTGCCCATCACAAACATGTTTTCTTTCATTTCCAATACTAGACCTCTTCATGATCACAAAAAGTGGTTTTATACTTCCATTTTTTCATAAAATCCAGGTACTATTTTGTGTTTACATTAGTTATGAATATGTATGCTTGGAAAAACTGGTCACCATTCAACAATTTGCATGATAATGAAACAGTTTACATTCAATACTATCGGAAAATGTATGAAAATTAAGCTTCCGATCGTATTTCGGTTCATGTTTGTTAGAAATAATACATAATTTACGTTATGGAGACATTCATTTTCTTACCGTTGTTCAATAGAATAGCTTTTTTATTAATAACGAATGAAATGTGCATTTAGCGCAATATTCGCAAGCTTTGCGAATATTAAGTCCCATACCTCCCATTATGTCGATTTCAACTTCATGTGATTACACAAATATGGCTATGCGTTCCTCGAAAAGTGAAGAATATGTTAAATTTCCTTCTTTTTGATGTAAGGTGGCGTTTAACATATTATCATAGCATTAGCCGATCTCTCACAAATGGCAATCAAAAAAGGTTAAAGTATGTTTTCTTCGCACCGTCCATGTTGTCCGTTTTCGGAAGCACCTCGTTTCTAAGCGTTGATATATAGAACCATTGTTCTATAAGGTCCACTCGATATCATCACCTGTACACATAATAGTTAGTTCAACCGTGAGTAAGGGAAGAAGTCGGCCAACTTTTCTGGTCGCGGAAGTGAATGCCAACAAAAATATTCTATTTAGTATAACTTGTATTGATATATTATCGCCTTTGATGGTTACCTCAAATATATGCTATTCATTTAAAGAAGGATAATAATACCCGGTAGCAATGATTATTGCTTATTAAGATCGATTTATGTGATTTCCAACTTTTGTTAATAAAAGATTGTTTATTTTTTTATTACTGATATCTGAAATAAAACACTAGTATATATTGCACTGACGATTTTATGATCTAATATTTTACTAAGAAATTAAGACTTTTATGTTTTTAATTACTTTTTAACCTGTTTTTTTTATTTTAAACATCCAAAATAAATCTTAATTATTTAGAAAACCCCTATCTTCACAAGTCAGGGTTTCTGTGTCCACATGAATCCACGAAACATGTGGACACAAAAACCTTGACTTGTGATGATGGAAAACTCCACGAAAATTCTTCAATCGTCTGCTCTAGTGTATTATGTATTTATTTATTTTATGTTATATATAACACTACATAAAATAAAATAAAAAAATCGTGTTTAGTATCCTGATTTATACATAATATTGACCAGTTGAATTGAATTAAAGACGAGATGAAACAAACTGGCCTCAAGAATTAACATAAACAAATGTCACTGTAAGACGTCAGGAAAGAGATGTCATATTGCAAGAGACTAATTGGATGGTTGCGTGAGCTGAACTGAATTGCATGATATGAAATTTATTCTGGTAAACTACTTTCATAGAATAGGAGAAAATACAACATATAAGAAATGAAAAGTCTAGCTTAAGTTAGATTGTCACGTTCCTTAACATGGAAACTTTACAGATTTATTGTCAACATGCAGTAATTCACGTATATTTGGTAGAATTACCCGTTAAAAGCTTGTGGAAAATTCAGTGAAAAAAGATTTGTCAGACAAAATAAAAACCTGTTTTTTTTAATATACGTGATACATATAATATAAACACACATTCAACATTTTATATTTAGTATTTTCCTTTGTGGGACTCGAAAGTGCTAACAATAAGGTATATTCGATTTCACCAAAATGCAATCATTTTATGCCCACAAAAGGACTTTGTAATATCTATATTTTATGTAAAGAGAACCAAATAGTAGTATAGATTTTGCTTGAAATTTTGTTATCAAATAGTGAAATAGTTTTATCACAAATTTAAGTTTCTCTTGACAAATACATATAAGTGGTCGTGTAGTTGATATGTGAACATACGTTACTGACGTATTTTTGAACTAATCTAATTTTATGGTTTAATATTCACGTCTCCATGAAAATTGTACATGTTATTATTTAAGAGGATGGTTCTACCGGTGTCATATGAAAAAAAAAGTTGAAAATAAAAAAAATTGTAACGGAGGATTTGTATTTGTTTTGTTTGTTTGAATATTGTTTAACGCTTAACGCTACTTTCAGTAATTTTACAGCTATATTATGTTTTTTTAAAACTAATTTTTCAGTTTTTATTGGAGAGGAAGCCGCAGTACCTGGAGAAAACCCACGACATTCCGTCGGATAATTTGCAAACCTTTCAATAAATATTGGAGTCGAGCGCACCGGAACGTAGTATGCATGAATAAGTAAAAATAATTTTACAAATAATAACAAAAATATCTACAAAATCAATAAAGGAGATACATGTAAACAAACGGAAATATTTGAATGTTCCACTTCAGTATATTCCACCATTCTCCCAAGTCAGTGCTTATTCACGTACGGGATTTAGCGAACGTTGACTTGGAAGGTTGAAATTTCGCCCTATTATTTCCGTTCGTTATTTGTTTTTTGTAATTTTTACAGTAACTTGTTGCCCTGTGATTAGGGTAAGTAATTGTAGGGTTATATTTTGATTCATCACCTTATTTTTATATAAACAGTGTTTCTTTTATTCGAATTGTGCAAAATTTACATGGTAATTTTTTTTAACAGAGAACACACACACACACACAAACACACACTAGCTCACTCTAGTGGTCGAATTATTCAATCTGGCAATATAGTTTCAGTTTACGTTTGCAGATAATAAATTGACGAATTTAAATCCAAAAATATAAATTTGGTATGTGGTAATAACTTCGGCAAATCACAGTGCAAAACAATATTATTGAAGATAAAATATGCACGCCTTCTAGCACTGCATTCTCTGAATAAAATGTATTACATATTTCACCAATTTAGGCATGTTAGAATTAATAGAAATGTTAGTAAGAAACAAAAAGTCTCGTTATAGTGATAAGCAACTGACGACAATAGTTTTACAATTTAATAGATTGTTGTGTAAATACTTAACATAAAAAATTCTGAATACTGAATACTACTATTACTGTATTAATAAATGTTTATTTATAGAATATAAATGATTTTTTGACAAACAGGATTTTGTATCTAATTTGCAAGTCGGTATAGATAACGTCTTTCAAACAGATTTATCAGTCTTTATAATTATCTCCCTTCTCGTATCTCCCAACAGATGGCGTTTACTCCATTGTATTACAGCTACACAAGCTTTGCACATTTGGGCACGTGCATTTAAGTTACCCGCCATCCCACCCTAACCAAATTTTAGCTCTGGTAAAGGAAATTATGAAAATGAAGGACTTCAGTTCTTAGTATGTTTTCTGGTTTGTTTGTATTTTTTTATACCCTACAGTTTTTTCTCATGCATGTATTATCAACAACTTTAGAATAAGATATGTATTTAAGTAGTTTACGTTCTGTAAAAACAAAGTTGTTAAGCTGTATTATGATGTTTGTGAATATGTAAAAAGGCCAAAAATATCCCCATCTTTGATGGGATGGGTTCTTTATTATAGTAGTTAAGATTTCTATCTATTTGAATGTATATATGTTTTATTATTTTTAATTTGTGTTTTCGTCATTTATATTTATTAATAAATGACATTTTCAATTCAATGCCGAGGTTCTTCTTCCCTCCCAGCCTGTGTTGACAAAAAGAAAATTGTGATTGTCCAATTTATATGTCGGCCATATTTGAGATCGATGACGTGTTACAACAAGGATAAAGAATTCATTACAATTAATAACAATGCAATGTAGGTAAGCTAGCATTACCCTTAATGCAATAGATTGTTAATATAGGTTTTACTTTAGTGATTTTGATTTCAGTACAGAAATTTTAATTGGTTATAGGGAAATATATAATTACCAGGTAATCTATTTATTTTCACATGATAAAGTGTTAGGAAGATAAACTTATACAAAAAATTGGGCAGTGGAGAAAACAAGGTTTAATTACGTTAAAAACAAAACAAAACTTCTGTATAAAATATTCCCATTACATGTATATTGTTCAAGGTGCGTTGGGAAATCTTAGAAGTTAATGATTTAATTGTTTAAAAAAATACTTACCGGATTAATAGGAAAAAATACAAATTTTGTTCCGAAACACTGGATAGTGAAAGATTCAAACAAACACATTGTTCCTCGTTTGACAATTGGTAATCCATACAATTGTCTACATTGGAAAGTTTAAAAGTTTTCTCCAGAAATAACAAATATTGATTTAAACATGTAATTTGCAAGAAAATATTCGTAGTTTGATCATTTTTTACCTTATTTCCTTTTTGCACAATCTTAATACCAACCCTATCGATCGATACTGATTCGAGTGTTATAAGATGGCTGTATTGAGACATCAATGTGAACCACCGTCAGTATGTACACAGTGTGCACTTGATCACGGACAAAAGTAACCTTGTAACAGTTGAATAGAAAAATTTTGAAAAAAAAATCAGTAGTCAGTACCAATAAATTCATGTATACTCATATTCATGGCTGTAACATATTAAACTCTAATGCTGCAAAATATCTCTATCAAATCGCAATCACTTTTACAGGTAGGTATATTTGAACATAAGTCTTCACTATCTTAATTTTGTCATCCTAATTACTCCAACGATAAGATGGCGCTTATGGATGGTTGTTTTCATTTAAAAGAAACCAGTCCGATTTGTGGTGACATCGAATTATCTCCCTTCAAAATATTCATGAGATGCAGTCAATTGGAAAGACCGCCATTTTCGTATTGACGCGAAGTTTTTGACTGGACTTGAAACATGTACACAGCTTGTACAGTTCAACTCAAGAATACTCAATACTATTATATTCTAAGACGCGAATGCTTCCTCCGTCGAGCAATGACAGCAGAAAATTACAGTCCATCTTAAAAAAGTAGCTATAGACATTTTTCCATCGTCAAGGAACAACTTTAGAAAATGTTGGCAGACCTTTAAATTTTTTTAAAACACTGTTCCCGATGTAGTCAATAATGGGATCTTCTATGGCACAAAGGTAATTATATATAGATTTGATTTAAGTTTGTTTGAAGTAATTTTAACGTGGTGCAAAAAATCGCAGCACTTAAATGTGTCCGTTGTCAAGTAATTAAGGGAGACAAGTCTAAAAGTATTGTAACGGTCAAGTGATTCACGTCCGGTAATTGATTGTGGTATGGCAGGCCGTGTAGGCTAAAAATGTTTTGTAAAAAAAATCCTATTTAGGCTATTACTGATAACTTTAAAATACTTTGCATTCTCAAATTATTTTCAGATTCTTATATTGTCCTTTACTGTTTTTTCCTAATTGAAAATCATTTTTTTTTGTAGAGCTGCTCTGTATGTAGGTCACCTGCAATTGTATCAAGGTCTGGAGATGGTTTATACTAGAAGGCGTCATCATGCGCAAGCCTAACTAGCCATGGTTGTATAGAAACCACTTGTACCACCTCTTCCAATCATCTTTAATACTTTACTGACGTATTGGATGTGCTTGAGAATGCATATTCATGAGATGGTCTTATGCAGGAAAAAGATTGTTCTTTCCAAAATTAAAAAATTTGAACAGTTTTGCAAAGTTCTTAATAAGCTTTCTTCTTAATGTGTGTTAAGTTATTTCTTCAACCTGACTTTAATGTGCCATTGTCTTAGAATATTGTTCATTGCCATGATTGGCCTGGTCGTTTTATTGTTTGATGAAAAAACCCATAGATTTTAGAACCCCAGTTTATAACGGTGTATTTAATTTTTGAATCAATTGACTATGTTTAAAATTCACTTCGTGTGCTTTTGTTTATAAAATCTACTATGAAACCCTTTTTGCCAACTTTTAGCAAAGTTGGTCTGAATTATCCTTATCTTATGGTCTAGTATAAAGTCAGATCATTTTTTGTAGCCACCAAACAACAAAATGTCAATGACTGAAAATAGAAAATAAAATATAAAATGCAAGTAATTGTTTCATTTTTTTTACAATCTTGATTGATTAAATCTGAAAAAAGTGCATGCACAAAATAATCTGATCAAATTTATTCAAGTAGAGCATAATTGTTAGATGTCTTCTAAAGGTGTTGCTGGCATTTTTAACTATGTCTGGTTATTTTTGGTGTATTTGGCTATAATGAATAGGTAGAATCCAATCTACAGACAACAGTTTTAGAGTACTTAGGTAGTTGGAATGTTTTGATAATACTCCATGGACATATACTTGTGGAAGATTCATGATGCAGATTTTGCAATGTTATTTTGGACCCCCCCCGCCATAACCATGCAGATTTGGAATTTAAGCAATGTTAAATGTCACGATTTCAAAAAAACCCTCCTTGATCAAATATTGTATGAACAAATTACATTTATATGTGTTTGTTGGATGTTTATTTTCTGCCTTGTTTTACGATGGGGGGGGGGGTGGTGGTGGTAGGCCGATTTTTATAATCCGAAGTTAGTTTTGTGATTTGTCGGATTAACGCCAAAAAAGCCAGGGTACGATTATTCGTTCTAGGGAGGGGGGTGTTCATATTTATTAAAGAAATATACAGCAAGGAGAGCAAATAACTTACGTCAGTGTGAATTGAATTTCTTAAAATTTAGATCATTTTGAAAGGTTTTGTCTTGCGAACTTGCGACTTATTAAGTCCGTGCCACGCTTTGCACATAAGATGTTGGTCTTCTAGTGTGAATGTTTCTGCCTTGGTGTCCCCACGTGAACGTAAAAATGTAGCATTTGCATAAAAATAAGTAGTCCGAGAACCCTCTGCCATCCAACTCTCTTATAAACGCTTTTTTGCCCATGCTAATACAGTTCAACTAAACTAAAAAATAAGTATTAGTCATACAGGGATCGCTGTTCTGTGCCATTTATGCGAACAATTATTTTATCGAACTGTTTGAAGAATTTAAAAAAAAAACACTTTCTACCAATATATTAGCTATATACACAAGACATTGTTTATAATAAGTCTTAATTTGACGCATTTAAGATACGTACAAGACACGGCAGATTAAAAATGTTATAAAAACGTTCAAAGAAATGTTCGGTTGTTATAGAAATTAAACTGCTAAAACATTTTCAACACAATCATCGTGTAATAGAAACCAATTTAGATCGAAAAAGGGAAACGATCCGTGGCTTGAAGTAAATTGCTGATATTTCAATAAATTTTAGTGATAGAGAACAGAGCGAATAATCGTACCCTCACACAGAATGTGACGAATGCTACTGTGTTTTGCGAAACCTTATTTTTATGTGTAACTTCATTTGAAAAAAATAGATATTATTGTCATTATTTTTTACTCTATTTATTTTCAAATTTAAACACCTTTAAAATAAAATGTGCCGCACTAAAACGAGACTTCGTACATAACCCGATTGCAAATCACACGCACCTTGTTCATCTGTTTCATATACGAACACACCGAAAATTATCACACATGAGTGAACAGCAACAGAAATATTGCTCGACTTTGACTTTTTTTTTCTCGAAAACGAAAGGTCGTCACAACTCAAAAATTACACTTGTGAAAGATGAATATTTCAGAAATCTATGAAATTTTTTTCATCGAAATTAAAATTGGTGCATTTTTTTGCAGCACTTAAGAATACACCCCCTGTTTTTCATGTTTCTGGTCAAAACAGAGGTATAAAATATCTGTTGTTCTTGTAACTTTGCAAAGTTGTCTTTAATTTTAAAACGAATAGATAGTAAACGAAAACTTTTGTCAGTCAATGTGCTAAATAACTTTAATTTGCATGGCAACCGAATAAACATGGGTACAACTTTTGTATCTTGTATAATAGAGAGCTCCGATTCTATTGTTATAGTTTCACCGGAAATCTGACTGATAAGATTAAGACCAATAAAATTTACAAATTTCAAATTTAAATATGTATTTGACACATTTTAAATGGTGAAAACCTTTGGCCTTGATGAGTATAAGAGCAGTATTAACGGGTATAATGCATGTTTTGTTAGAAATGAATTTTTAAAATAGTAAAATAACATTATATACAAACCTCTATACTGGACTGATAAAAGAACACAACACAAATGTAATTTTATTTGTTAACGATGTTATTAACCTAGATCTGTAACAACTATATATGCATAATAAGAACCAAGTTTACTGACGAAATGGGGTAAAGCCGTTATCAATACCATCGCTATGGAGGATTCCGGATCAATCTGTTTTTTGGCTTTGAAATAATAAGATAATCGTACTAATTTTAATAATCATTATCAAAAATCTAACATCATCAAGTTTAAACAGTAATTTTATGCTCATATTTACGGTTTTTAAATATTTTTTTACACATTTGCTGTAACGAAAGAATCTTCTTATATTAAGAACGTTTTAAGTTTTAATAGTAGTAATAATTTGTTTGTTTGTTTGAATAACGCCACTTTCAGCAATTATTCACCTATATCATGGCGTCCAGTTTTTATTGGAAGAAGAAGTCGGAGTACCCGGAGAAAACACCCGACTTTCGGTAGGAAAACTGGCAATCATTGTCAATTAAGATTGGAGTCGAGTACACACTTCCCGCAGTGAGACTCGAACCCACAACCTCAGTGTTGACAGACCACGTGATCAATAGTAGACGATCTACCTTAACCACTCGGCCACCGAGGCCCCATATTAACAATTTGTAACTAGTTATAATTGTGTTGGGATGCCAACACAAAATGTCTCGGGGCCTCGGTGGCCGAGTGGTCAAGGTAGTTCGTCTACTATTGATCACGTGGTATGTCAACACTGAGATTGCGGGTTCGATTCTCACTGCAGGCAGGGTGTACTCCACTCCAATCTTAATTGACAAGGATTGCCAGTTTTCCTACCGCAGGTCGGGGGTTCTCTCCGGGTACTCCGGCTTCCTCCCCCAATAAAAACCATGAAATAGCTGAAAAATTGCTGAAAGTGGCGTTAAAACACCATTCAAACAAACGAACAAACAAAATGTCTCCCAAACGAACCCCCATTTACCGCTATCATCTTCAGCAGGTTTAAACCCCCAAATACAAATGTTTACCAAGATAATGCAATGTCCTATATAATGACCCTCTTTCCATAGAAACGGCAGCCATTTTGAAAATTCCAAAAATGTTTTGCACAACTTCAGGTATCTTTTAACATGTTCCCAAAGTTTCTTATTGATTGTACATTGCATCTCAAAGAAACTCTGCAGATAAGATTGAGCGAAAAGAAAAATGAAAGAAGAATGATAATAAGACATCGAACGTTTGGGAGACATACAGATACTATAGCAAAAATAAAATGTTTTAAAAAGTTCAACAAACAAACAAAACATAACGCCTCAATCAAGCAAACTTTGTATATTAAACATTTACTGTAATATGTTACGCAGGATTTTATTCCAAAAGTCATTCCATGTTCCCTATTGTGTCTTCCGGAAGAGAATAGGATATAGCTTTATTAAACAAACTTTTTATTTATTATATATGAAGATATTCAGCAAATAAAATTGTTTTTAGTGTTATAGTTTCAACGATTTATCAGTAAAACAAGTAACCCTGGGACTAGTATAATTAACTACATAAGTAAATTTATAGGTTCCTGCTTAACTTAAACCCCTTTTACGTGTTGTTTTTGTATGTAAACTTGTTACTTATATATACAGTTTGAAGTTCGAAAAATACCTCATTATTGTAAAAATGAATTTGTTACGGAGGACTCCACTTTGTTGGAGTTTTTATATATATAATTTTTGTTTTGCAAGCAGCAATGTTAACGACACCACGGTACATTTGTTTTCGGACTATAACTTTGAGAGGAAAAGAATTACAGAGATACAACAACAGATTAGCAGTAGTCAAAAATGCAGAACAGAAGAACATTACCATAACACCCAACAGTAATGTACAGCTGATGGTTATTTAGACAAAGTAGTTCCACACCCAACAATAATGTACAGCTGATGGTTATTTAGACAAAGTAGTTCCACACCCAATAGTAATGTACAGCTGATGGTTATTTAGACAAAGTAGTTCCACACCCAACAATAATGTACAGCTGATGGTTATTTAGACAAAGTAGTTCCACACCCAATAGTAATGTACAGCTGATGGTTATTTAGACAAAGTAGTTCCACACCCAATAGTAATGTACAGCTGAATGCTTATTTAGACAAAGTAGTTCCACACCAATAGTAATGTACAGCTGAATGGTTATTTAGACAATGTAGTTCCATATCACTCTACATCGCCTATGGTCAATGCTTCATCACAATCTATTATACCATCTGATTTAGACATTGAACCATCTCTTGTCAGCTATACACCAGGCATTAGTATGATAATTCAAGTTCATATCAGCAATGTTACAACTAGAACTATTCCACCAAGTGTTGTTATTGCTGAATTACAACCAGTCAGTCACCATGTAGAGACGGATAACAATTCCCTGACATATGTTCTGACGTCGGCGAAATTAAATCCCACTGCATGGTCATAGATGGCTTTCTGCATTGGCGGCATATAATTTTGATATATCATATAGACCCATCCTCACAAGTCACGAACGTATGGACACAGAAACCCTAACTTGTGAGGATGATATAGACCAGGAAGGAGAAACTTGGATGCAGATGTTCTATATAGATTGCCTATATCAGAAGAAACAACATTGTTTTTAAGGATTCCATCAAAGCTATATGTGAATCTGTTTCCATGTCCTACATTGACAGCTTATCAGTGACATTGGATGCACTGGATATCATGGAAATAGATATGCACCTGCAAATTAAAAATAATATTGGTTGCTTTAAGCTTCAACGGTCTGAACCACATTTATAGCCATGGATTAAATAAATTCCGATAGGTACTTAACCAAGCAAAGGACAGTTGCCACGTAGTCCACTCTTAAAACACTTTGATCAGCTTTGCTCGTAGTAAATTATCTATAGTAAGGGTTAGTTTGTACTGGCCAGTGATGACCAAGATATTGATGAACGGATTCAATATTGTGACTGATGTTTAAAGAGGAAGAAGAAACCACACTGGTGCACATCTTCACAGCATATGGAGTTGGTTTGCCTTGACTTCTTTACATGGGAACTATCCAAGAAAGGCATTCAGACTATCTTTATAATCACTGACCACTTTACCGGCATAGGCAGTGTGAACTAGAAACCAAACTGCCAAAACAACAGCTGAGGCACTGTTTAAGGGTTCATTGAAAATTATGGGATTCCCACAAGTCTGCATTCAGACCCTGGAACAAATTTTGAAAACATGGTCATTAAGAAATTATGCCAATATTCTTGGAGCGCAGAAAACCAGGACGACACCTTATCATCCGATGTATGCCAGAGCGATTGAATAGAACCTTGTTAGGAATGCTTGGAACATTACATCTTTATCGGAAGAGCAAAACTTATGTGGCTCCACTAGTACATGCATATAATTGCACCAGACATGACGCTACCGGTCAGTCTCACATTTTCTGATTTTTGGATGGGAACCGGACTTGCCTATTGATAATGTTTAACAGCTTACAGAGATTATGATGACCCACAAACACATAAAACCTTTGTATCTTATTCAGGTAAATTTGTGTTCTTTATGTAATGTAGTATATGTTTAAAATTCGTTGAAATGTTTTGTAGCGTAGTTGTGCTGTTATTCTATTTTAAAATGTCAGTGTCTAAATGTTCACGGCTATATATGTTTATAACTGTTTTATAATGTGTAAACTGATATAAAAATATGTTTTCATGGTTGTGCTTGATAAGTTTCGCTGAAAGTGACAATGAGTTATTTTGAGTTATTTCCCTTTGTACACTATGAATTACGTATACATATTTTTATGTTGTTATTTTATATGTTGTAGGGTTTCCTATATGTGTTTTTGAATAAATAAACATTCACTAAGAACTTTACCTTAGTTACTTTTAAATCTACACCAGAAACGAAGGATTTAAAACATTTTTGTTTTGTTTTTTAACAACTTATCCTTTATTTCATATACACTTGTTACAATTTAAGCATCAGCGTCCAAGTTCCAATGATGCCGTTCTGTGAAAATTATATGATAAATATCTAGAGAAATAATGGAAATAATAAATATTCACTGTTTACATGCATTACATAATAACTACAGTTTTACAGATCACATGATAACTCTAACAATTAATATGCTTTCTAATATTATTAATCAAATTGCTAGTATATTTTTTCATGTAATTATTTAAACTTGATTGCAACTCACAGACGAATAAATCATACACGTCTATTATTTTTGTTTTTTGTTCTGACATATAATAAGCTTTATATATAGAAAAAGCTAAGATTGATAGAACATAGTTGAAGTCATAATATGTCTCATCAAACAGTTTGTATCCAAACACTAAATAATTCAGAGTTATGTTTATTTCGAATTTGTTTTGTTTAAAAAAATGTTAACTTGGTTCCACAATGGTGATAAATATTTACATGTTATAAAAAATGTTCATAATCTTCTTCCATTTGACAATAGTTACATAAACTTGATTCAGTAATTTTCCAAACCTTAAGCAATATGTTTTTGTTGGAAGAATAAATTGCAGTAATTTCCATCGAAAAACTTTAAATGTATTTTCCTGTAAAAAATAGAAAATAAATTTATAAACGTCTGACATATTTGGTTTTTTTTCTGTAAATGTTTAACCCATTTTTTGACACCGACGGGTTCAGTATTTTTAAAATCGATTAATGATAAATAAAATGATTTATTATTCAGGTAATTTGGGTCGACACATTGAGAATTCCATATCATTTTATTTTTTAAAAAGTTGACAGTTGTATAAATAGAATTATTGTCAGTTAACAACGATCTCCAATGTTTTGGAATTGCTTTCTTTAAAACATTGTTTTCATAAGATTCAATCACAATTAAAAGTACTTAAGTATACTTAAAATCCTTTATAGCAACTTGCAGTTTGGGCATACTGGTTTTAAATACTTTTGCGAATGTAAAAATCAAAGTTAACACTAATCTTGTGTGTTTGTATTACCTTGGTATCTTTGATGAATTCGATTATGCAACTAATCAAGTAGGTTTGAAAATGTGTTGTGTGATTTGGAGCAGGAAAGAAACCTTAGAATTGAATAGACACAAAATGCTGGTATCACTGCATTCCATGGCACCAGCCCTTCTGTTGATCGTACATATGGTAAAAGTAAGTAGCAGATAATCATAGTATTAATTAATGGGTGTTTTCATAATGGCCCCGTTTAATGTCCAAAGGTCTGTAATAATGGCTGCGGATGGCTTAATGGTCCTAGGCAACGCCTAGGGTATAACAGCCTTCCGTGCCCATTTCTGGTCCAAAATAAGTTAGAAACAGTGATTTAATGCAGTTTTAATACAGGGTGATATAGTTTCTCAAATACATATTTTGTTATCCATAACCAGCTTATGTAAAGATAAGTACCTACTACATGTAAATATTCATTTTGAATTTTTTTTCATTTTGCTTTTTCTGCCTCGTGTTTACAATGTTAATTCAGTGACGAGATATGTACAGAGTAGACCGGTGTGAAGATAACAAAAATCTACTAGTAACTTTATATATAATCCACACTTTACAAACTCCAGCAAAACCTCAATTTCTTAGTGAAAAATAAGGAAACCCATGAACTATCAATCCAAAGAAAATGGTAGACCAAAGTTTGAAGTAAACGAATCGCATTATTGTTTTTGACATTTGAAGCAAAAATATCCGAAGAGATCTGGACTCGAAACTACCTCCTTGAAAAGGAACTTTGTATTCAAATTCATTTGATACTGTTCTATTTTGTATCTGTTTGAACTTTTATAAGGGCTAATTTAGGTTTCTTATCCTCAATACGGAAATCGGACACACGAAATATTGTTAGGTGTACAAATAGCATATATTAGCATATACAATTTATTCAATGAAGTATAAAAACTTAGGACTTTTTACTGGTAGTAAAATTGTGCCTCGTTCACAAAAGTGCAGAACAAAAGACGCCCTTATACATTCTGTGTAGCTACATTTGTATTTTTAGTGATAAGAGAACATTCGTCAAAAATAAAAAAGTGTTGAACATTTCTCAATAATCACTGAATTAGTAGCCAGTGATCAAGTTTTACTTTCAAGTTCCTATTTCTAATTGTACTGTTTTAAATCAAGTGCAATAGTACAGAGAATAAACTGATCATTGATCAGCTGGTTTTGTTATACTTGAAAATAATTTGCATTAATGCAAAAGCTGAACAAAATAATTTCAGAGCTATTTCTTTACCTAGAACGTAACCTATTATTTTATTTACAGTTATTATATATACATTCTAAGAACCTAGAAACTATTTAGTTGCAGACTTTTCTTATACAACAGAGATATATGCGATTTTGTTTAGAAATTAAAAATGTTAAATTGAAAACTTCTGGTTTGTGAACAAATTTTTTAAATTCATTGTAAAGAAGGAAATGTATTACCAGAATGGTGCACCCGTTCTTCTGCAGGAAAGGACTTTATTATTAGGAAATATAACTGTAATTATTTTTAGGAATGATTAATTGATTTTTGTGGGTTAATGTTTGAATGCACTTGCGACCTTTTAGAAAAAAATCTGTTTTAACATAGTTTCCAATATAGAAAAACGTTTTGTTGTAACAAGATATTCCCGACCAAAATTTATTATTTTTCATTTTGCCATCATTTTGTATATAGTAAATAATGATATAATCTTCATAATTGCCTACAGACTCCGTACCTTTTGTGACTAAAAAATCGATGTCCTTTTAATGGGTTATAGTTAATTTTAAATATTGAGACCATTTGTTAAAGATTCCCAAACCTGATATTTCGTAATGCTTTATATATTAATTTTTATTGACAGAAATTATCGCTATTTTCTTGAATTTGTACTGAGTTTTCATACATTTTATCAAAATACACCAATAGAAAAAAATTCAATGTGCACCCGAAAAAGATTTGATAAAATTTATATTTCGCTCTAATTTTTCTAAATCGTATACATTTAATTGTCGTAAATAAGCCTTATTAAGGTTAATCGACTGTGCATGCGTTTTTGTTCACGGTAAAGGCATCCAGTATTTAGACCTATTTGTATCTTATTCAAAAACTGAACAATGACGGTGGTTGTTTTGTGCATAGGTTTGTATTGACACTTAGCTGTCAGAAAAGACTCTTTGTTTTGTTTACAATCAGCATAGATGAATTCTGCGGCCTACCGAAATCCAGCAATCGGAATGTTGCTGTCTAAACGTACTCAGACTGGTGTTGCTACAAAATTCGGTTGGCACAGAAACACTATACGTTCTTTATGGATGTGCTACCAACAATTAAATAACGTTTCTGCTATTCCTAGATCTGGACATCCACGCGTAACCAAACTTAGCCAGAACAGCCATATTCGTCTTTTGCACCTTCGTAGCCAGTTTCATACATCAAGTTTAACAGCCAGGTTTATTCCAGATTAATACCGACGAGTTCGAGGAACGTATTTAGCAGATTATACGAGATAACAATATCCGTCAAAGAAGACCAGCGATACGCACTGTTTTTCAGTCGAGTCATCGAGTGACACTACTTGCAGGGGCTAGATGGCGTTTTCGGCACCACTTACAGTATTGAATCAAACGTTATGTTCTGTGACGAGGCTCATTTTCAAATAGACAGCAGCAACGACCGCACTAGAGCACATCCGAGTCATGTTGAACGTTACGCCGATTAATGTGATATTCAAGCTCAGTCATTCGGCGGAGGAAGTGTTATTTTTAGTCGAACCCTCTGCTAGTCACTGATAGAAATTTGACCGCTGTACGCTTAAGAGTCGAAATACTTCAAAGGCATGTCATTCCATTCATTCAGAACCAAGATCCAGACGTGACTTTTCAACAATTTAACGCAAGACTGTATATTGCGAGTGCTGTCCACATAATATTTGAACAACAAAATGGCAGTGTATTAGATTGGCTGGCTGTGTCACCCGATATGTCACCTATAGAACATTTATACGACTAAGTGGACGGTATAAAGGAGCATAACATCGTATACACCATATGGTACTGTATGATAAAGCAAAATGCAAAATACCAGGCTTCTGCATTCTTAGTTGTTTAGAAAACTGCGACAGAAATTTTTGTTACTGACGAACAATCGAACTGACGGAAGGACGAGCGGACAAGGATAAAACAGTATACCCCCGCTTCTGTCGCGAACGAAGCGAGTAAAGAAGTCTAAGGCGAACCTTACTCGTGTTGAGACGTTTACATGGGTAATTTGTAAGTGTCACTATGCTTGCGAGTCTTTCAAATTTTCCTTCATTTTCTCCATTATATTAAATTATTAGTAAATTGTACGTTAATGTTTCTTGTGTTCATTTGTTTGATCAAAGTTTACATGTTTTAATTATTGTTCTTTTTTCAGTTTCAGTTGTACTATAAAGACATCTCTGATAGATAAACGCGGCGACATTTTTAAAGGTAATAATTGTTCCTGTAAATAACAGTAAGTTAATGAATTGATTGAATTGATCGATAGAATCTTTGCTTAATATCCAGCAAGCAATACCGTATAAGTGGTTTTTTTCGCGGTGATTTAATATTCGCTATATTCGCGGTAAAATGTTATTAGAAGTATTAGAAACAACCATTAAGCTACTTATTCTGATTACTTACCGCGAAAATTACTTTACGCTAAAATAAACTCACACAGTTTTTCAACAAAAACGCTAAATTTTCCCCACGAGAAAAAGACCACTTATACGGTATTTCATCATTATTCAGAATGAGAACATTTAAATATACAATAAATCAATGGGAAACATTTTTACTGCCACTGGAAAAAATATTGACTAATGGTTAGAAACGTAGAATTTAGTCATTTGGAGCGGTTACAATAATCCTACTATAAAAGGGATCGTTATCGTGCAAGGAGCTACACCAACGTGCACACTATGGTGCGCGGTAAGTCTTTCCGTATTATAACCTGATCAACCCCCTCCCCCTAAAAAATATTGAGAGGGTTTCCGTCTATCCGCCACCTTGGGGAGGCGCTGGGCAAGCTCTGTTCTGATTAGAATATACAATTTGTATTACAACATATTGGAAAAAACGATACATGCACAATATAAACTTTCATTATTGCGATTGTATCATTAAAGGATCTATTTTAATTATGATGCATTCATTTTAGATTTTTTATTTCGGCAGTAACACTACTTATATCTTAATTACATCAACAAATTTTGTACTAATGAAAATGTTTGTGAAATATATTGTGGCAAAGGAAACACAACCTTGAACTTTATCATACTTCGCCTTGAGCGATTTTATTATTATCTCTAAATACAAGTATGTTGTCACGTAATTCGTAACAGATGTTAAATGAGATAAGTATATAAAAGCAGCAATAGAACAACTGATGGTAACAGCAAACATAAAACAGGTATGACTTTTCTGGCAGCTATGCAATTCTATCATTAATATTATTTGTGTATAGAAATAATAATAATAATAATAATAATAATAATAATAATAATAATTGATGATATTTATGTCTCCCACCCCCAACTAGTAGGAAGACAATTGTTTTTGTCCTGCCGTATGTTCGTCCGTCTGTCCGTCACAAAGTTATTCCAATCAACAGCATTTGTAGTTTTGCATATTATCAGGAAATTTTTTTCCTCAAAAATTTTTTGGGAGTTATAACGTAGAATTTTTATGGAAATTCCTAACAAATCATTGTTTCCGCTCAACCCCTCGGAAACTACTGCACAATTTTTTTTTACAAAACTTGGTCTGTAGCAAGTACACCATATTGAGTTACCAGAAACTTTGTATCCTCAAAATTCATGGTAGTTATCGGACTTAGATTTTGTACTGAAAATCCACATGGGGAACGGGAGGGGGAGAGATCGTTTTTGTATGCAACAATGGACTTTTATTATTTATAGCAAGACACATCTGTATAATTTAAATGTGTTAGCGTACAGTTAATCATTTTTGCAATATATAACTATGTCATGCTTTTCCCGTCGACATTTCTTTTAGCAATATGTCATCGATAATTGTCAAATTTTTTATAGAGTTAATAGTATGGTGTATTTTTTAGAATTTATTTAAATATATTTTTTAAAATGTTGCGACATTTTCTGGCGCGTAAAATGTGCATTTAATTTGTTTTCAATGAATGAATGTTCCATTGCTATTGTTTATCTTTCAGTTTATATCTTAAAAACTTGAACATGAAGTTGTGCATCGTTTTACTTTTAATTGCCGTTTGTTTGACAGGTAAGACATAATTCATTATCACTATTTTTTTATTGACAAGTGGTTACATATAAATTTCTTAGTTCACTATCACCTCACATCGACACCAAAAAGTAATATTTTGTATTCCTTGTTAAAAGTAAGATTTGTGATTTTACTGTCGCATTGTAATAAAAATTAACTAGTAACCTTTGAGCTACTACTCACTGAGTATACCCCCGCTATTCACATTATTGAATTTTTGTTCATAATTTCCAAATGTGCATACGTTGAAGTTAATGAATCAAAAAAGAAATTAATGAAAAGGTAAGATATAAAGTTTTTTAAAATATTTTATTGAACAAATTTTGAAATGTAAAACAACTTTAACATTTATACATTTTACTTCAGTTTAACAATGTTATGCTTCATATAACGTTTTGCTGTTTTCTTAAAAAAATTAACAAATAGTAATGACTTCCTGTGCAAGATATTGAACATTATGGAATTGTGTTTTTTTCAAAAAAAAATTTTTTCTCTAGAATTTGTGCATCTTTTTTTATCTACCTCTTAAAATTTTTATTAAGTCAAAAGTAGTATGTAGTTTTGCATGTTTATTAAATTATTAAATTGTAATTATAAGTCATCCCTGTAAAAAAACAATTTTATGATAACGTTAAACCTTTTGCAAATGAAAGGTTGTAGAAAAAGTATTATGTTGAGCCTGATTTTGTTGCACTCCTGACACTCCAGGTTAAAACAAATAAGAGAAGGAAATATAACTCTTTAAAAAGTATTTAGGTAATTTGTTCATTTTGCTGGAACAAATTTCATACATCTTAACATATTCTATATGATATTTGTGAAAGAACAAAATTAATATATGAGCTGTTTAACAAAATATGGCCCCAACAGGTTATGTCCTCTAATTTGTCAAATTAATAGATATATTATTTCTAAATAGTTGAAAATATATGTCCAGTTGTTGGGAACATGTCTGCAAAAAATCGTCAGGAGTTCAAAGTTTTTTTGCGACACCTAAAATGTCATTTTTCAAAAGGTCACAAAATTGTCAAATCTAGAAATATGTGCATAATTCATTTTTTCATTACACAGTTTCATATGATAACTTATTGTGAGATATCGAAAGAAAGTATGTTGCCTTTTAAAAAGTGTAAAAATATATTGTTTTGAAAAAATACCCTGTCAGGAGTGCAACACATATTTAATCAATGTTGCCTTAAGTTCTTGGTAGTATTTTTTTTCAAAATCATAAATAGACCTTTGCTGCATCAAAGCAGTCATTGCAAGATACCCTAAAACTGGCTGGTAATCTGATCAGGTACACAGACGATATACGAACGTTGTACGCACGATATACGAACGATGTACCCACGATGCACGAAACTATATACGATACGATATACGATGGAAACGATGAGACGGCGTTTATCGTTTTGATAGATCGTTTCGTTTCGTCTATCGTATGGTATATCGTATCGTGCAACGTTTCGTTTATCGGATAGAATATCATATGGTGCATCGTTTCCTATACCGTCAATGGTTTGTTTTTCAGTATTTTACACTTAGTATTGAAGGCAAATAGTTGTTTTCTTAAATTCATAATTATTAAAAATTTACTTAATTGATAATGAAGCACATCATTTGCGTACGTTTTAGCATTCATATATAATGCTATTTAATGAAAAAGTTGAGATACATTTATTTGTTTAAGATATATCGTAAACTATCTATTAGTGAAGACAAAGAGAAACATCTTTATTGTCGGTATTTATATTTCATCGTTTTGATTGTGGATTCGTGATATGTCAATTCGGATGCAAAGGGTCATGTTCAAAGTTCAGATAAATACATCAAGTTGTCTTTTAATTAAAACTAACATAGGTACTTATGACAAAAATCCTTATTTTTTTTAACACACATAATATACTAGTCCAGCTTGTTACATGCGTATGCAAAAAGCCCTCGTTGCTACATATATGTACAAATACTCATCCATTATACAGATAAAAATCAAATATTACTTATAAACCATATGGACTTTAAATAAACTTTTCTGTATGCTCCGATGTATTCATATCGACTTAAAAGAAAAAATATTTATTTAATAATTTATTTATTTATTTACTTTTTAACTGACGACTAAATTACTGTTTATATTATGTAAAAAAAAAATCAGATTATGTTTGAAGCAATATTGTAGCAACGCATAGGAACTTTTTTACGTCAATGATTCATTAAGTCTTTTAAAAACTATGAATGCACAGTTATTATCCTTAGTGCAGAAAGATGTTATTTAATGTTGCAGTGTATTTAACGTAAATAACGATGTACATGTAAAATCAAATTGCCCAAGCAATATGTGATAATACGCTAATTCAACAGAAAAACCATACGGCGAACGATAACAGAAACGATTATCCATACGATGCACGATAAACCATACGATATAATCTAATAAAAGCGGAAAGCCATACGATGAACGATAGAACAAACAATCCACCATATGATGCACGCTGGCGAAAACCATGCGCGATATACACTACGTTATACTGTACCATATACGAACGATATACGCCCAATCTACGAACGATTTATGGACGTTGTAGGAACCATATACGCACGATGTACAAACGATAAAATCCTTAACTTATACGTTCTAGGGACTGTACTTTCTTTTGATATCTCTCAATATGTTAACACAAGAACTTAATGCAAAATGGCTTAAATTTGAGTTGCACTCCTGAAAGAGTAGTTCTTTTTTCAAAACAATATTTTCATACTTTTATAAATGCAACATACTTTCTTTTGATATCTCTCAATAAGTAAACACATGATTCTTTGTAAGAAAAAAGAATTATGCACATATTGCTAGATTTGACAATTTGGTGACCTCTTAAAAAATGACATTTTTTTAAGTGTCACAAAATTTGCACTCCTGACAATTGTGGCATGTTTTTTGGCATAACTTTTTTTGTTTTCTGAGGTATCTTCAAGAGTTTTTGCAGACATGATGTACGCTAATTCAAAAGAAAAACCATTCGGCGAACGATAACACAAACGATTATCTATACTGTGTACGATAAACCATACGATATACGTCAAAAAAGAAACAACAGAAAGCCATACGATGAACGATAGGACAAACGATGCAAAATACGATGCACGCTGGAGAAAACGATGCACGATATACTACACGTTATACGGTACTATATACGCACGATGTACGAACGTTGTACGGACGTTGTACGAACGATAAACGCACGATGTACGAACGATAAAATCGTTAACTTATACTTTCCAGGGACGATACTTTCTTTTGATATCTCTCAATAAGTTAACACAAGAACTTAATGCAAAATGGCTTAAATTTGAGTTGCACTCCTGAAAGAGTAGTTCTTTTTTCAAAACAAAATTTTCATACTTTTTTAAATGCAACATACTTTCGTTAGATATCTCTCAATAAGTTAACACATGATTCTTTGTAATAAAAAAAGAATTATGCACAACATATTGCTAGATTTGATAATTTGGTGACCTTTTAAAAAATGACATTTCTTTAAGTGTCACAATCCTGACAATTTTGGCATGTTTTTTGGCATAACTGTTTTTTTTTAGATATCTTCAAGATTTTTGCATACCTGTTCCCTACAGCTAGACATACATTTTCAACTTCTTAGAAATAATATATCTACTAATTTGACAAAATTAGAAGACCATAACCTATTGGGGTCATTTTTTTGAAACCGCCCATATGCAACAGACCTGAAATCGGTACTCGCAATATGGGACCACATGGTTAAGTCACATATAAAATTTCAAGTGGTTGTGATAAGTAGTTGGTGAGAAAACTGTTGAGAAAGTTATTCTGTGGACGGAAGGACGGAAGGGAGTAAACCAGTATACCCCTTTTCTTCGAAGCCGGGGTATAATTAATAAAAATAACAATATGTCTAGATTCAACGGTCACAATTGAACTCATTTTCGAGGCGGGATTATTTCTAAACATATTAATACATTTCTAACAATTTTGGTTTTTTTAACAATTTAAAACCAAAGATTGTTAATTTTATTTTGTATGCTTAAAAAAATCTGTAGCAAAACAAACAAATAAATAAAAATTTCGAGCAATATTGTTACATCGTGGCTTATTAGGGATAATTTTCTATTGTGAAATTGTAGCTGTGTATGTTAAACTGGTTTCGACACAATATACATACGTTTTACCAGCAAAGATGAGCGTTTATCATTTTATAGATTAATTTTATGTCTCTAATTTCATATATTTAATTTATACGGCAGCAAGTAAAGCATAATTTGTTCTGGAGTCCATAAATATGTTGAATACAATGTTATTTATTAAGAGTTAACAGTTTAATTATTTGGCCTTCTGTGATATAAGGTTTGAACAACACTGATGAGTATTAATGACACATTAGATGTAGTAAACTTTACATTCTAGACCTTTTTTTATGAATTTTTGCAGGATGGCAGTCTGTTAATGCACAAGCCGATCACGATCTTGAGATGTTTGATTGTCATTTTGCATTTGGAGCATGTAAGGCCAAATGTCAACAGAATGGTTGCACCGACGGGAGCTGCGTAGATTTCTCCACGTGCCGTTGCCAAGGGTGTACCAGTTAAAAATAAAATCTGACACAGAGCGAGCAAAAATTAATTATGAGCTAAGATTTTGCAACTCTGTTGTATTAAAAATGTTTATATTAAAACACATTACGAAGTAATAAAATATTGTCCAAAACCAAAATAGGATCAGCTTCAATTTCTTCCAAAACGTTTTGACGATTAGGATTTGTTGCCACTTTCAGCAATGTGAATTATTATCACCTATATAATGAGGTGTCCAATTTCAAAAGTGGGGATACAGGAGTAACCGGCAGGCCCCAGACCTTCGGGAGAAAAACCTGCAATCCTTGGCAAGGGTCGAGCATACCTGCCCACAGTAAGGCTTAAATTCTGAACTCGCAACCTCGGTGTTGACACGAAACGCCGGGTATCTGTAGTAAATGGTTATAACTACCCAGCTGCCCAGGATATTTAAGTAGTTATATGATACCCTAAAAATATCAAAACTTGTTTGCACATCGCATATGTGTATAAATCTCGACGCACTAGTTGTTGTTAAGGAAGTACGAGATTGCGTTCTACTGAATGGCTTGGTTGATTCGAATTTATTCAATTATTTTTCAAATGAATGATGCGTGCTCAGCATAGAAGCAAACAATACAAATTTTAGTCTGTGCAATTCCAATCGGCGGATTTGCAAACCATCTATCTGTGCATTCAAGACTGAAGGAACGTTAAATGACACCTAGATATTATGCTACATGGCGTAAATTGCAGTTAATTGCAGTATAAACTAAACTTTATTGCAAAAATTAAAACAGAATATGAAATTAACAAAAAGAATCGACTACATACCACACAATACAAACCATTTTATATAAAACATTTATGAAGCACTGTAAGTCCCATCAAACTGGCGTTAATATATATCTATTCTAGAATGCTAGAATCAAATGGTTTAAACAATATTGTAGTAAAGTGTACAATGGTATAACATTATTTTACAATTTCTGCAAGAATAACATTAACAGGATACGGAAACAAAATACTTTAAAACCCGTTTCAGAAACTACACTGAAAGTCAAAGGTATGTAACCCTTTTCAAAAGTTTATGTCTGTTTTACTGTTCAAAATCTACAAATGAGGCTACCGCTAACAAGAAGTCATGTCTTGCCAAAACCAAAGTTTACATTTATTTACCTTGCATGAATGACCAGATCGTTTCAAAATAGACCTGTATTTAAGGTATTTGGTATCGGTCACGATGGTAGGTTTGCTAAAGTAAACCAGAACGATTGCCAGGTGAGTATACAACCTGTACGACCGGATCTGATCAGACTTGTGTAACAGGGGCGTGTGTGTTTGTTTGTTTGAATATCGTTTTAACGTTGCTTTAATTAATTTTCCATATATTATGGCGCCTAGTTTGTATTGGGAGAGGAAGTATGAATAACCGGGGCAAACCCCTACCTTCCTTCGAAAAACTCGCAGTTGTCAATAAAGAGTCGATCGGACCCTACCCTCAAGTGAGACTAATATCTACACTCAGTGTTAACAGACCACGTAATCGATAGAAGATGACTGACTTCCTTCACCACTCTGCCACCGAGGCCCCAATTCTACTATTGCTCATTTGCCTGTCAACATGAAGTTTGCGAGTTCGAGTCTTACTGCGGACATGATGCGCCCTATATCAAACTTATTGACATGGATTGCAAGTTTCCCGCCGAAGGTCGGGGTTATCACCGGGTATTCAACTGACTATATTAATATAAAAACAAAACGGCGTGAACTTATTAAAAATTGCTAAAAGTGACATTGAATGAAACCCACTGAAATAACGAACAATATAAATAGTCTTTCTTTCCAACGTTCTTCCGGATTATATAGCTGACATATTTATCTTTTATGGTTTAGAAAACATTCAATCAATCTTTGTAACGACACAGTTAGATGTGTTAGAGTTCACACATTTAACAATGTCGAAAATGTGCTGCAGTAATTACAATGTACACCACTAAAATGTAGCCTCAAATATAGCCCATGAAAGAATCAATTATCAATGAAATAAATTTGTAATGCTGATATAATAATTTAAAGATGCTAATGCACCTTTCCAATTTTGGTAACATTTCACTGAATGATATTTGGAAAAAAATCCAAACAAATATTTAATGTAAACAATCAACCGTTAATGTACACAAGACAGAAAAAAACATGTTAATCTTTAATTATTGCGTTTTAAACAAAATAAACAAAATTGTGTACATTGTTTGGTCGATTTCTGATACGGTTTTGCAGCTAAACAGTACACAATATCGTGCAGGTGTTGTATAAGCTCGGATATAGATGTCTGTTTTTAGTCTATCGCTTTTTGAATGCCTGATGCATGGACTCAAAGGTGTTATTGGTACACAAACGGTCGCTTTTCATCTGTCGGTCATGCTAGCATTTGCGACTAATTAGATGTGCTTGAAAGTATGGATTAAAGTGTGGTAATTCTCTACTTGTTTCACATGTTTTGATGTCAAAGTCTACCGGAGCTACACGTGAGGTCAGGCTATTGCATACAAGTTTAGAAAGAATTGATGTCGGTTCGTCTCTTTGTAAACAAAATTGTTTTTAGGATAGTGTGAACGTTGTAGTTGATGCAATTTAAAATTATTCACGTTTATTGTGTCACGCGTGGCTTCTCGCAGCGTTTGGGTATGCATAGTTTTTTCCTAACATCTGAATATATTTCATATTAAATGTTAAAACAAAACATAAAAAACTGCTTTTTTGTCATGGGATATGCACATAATTTGGCTAGGTGAATTATAATACAGCTCTTTTGGCAATTATAGTAGGCAATTACTGTTGCAAATGATCTTAATTTTAAAGTGTGAAAATAATCTTCGAGACATAACTAATATTTGATTGACTACAAAACCTGATATTTTGTAAACAACTCATTTGCTTTATAAAAAAGATAATAAGTAATCAAGACTCGTTTCTGTTGGTTTTGGTATCAAATTTGAACCCCTAAGCTAAAAACATTTTAACATCGCCCAACGATATTTACCGAAAGATTGACATGTAAACATTGTAGGTTTATGGACGCAATAGGTACTTTCATGTGTTTTGCGGAAAGCCCGGTCGTTATAAAAATGTTTCTTTGTGCAAGTGGCACGCATGTCGGTAGTATAGAATTAGCGGACATGCATCTGCAATATGCGGATGACAACAGCAAGTAAAATCAGCTTGCAGCAGACACGATAGGTGAGGTAAATATATTTTCATGAAGCGATAGGACAAGTAAGTGTTTTGAAACTAATTAAAGCTCGATGGATTATTGTTCGACACAGTTAAATCTCTATAGTAGTCTCGGCGCAATGCTTGCTTACATATTTAAAAATTGGACTTTAAGTAATACAAATGGTACATACATGCGAGGACTTTTCCTAAACAACGTACATTGCAGAATCAATGGATATCGCTACTGATTGGTGTTGTGAAAAACATCAAACGTTGAAGCCATGGTATCCAACGAAAATGTATTACATCGATCGAGGACAGTCTTTTGTGAACTGGCCATGCAATTGGTTCAGAAACCCAAATATTTTGTTCAAAATGTATTTGTAAACAAGTGTAGGCGATCGTGTTACCAGTTTTGACTGTAATTTTTCTTTGAAGCATTGGCACAAAACTGATTGCATAGAGACGGAACATTTCAAACGGTAGCCAAATTGTTTGTAATGGTGTCTGGAAACGTACCGTTTTACGATATGTTGCCTCAGATCAACTATAATATGCAAATTATTTGGTATTACTAATTCGTTTTGAGTATAAAAGAAGTCTTCTCTTTTACCCATGAATCATTTCAGTCATGGATGTTCAACAATCGGAGAGAAAGATATTACTACATTACATTTTGTAATCACCTCAGTAATAAAGTGGTTACCATTACGAGAAGAAATTTGTATGGATGTGAAGTCGATCATCCCAGTCAAACGGAACATTCTTGCTTGATGCTTTCTTCATTGGAGAGTTTTTATATGCACAGAAAAGAAGCGTTCAAATTGTGTTTAGAAGGCATTATCACTACATATAATTTCGCAGTTGAAAGCAGTGACTTTACGTCAGGGCAGAAACATGTACTCCTACTACGATAAATTGACAAAGGATGAAGAGGATTTTTGAAATGTCCGAAAAGTTAATCAAATGGGATAGCCGCTTTTGAATGAATTATGTATTTCCATAGATTATTATCATTATAATAATTAACACACAAATCATTTAGATATCTTCTTTTCTAAAAGTAATTCATCACAACGCACGAACATAGCGAACAAAAATGTAACAATTTATGGAAATTGCGAAACCAATTGCAAACCTTTTGTGATATAGCTTTGAAGATACTCTCCCGAAAATACCATTCACAAAAAGCATAAAGAAAAGTTTAGAGACTTTAAAAGCGTCATTCCTTCTTTAGCAAGTCATAGAATAAATTTGGCGGGAAATCACCATCACCTTACTCCATTGCTGATAAAACCCATCATACATCTGCTGAATAAAACATAGAGAGTAATGTTTTACAACTTTAATTTGTATATAGACACTTGAATGTTTATTAAAATTGCAGCTTATTTCTGTTTTTTTAAGTCAAATACAAACGATGCGTCCAAATTAAGAAAAAAACTGTTTTTGTTTTCCAGAATATACAATGGCTAAAAAGATCGATGATAAGAAAATTGACTCTATCTTGAAAAAGATTTACTATGATTTATCCTGACGAGGTACATACCAGTTTCTGATAAACTTTACGCAGTAGTTAAAAACAAAAGTATTGCAAACATCGTAAAGCTTTAGGTCAGACATGGTTGCAAAATCAAGATAATTACAGTCTTCAAAAACCAGTTTGTCAATCGTTCAAGAAAGCGAGAGTTGTTGTTTCTGGAATCGACGATCAGTTTTATGTAGATTAACCCGACGTGTCCAACATATCCGAAGAAAACAATGGCGTGAAATATCTCTTAGTCGTGATCGACACCTTTTCCAAATATCTAAGTAATGAGAGGATTCAGACACATTTGATGAATTTAGAAAATGTAAAGACAAAAATTCGCACAGAATTCCGAATTAATTTCGGGGATAACTCGCTTTGTATATCTAAAACAGGAAAACATATTATTGCAGTACACAAAATTCTTACACAAAAGCAAATATTGCAGAACCTCTCATTCAGACCATCAAAAATAGAATGTACCGATATGTTATAAAGAAATAGAAAAAAAGAACACATCGCTATATTGATGTTTTACAAGATATCATGCAAAGTTACAACGCTACACCACACTAAAGTCTGAAGAATGTTAGTCCTTAACACATATACAACACTAAACGAAGCCGATATATGGACACAAGAACTTGAAACCAAAGAAATCGAAGAAAATTCTTTATCGTTGCAGAGAAGGTTATTCTTTTAAACTCTCTTACAAGAACCTGTTGTTTGATCGCTCTTATGACGAACATTTTACCAGATAGATATTTAAAATAAAGTCACGCATGCAGAAACCAGAGTATAAAGTTAAGAATTTTCAAGATGAAGAAAGCAAGGGCACTTTTTTACGAATTAAAAGTACAAAACGTTTATAGTTAAGCAAGGATGCTCTTTGGTTTATTGAAAAGAAAATTCTGAAGCGCAGACGGGACGGTCAGGTTATATGGCTTGTGAAATTTGATGGATGGCTTACAAAATATAACTAGTGGATTGCTGAAAACTCTATCACAGCCGTAACATGTGCCAACGATTGCGAGGAAGGATGAATATTTATGTGGTACTTAGTGTTGATAAATACGGACAGTAATACCTGAAAAAACACTACAAATTTAGATCTCATTTGAATGCACTTTTTATACTTGAAGGGACTTATTAAAGCTGACATAACAAGCACATTTTCCCAGGAACACGCTTTATACATATATTCAAGTATATATCAGGAATCTATAGTAGAAGTACGTATCATGGGTAACGGGGCTGATACTAGAGTTCAGTCATCGAATCACCACATTAAAATTCTGTCAATATAAAAGAGATATTCGATATATATTTATATCTAGATTTCTGATTGGGACGACCAGAGTGCTTCACTTTCAAACAGACCGTCGACGATTACACTTATAATCGTTTCTGGTTTTCTACAATGGATAAAATGTATATTCCCAAAGCTTAAATGTGGGTAAAATATTACAAAAATATGTCAAAAGGATATCACAATCCAATTGTGCGACAGAGGGCAGGGCGAATCAAATACGTGGGAGGTTCAATTTCTGGAAGTCAAGGTTCTTTCATGATACCATTCGAAGAGAAATCTACATCCAGCAAACCACATAGCAGTCGAATTCACCCTCACAGCAAGTCGTAGAACAAGCGAAGTAAGATCTGGGTGCAAAAATAAATGATATAATAAGGAAGAACACATTACAACTTATTAGTCTGCAGAAAGACTTCGTAAAGTAAATGTATCCCACAGAAACAGATACAAGTTCGGGCCAATCCTAAAATCACAAAAAGAAAAACAACATCCGAAAAAAGCGCCAAATCGAAGGTGATTTGTAAGGCAACATATGTTACTTAATCGACATCAAAACCAAAAAAAAAAAAAAAAACAAACAAACAACCAAACCTGTAGAGGCATCTGCAAAATCTGGTATTTGAAGAAATATTAACTAAACATGACAGCACTTAGAGGAAAAGAATTCAGAGAAGCACAACATAGTGGATTAAATTTGTTTACTTCGCCACGATACCAATCCGGAAGAATGTATTATTAAGAGGTTCGCTCAAATTCCCAATCTGATTAAAAATAAATCCTTCACTTCTTCCCCATTTATCTTCTTGGTCTCTGCAATAACGGCAGGTGGTGGAAATGAACGGAAGGTGGTGGAAACAAAACGTGACCATGACAAAAGGATTTTAATGGAGTCATTTGTTAAAATGAAGCCTGCAGGCTTTATGACAACGAACATCATTAAGTCAAAACCCGTCAATAAGAAATGGATGTCATTTTAAATTTAATGTTGTAAACTTGACAGAATAAAAAGTAATCAAATATGAATCTTTATCTTCCTCAAACCTGCCTTTTTTTAAACAAATAGATTCCGTTGAATTTACAGCTGCAACAGTTTCAATGATTTCTAGTAATGCTGTAACCATTACTAGAATATAATTATTTCTTTTAGTCATTACCTATAGAAATAGTATTCCTAGTATAAAAAGATAACCATTCATCATTGTTTTTCATTTCATCATGAAGCCACCTTTCGATGCAGATCATTTCTTGGAATGTTTATCAAAGGAAATATCCATCGAATAGTGAACATCCAAAATGAAATAAGGAATTTAAAGCGAAAATAAAACGCCATGGAAGATGAATTTAGTGATTGTGATGAAGAACAGTGATACGCGAGGTGAATAAAATAAATCTAGAACACAACAAACAAGAACTGCAGAAAAATGAGTAAGGAAAAAAGGTCCTTTCCTTGCAATATTAGTGGAAAAACGTTCCGTCAGAAAAACATAAAATTCAACACATGAAATCACATTGTATGTAATTTTACTGTACAACATGTGGAAAATATTTCAGTCGAGATTATTCTAGAAAAAACATGAGGAAAATGTAATCGTGAATTACCACTGAAATGCAAACAAACTCACTTACCTGTAAACAATGAGGAATTCCATTCGAACAATATGAAACCCTATTTAAAATTCCTTCTCCTAAAAAAGAAAGCGACGTGTAAACAGGTGGAGATCTGAGGACCATAGCAACCCATGCGCCTACTACGAAAAGATCACAAATGAAAAAACAAATAAGATGACGAAAGACACAATTGTTTTGTGAGAAAAGGAGCAGTAAATATACCGTCCCATGAATAAAAATCAATCCAAAGGGTGACGACAAATATTATGTGTTACAGTTATTTGCCAACTCTAAATCGGTCATAGCAGAGGAATATAGACCTAGGCATGACCATGACGTAATTTAGAATTTTAAATGCAAGTTATTGTGATTTTTATGTTGGCGAGTTTATTAATGTAGATCAACCTTTTGTATATTTGATTTTGTATGTCCTTAATGCACCTCATTTAATGACTATACAATGATCTGTCCTGGCAAGGTTGACGAGACCTTAAACTAACACAATACCTACTTTGGAAAAAACACCAATTACATCATTAAAGAAATTTACAACTATATATACATCGATGAGTAAGAAAATAATTAAAACACATCGAATTTTCACGTTTGAACAGTCCCCATGGTTAGCGACTTACATCCTATTCAATACAAGCTACAAACACTTCTGTGAAAAATTATTTAAACTGATGAACATCTTCGTGTTTGGACAAACTATGGAAAATTGCAGGAACAGAGTCATTATTAAGCTCTTTAACAACAAAATATCGGAGGAAATACATATCAAAATTCCAAAAATTTAAAATTTTTAACGAAGATTTCGTTGCGATTAAAAATAAAGACATCAATCTACTTTTAAACATACCCGTTTACGTGGGGTGTACCATCTTGGATCTTTCCAAACTAATCATTCCACGACTCCCACTACAATGTAATGACACCCAAATATTGACCGAACTTGAATTTATTAATCACTGACACGAACAGCCTGATGTAAGAAATTTGTTACCAAGACGTTTTCCAGGACATGAAAAAAACCTTTTTGCGAACAAGATAGTACCATGAAAATGAAAAACGAGCTTGCAGGTAACTCAATTTTATTACATCACAAATTTATAAAACATTTTGCGTTTTTCAATTTCGAGTTGAAATTAAGTTTTAGTAATTATTCAAAATAAATATTACCTAGATACATTTTATATTTTTATATTTTTTATTTCTGCGATAGAATAATAAAAATTATATAATTGATACAACAAATATCGATATGATGTGGAAGATTGCGATACCAAAATTGAAAAAGAAAATGGACTGCCAAATCAAATGTCCTTTCGAGCATTAATTTGGACATTGTCATTATAAGCAGTGTTTATTTTATATTTAAATGACTTTAAATGATTTGAATTTGATCTCAGCCAAAATCACGTGCTGTATATAACTAGTGTTAGAAAAACTGTGCAATTTTGTTGACAATGTTTTTTTGGAAATTTTACGGGCTTTCATTTGAACATTATAAAATACAAAATATTTAAAAAAAAATAGTTTATTGTATATGTTGTAAATAAAATATTACGGACTTGCTTCTTAAGATATTTCATTGATACTTCACACCAACGTATCCTTCACTATAAAAACGCATGCTTTACAGTTCCTATATACTGTAGGTAAAAATTTTTTATTAAGACGAAGGTATAATTGTGATTGGATAAATTGTGAAATATACATGTAGTTAACATCTGTAAACCGATGGCATATTCCATTGTTTCAAATAAGATCCACTCTTGCAAGGTGTCCAGGAACCAGTGTTAAGAGTTCACTGTATAACTAAACATACCATAAAATACACTTAAAATTATCACTGAACAAAGACATTGGCTTACGTGTTGGCGCCCCCTTCGAAGCTAGTTGTAAAACTTAACTCAAAGAAAATTATTATTATCGAAAAATTGTAAAATTTGTCGATAATATTTCTCAATAATGATAATTTTCTTTATTGTATTATTATTATCTTGCTTTGATGATGTTTTTGCAAATGGTTAAAACATCGATGGGATTTGTAAAATAAAGAAACAATTCATGAGGGGTATGATGTTGTACTTATTTACACATGTGCTGGGCCTTTATATTCGATTATGTTTTACCGAACGATAGCAGTGTAGAAAATATGAATATAAAGGCCCAGGCTATTTGCAAATGAGTATTACATTATACATTAACATATAATGTTGACAATTTTTTAACCATGAAATCCTTTCAAGTTGGCAATGTACGGTAAACAAAATATACTTTAACAAAACATTATTGAATATTTTACCCTAACATGCCCTTGATCTGTGTTAGATATAAACTTTTGTTGTAATCAATACTTCAAAATTTAGCCATTAATATTGTGACGTCGTAAAACATATCTTGACTTTACGTAGCAATGCGCTTGTACGAAGTGGGGATATGTCGGGTAATATATCGTTTGACGTTATAGGACGTCCATAAGAATTAAGTTCAGTACAATAACACGTTGGAAAAAGGGACACAATTATTGTGCACTTGAAAATATTGCTTAAGGAGCATAGTTTAATATTTGCATTGTTTTGAGACATATTTTTTCTATTGATGATTTTCCTTTTATGTTGGATTTTTATGTGTTTTATTATATTTTTATTGCAACATTTCGTTAAATAATTTCAATATTTTTTGCGATACATATAACTGACAAAAACATACGCAACATAGAAAAAAACAAAACAACTACTAAAAAATTACAAAATTTGATTTGCCACTGGAAATTGTATGAAATACCACAAACGACAGACAAGTTTCATTGATTTTTTTTAAATAACGATGCAATTTTACATTACATATTGTGTATATAATGAGTGTCGTTCTTTATTTTCACCTTATGTGGGGTTGTATAAAGAGATCAGAAAATAATATAGAGTGAGTAAATGGTAGCAGAATGTAACAAAAAAAAACTGTCGAAAAAGGTTAATGATCTATCCCTTTTGTTATAAAAAATAATATATGGAACGTTTCGAAATGTGTGGTTTTTCGTGAAGAGTCAAGTGAATGCAGAACAATAAAGACGGCATGACATTAGCAATCAAATAACAAAACACATTCCGTGTAAAACCAGGCAAATTATATAAATCAAAAATATCCTGTATGAATTAAATGGGAGACTACTCTATTGTCCTTATACATTTAAGTTAATGTGCATCCCACAATGCATATCGCGATGCAAATGTACAAAATGTCGGTTTAACACATTCGTTTGTGTTATCGATGAATGCAAGGGCTCTGTTACAAGGTTTAATTTTAATGTATATGAATTTTGCTGTTATTTCAATGTGATGGAATGTAAAAATCTCGATTCAATAGAAATTGGCAGACCTGGTCAGATAAATATGCGGTGAAGTAATTTGTTTGTAGAGATTGTATTAACTTTGTACACATTTTATTCTTAGGACATGAAATTCAATAATGATCAGTAGGCAAGAATGTGTAAGTCTTAACACTGTGCTGCAGTTACATATATGATTATTTGAATGTTTTGTTATGTTTAGTGTGTATTTCAGACCATATTGTGTGTACTTTGCAGGAAATTTCCAGTTTTGTCTGCACATCAACGTGGTATTTTAGTTTTTAACATTTAAAAAATTTTCCATTGTAAATTTTTATCTTATTTAAAACCCTTCAGGCTTTGTGGTTTGCGGTGGACGCGGGAAAAATCTCGCGGTTTGTCCGAATACCATTGTACGTCACGAAAGCAGACGAACATTTGTTAACAATATAGATACATATAGAATAAAAATGACTGATTAACTGTGGAAAATCGCCCTTTCAAAATGAAAAAAAAACGCTGAAAATTTTGTGAAAATAATTGTTGATTTCGAACGATAATTTGCTCATCTACAAAAGGAGCATAAGCTCCACGATACGTGATAAGCAGTTTTTATGTTTCAGGCAAAAACCTCCACTAAAACAGGCAGACTTTTACTATAGCATCTAAGTCCATTTTTTAATGAAAACTTTTTGTAGGTTAAGAATTGACACTGCGAAATGCAGCTATATAAAGAAAGAACAATAGTGCTTAAGAGATCATGTATCGTTACGGTAGGTAACGATAACGTAAAGAATGAAAGAATAATAAATCCGTTCATAAAATTGTACAACTACATCGTGATACATAGATAAAGTGAAAACAAAGTTTTACACTTTAACAGTGACTAACAACGTCATCATTTTTATCAACATATGACCATAACAAGTAACAAGATTGATATGTTTTTAACTTGTTCTCGACTCAATGCTGTAATATTGATCATTCGACCCAATTGTGAATGGCGTTACAGTGTACCATTAAGATTGTTTGTCAAGAACATTAAGATACAAAGAGCAGAGGAAATAGAGTACACCACATATGAAACTACTTGTAAATACTTATCTATATAGAAATACAATTGAAAAAAGTAGTTCTTTGTGAAATTTCCAACGAATATCCGCTTAACAAGCATCAGAGAGTATAAAACAATTCTGCCATTAAACTACATTCATCTAAGTGTTCACGAATAACCTATGTATGTTATTTATTTATTTATTTATTTATTTATTTATTTATTTATTTATTTATTTACATGTATTTATTTATTTATTTATTTATTTATTTATTTATTTATTTATTTATTTATTTATTTATTTCACTTATATTTTTTTAAAAGGCATATTTTTCAGTCATCCTATTGCGACCTAGTAAAATTTTAATGATAAACTGATCCACGTATAAGCTCAGCTAATTTTTGAAACCAAATAGTATGTTTTGATTGACGGACTATTGATTTTATCTATATTAAAGAAATTAAATACATCAGTTAGGGAATGAAATAATGAATGTGTAATTATCTCTGTCATTAAAACATTATAGAAAGTTTTTATATGGACAGAAATTGTTGCTAATTTAAGCCTTGAAATTCTACACTTACTGTCTTTGTCAAACGTTGATATTTTTTATGATGGTTTGATAACACTTGTCTCTATTAAAGTCTATAAATGTTTTATTAAATGAATAATTATAGGATAAATTTAACACGAAAGTAATGATATCCAGTTCAAAGTTAATTCAGACAATGTATTATAAATATTTATTTTTAGACACTTCCAGGGTTCTGAAATCTATTTATAAGATATGCCAGCGTGGCATAACTTTCCAGCGCACTTGGTTCTATTTAAAGCCCATGTCAGGTTGTTCTCCTTCTTAATAATTTCTTCTGAAGGCATTTTAAGCCAATCAAATTTTAATAGTAATATAATGAGATCACTAAATACACCGAGACGTACATTTTCACCCAAAACTTCACCCCTACCAGTAACACATTTTACCAATATTGGATATGATCCTTGTTTAAACCCATTAGCCTAAAAATTCTAAAGTTATTAGTTTACTCAAATCAATGAAAACGCTGCATTTCATAAAGAGGTTTGAAATAAATCATTCAAATTTATGTGTAATGAAGTAGTGTCTGAGCCTGTTCTGAAAAAATTGTGATCCTGCATTAAACACAAACTCCAAATAAAAATGTAAAAAGTATAACTTGCCAAAGGTTGGGAAGTTCTACGGATACTTCGTCATTATGCCCAAAAAAGAAACTGGACGCCATAATATAGTTAAAAATTGCTGAACGTTGCAATAAATCTGGCTGTACCAAGAAAGTTTATATCAAGCTTACACAGCTAAAGGAGACTTTTGGTTGAAAGTTTGTTTAACGATTTTTTTTAATTTATGAGATTTAAACAATATTTATACCATCTTTTTTTAACAGACAAAATGGAAAGCTCTGTCTACCTGAAAGATATCAGCTGTAAAATGTTCGATTTTCTTTGTAATGTAAGGGGATCTGAAGAAGTGGTTAAAGCAAGAAGATTGTTTTTCCAAATTATGGAAGATGTTATGTCCTATAGTGAGATAACTTATATAGCTAGTTGTAGCAAAGCAGAAGGGCTAACCATAAAGGGTAGTGACGTGGATGTCATGCTTGTTTTTAATGAGCTTCCTGTTTACCATTGTAAAACTCAAATTGACAGTATGTTTGGATTAATTACCGATACAGAAAATGCAGCACCGGGATTTGTTTTACTACAACATCCACCGGGATACATGCAATATCCTTTATTTACATATACATATTCAATATATGGGTTAATTGTTCCAAATGATGAATTTAAGCAAATTATATTGAATGGTGCCGATATTGAAACTAAGAAGGTGCTAAGAATACACGGACCTTGCATTAGCTCAATTGATAATAAGGCGGATCTTGCACTATGCCTTAAAAGTCAAACGTGGCCGGCTGTTTCCATGAGGTGGTTTCAAAGGCCAAGATATTCAACTTGGCCTTCATCGGATGATGTCGGGAAAATATCAGAAGAAGGGTTACTTTATGTTCCCATTGGCAGTAAATTTGGTTCAAAAAACGAAAACGCTCTAGAATGGCGAATATCGTTTTCCGTTCCAGAAAAGATATTAGTTCATTCTTTCAATCAAACACAGCTAATGTGTTATGGGCTCCTTAAAATAGTACTAAAAGAAGTGATAAATACAAACAGTCAGCTGAAAAACCTTTTATGTTCGTACTTTATAAAAACAGTTGTGTTTTGGCTAGCAGAAGAATCAGATCCTTCATCATGGACTCCAGAAACGTTATTTACTTGTTTTCAGTCCTGTCTTGATCGCCTCTTATACTGGGTAGGGATTGGTTATTGTCCAAATTACTTCATTCCGGAAAACAACATGTTTGAAGGTAAAATCGTTGGCGCATGTCAAAAAACCCTACTAGATTTTCTGAGGACCCTTCGGAAGGAAGGTCTTAAACTTGTAAATCGATCTGCAACACTTTCAAAGTTCCTATCTGATGATACAGCTCGAATTATTATCAATAACAACGATGCAGAAGACATAGCGATTTATCCTATGCTCCGTTACATTTTACCAACTAGTGTCCCATCTCTTATTATGTCCAGTAATAACAAACTACTTCAAAGGATATGCAGGAATCAAGTACCTGGAGGCAAATTGACTAAATCTCTATATTTACTTTGGTTAATGATGAATTTTTATAACAATGCTCAAACGATACCATACTCATTACACATCTCAAACAAACGCCTCTATCCGTCTTACAAGATAATTTTGTCACACTTCTTGATTCAGAATAACATGAATGTTGTTTGGGGTGGGGCTCTTTTGGCCATATTTTTTTACATACACAAAGAATATGAAAAAACGTTGTCAGTTACAAACTACGCACTGCAAGAATGTACACCGGATAAATATTTTGTTCATCGATTGAGTGTTTTAAATTTTGAAGGAATCAGTAATAACATCAGCAACATTTCCTTTGTACAAAGACATAAACTGTCATGTATTTACATTTGCAACATATTGACAGCAATGCCACAATCGTTATTTTACATCCCAGACCTAACTATGGAAATAATGAACTATAAATCCGTCGATTTATCACTGGTACCTCCTAATATATTAATTCATTATTTACGTTTTATGTGTTTCCACCATTTAGGAATTTTCGGAGAAAGAAATAGATGCTTAAGGGATATTAAATTAACACTCGAAGAAGGTTTTTTAATTGACAATGCGATATTGCGTTTCTTTGGAGTATTTTTCTTTGAGAAGGCTGCTCGGATTGCCAATTGTTTGAAAGATTGTGAACAGGAAATAATGAAAGCATGTAGGGAAGTGTATATGTTCGGAGCAACCTGCCTCTTTGAAGCTGATGGATAAATTTGTCTAAAGATAAAGATAGGCCGCCAATTATATTTTACAACAAATATTCACTTTTCATTTGACGAAGTAATAACACTCGGAGGTCTCCCTGATAAGTTTGAGAGAACGGAACTTTTTGAACGTAACGTGTTTTATGTATTTTAATATTTATTGTTCATATTCTTTATAAATAACTCATGACAACCTATTATCAAATATGCCAAAAGTGCAACACTTAATTATATCAGGGGCGTTGTGGAGTTTATAATGACACATGCATTGTGTATCACATATTTGCTCGTCTTTTTATTCCTTCTTTCCTTGTTGCGGTCTCTTTTCTGAATATTCTAGCATAGCATACATTTTTTGTACAACTCTTTGTTACAAGATAAACAACGTTTTTCTTCCTTTTCGGTATCTATTCACTGTCTCTAACCAGCCTCGACAAATTTCGCCTCCTGATTTATTTTCTTTTTTCCTATGGTACCCACTTTAAACCATAACTATAATGGTAGTAATGTTCATATATAATTGTGTCTGTATGTGCATTTCGGCTACTGTATTTAATGAAAATCGATCTATTGTTGTACATAATTTATTAAATTTAGATATAATTTATCGGTGTTTGAATCTAGTAAATTGCAAAAGGAGATCGAATATATTATTATCATCATAAACCTGCTAAATATTTGCCAAAAAATCATTTGTGTCCAGTATACTAGCCATATCATGGTGCTAACAAGTATTTTATATCCAAATATTTAACAATTGGCTGAACGACAGTATTTATTAAAACACAATTATGTTGAAAAGTTGCTGAGACATAAGAACAAGATTTAACACAAATAAATAGAGACGTAATACTTATGAATGTATATCACATCAATAAAAGGTAAATTATAGAATATCTATGCTATAAACCTCTCAATTTCAGATGTGTGTGTAAAGGACTAGGTGACGTATGTAAGTCGACCATCCGCAAAAATCGACTAAACCTCAAGAAATTACGGATGTTTGCAAATCGAAATTCTTCCACTAGACAAAAAAAATAATCACTAAAATGTTTTTACAGAAGACATTACTGTTCATTCCTTAGAAACTGATAAATAAAAGTCAGTTTATCGCAATAAGATACTCTCGGTAATGTTTCAGTAAATACCATTTTATGCCCAGCTTGAGTTGCTAAAATTGCTCTGCATCTCCTTGGCATATAGTCAATTAATTTTTTTAAGTTATTCCGTAGAAAGGTTTATGTTGCAACATTTGAATGGGCTGATCGAGGGTCTGAGCCGGAGGTTGACGCTGGCGCACACATATATCCAGTTGGTTCCACAAGTTCAATCGATTCAAATCAGGTGACTTGGAAGGCATTATAGGACAATATTGTTCTTCTGCTCAATATAGTCCCTTGTTAAGCTCGCTGTTTAAGGCCTGACATTATGCTGTTGGAACAACACCCTCCATCGGACCATCCGCACATAAGGTGAGGTTCGAGAAGTTCGTCTTTGTACCGTAGAGAGTTACCGTGCTTATTTCAATATCAAATAACCATACCTTTAAAGCTGAAAACGTACCTGTAAAAATTAATTATTAAATTTACAATTTCATTACAATTGGTACAAAACATTACTCGAATTTTGAAAAATTCAAAACAGCTGTGCATGTCTATTTATTAATATAATTTTATTTGAGTTAAAGGTGATAGTTACTACAAAAAATTTTCCCTCGAAATATATGATTGGTTTCAAGAATTAAAATCGATGGATTCTTGTCATTATATAATACCAGAATAGTATCTATTATTTATAATATATTTAATACTAAAAACAGGATTTAATACATGCTCTACACTTTTATCTGTATCACTCGGGAGTTATAAACTAGGGGCTATGTCAACGAAGTCTTAGGACTAAGATACATGTATGTCTTAGGATGTTCTTAGCACATATCCTAATTCTAAGTTATTTTAACGAAAGCGTCTTAAGCTTTGATATCTAATTGGTAGGATCTAGGTGTCCTGAGATGATCTTATAATAGTCCTAGGAGAGAAGTGTACAGTGTCCGAAAATTGTACAAAACAACACATTTGACCATTAATTCATACAATCACGATTCATGACAGAAGAAAAGATACCAGAAATGATAGATAAAAAAAATGCTAAACAGATATTGACTTTTAATAAATATGTAAGAATCTTTTTCGGAGAGATAATCCTTAATAATTTAGTGAAGTGCGAAGACATTTTGAAATGATATATCACATGCCAAATAAAATTTACTGAGTCAAAATAAAAAAAACAAGTAATGACGTAGACAAGGATTAAGAACCATACAAATGTACACCGAGAGGAGCTTGTGCTATAAGAATCACTGTTTCTTCTATATATTAATAATAATATGTGTTGTTTATCAGCGAATACATGTACTTTCATTTATTGGAGAAAGTCATTTTGCGATACAAGTACTATAATAAGTTTGGTGCCATTTGTATTTCCTAACGTGCAAGACATAGCGTCCAGTATTTAGTGACTTTACTAAATTTACACGAATTGGCAAGACTAGTGTGATTAGGAAAAGACGGAGTTAATAAAGTTCTTGCCAAATGGTCTGCCTCGTTTTCTCGTTTTGTAGCTTTTAAATCATAGACTTTGGAATCACTTGCATCTCAGTTCAGTTCAGTTCTTGCTTTTCAAAAGTATCCCGATAGAAAAATGTAAGCCGATAAAGAAACATCACAATTTTGACATGAACGGCCATTGATAAACATCACAATTGCGACACGATCGGGAGGTGGATGAACAAGGAAGCCGATGCTTTTTTAAAAATAAACCGATATCTTTTACACTATGCATACGCTTTTTCCGTCGCGATGCTTTTACTAAGTATTGCAAAGCTTTTTATAAGTACTGCGATGCTTTTAACAAGTAAAAAAATGAAAGCCGATAGAAGCATCACAATTTTAACATGAACGGCCAATGATTATTTTTACACTATTCATAACGTTTTTTCCATTACGATGCTTTTCAAAAATATCGTGAAGCTTTCGACAAGTTTCGCAATACTTTTAACAAGTATCACGATAGAAAATGTAAGCCGATAGAAACATTACAACTGTAACATGAACGGCCGCTGATACAGAAGTCTTCGTAAATATGACTAAAAGAATACGCGACTGGTTCATGATGCATAAAACGTCAATCTTTCCGCATCAGCTAGCATCGCAACTAGTTTGTTCATATTTCCATTTTATCTGGTAATTGTTTATCCTTATCTTCTACTGTTTGAAACCTATGTCATAGATATGGTTTGTCTTTTTTGTGTTTTTGTTTTTGTTGGTAGAAAGAAAAGAATCGTGAATAAGAAAAAAACATTTTTATTAATGGACACCCTAATTTTTTGTTGCAAGTTCTTAATAAGGCTTTTACTTTCTAAAACATACTCAAGTGAAAAAAAACAATGGACAACAATAATTCGTCATCGGTTTTAACAGTAAAACACTGTTGAGATATTGAGGAAAAGAAGAGAAGAGGCAGATATTTCAGATATAAGTACTATATGAAATAAATCTTTCTTGTTTAAGTCCCACACGGAAATTTCATAAAAAGTTTATAAGAAACTATTGACAGTTTGGTTTTAAAACCACACTTTTCTTGGAAATAATTAGACAAGTAGACATATTCTTTAAACAATTATGTTATTGACCGTTTAAATATTACCAATTTATCAAACCTAAAACAAACTTATGTTTCTATTATCCATTGGTATAGATGAAGATGTGATAAAAATTTCATCAAAGATACCAAGATTATAACATTTACTACGCCAGTCGAGCGTTTTGTCTAATCAAGACTCGATTGCGCAAGCCCACTCTATATTTAATATCTAAATGATTATACTAAATACCGGCCCCCCTTGGAAAAACTTTTCGCTTGCATTTTTTTTATTATTCCATTTTTTTAATTTTTATTATGAAAATGCAGTAGAAAAATTAATATACGATAACCTGTCCATCTTTTATTCTATGCCTTTGTTGTTTAGTTTTTACAAATCGTTCTTGACTTTTGCTACATAATAAGTCATCAATTTTTCTTTCTAAAGTGACCTTGCGTTGTTTACAAAAGTTTGTCTGCTTTCGTGACGTTCAATGGTACTCGGACAAATTGCGAGACTTTTCCCGCCTTAACTGCAGACGACATTACCCGAAGGATTTTGAGTAGACAACAATCGATTGTTCCTAAAAGTACACTTCCGTTGTAATTTAGGTCACATTTTACAATGGAAAATTGCCTTATCAAAATGAAAAAAGCAATATTTCAAAACGCTGAATATCTCAATGAAATAATTGTTGATTTAAAAAAGTACCCTTCTTGATCTGCAAAAGAAGCAAAAGTTGAACCATACGCGGTACGCATTTTTCATTTGTCTCGCAAAAACCCTCACTTGTAGTATAAGATTTTATAAAGCTTTTATTTAAATTTCAAAAGACGTTATATCAAATCCGGCTTATGTTATCTACACCTTGCGAAATGAATGGGATAAAGAAATATTTAAATAAAAGAGTTTATGAGGATTTTGTGTTTATGTTTTAAATTGCTGGCCGATTTGAGGGAACCGCTTGTCATGAATAAATTAAATTTAATTTACAATTAAACAGGCACTGAAAGCTAAAAGCAAAAGTGAATTTAAAAAAAATACTTCATGTGTCATGTAAAAAAACCAATAAACAATAGCAATTCTACATCAAATTGTAGACGCAAGGATTGTTGACATATTAAGAAAGAAAGAAGTAAAAAGAAAACTAATCTGTCGTTACAAGTATATACGGAAGCGTATTAGTGCCACATTTATTTATTTTTATTTTTTAATTTGTCGACTTTAATCTTGGAATTTCCAACTTTATTCTTGGAAATATCAACTTTATTCTTGGAATTATCAACTTTATTCTTGGAATTATCTACTTTTATCTGTGGCCCTTATACGCTTCCGTAAGTATAATATCAAATGAGTGATCTTATTTTTTTGCAATATATTCAGAAATATAATTATCTTAACAATTAAATTATTTGCAGGTAGACATGTGAAAAATATAAACCTTAAACCAAAGTGTATTTCTTTTACCCATTGGTTTAGAGGGGTCAAACTGCAAAGAAGAAATAAAGTGCAACTCCGACGTTTAATAATTGCATTAGCAGACACATAGCATTCTTCGCGATAATAAAAATTTCTGAATTTACAGTACTTATTCGATCAAATATAACACTTATATTGGGAAAGTGCATCCAAACTATAGCCAATGATTCTATCTGGTTATAGCTGTCCAGTTTCAAACATGTAATTTTATTATACATGTATCCTAATTCCCGCTGTCAATTGAATTGTTTGTTTGAATGGTGTTTTAACGCCACTTTCAGCAATTTTTCAGCTATTTCATGGCGTCCAGTTTTTATTGGGGGGAGGAAGCCGGAGCACCTGGAGAGAACCCCCGACCTGCGGTAGGAAAACTGGCAATCCTTGTCAATTAAGATTGGAGTCGAGTACACCGTGCCTGCAGTGAGAATCGAACCCGCAATCTCAGTGTTGACAGACCACGTGATCAATAGTAAACGAATTACCTTGACCACTCGGTCACCGAGGCCCCTGCGCTCTCAATTGACATTTCTGCTTGGTTTAATACCTAATTGTTTATTCATTTTTATAAGAGGTATTGTACTATAATGCGCATTGATAAGCACTTATTTCTATGGTGCAGCTAAAAACTGATGTTTACATTTGTTTCAAAACTGCACTTTTACAAAAATAAACGTTCTTCTTCGAAATATGAGAAAAGTCACGTTGCTTTAAATTCTTGATATGGCAGAAAACCGACCGCACTCAATGTCTAATTATTTTTTCATTATCACATGGTATTGATTTGCGCAAGTAAAGTTGTAGACATAAATTATGTACCATGTATTAGCAATTATAACATCTACTTGAGATACTATATCTAATATCCATCTCTTGTTTCTGACAATCATATAGCTGTTGTTTAACAAAAAATAGAAAAAAAATGCAAATTTGTTAATCCATAAAACATTCTTGTTTACACAAAACATCACCAAGTCCTATTCTAAAAAGTTTATTCTTATTGAAATAAGACCAAGTCCTATTCTTAAATGTTCATTCTTACTAAAATAAGACCAATATGTCTTATTATTCGGACAACTCAGTAACTCATCATATACAAACATATAGCAGTTCTTCAAAATACAGTTCTTTCAAAAGCAAAAAGAGCCTTTCTACCCTGTACGGATGGTTTGTGTTGTAATACATTATATTTTATTGTAGTAAGAGAAAATACTGCTTCACCTTTCATTGATAAATGACTTTTTATCAGTATATGATAAACTCGTATTTATAATTGTTACAAGTGTACGTAGTTTTATATATTAACTTCCTGTTGCATTTAAAAAGATTTAATCATTTTAGCAAAGATTTCCCTAGATCCCACTCTTCTTTTCCTTCTTCGTCAATAATTTTGAGTGTTATATGTACATGTACTTTTGAATGAGTATTTTTGTTAAAAAAAAGCACTCAAACAAAGTTGTTTGTAGCGATAAACTGTGTCCCTTGTTTATTGTTTATGAATAAAACAGGAAGTCAGTACTTTAAGAAACTTACATGCATTCACTTTTAGTTCTTAACGTAAATCCTTTCCGCTTTTCGTCAATTCCTGAACATCAAATCACCAATGTGCAGGCAAATATGAAACTTAATTGATGTCTGCTTATCTTAGATTACTGTATTTAGCTTCAACAGTAAATATAGAACAACTAAATCATCAATTAATGCTACCAAATGTTCAAATACTACCGTTAATAAATATCTATGCTAAATATAATGCTTGTATTATATTGAAAGTTTGAATTAAAATATTTGTGAATTAAAAAAAATGTAATGCTACTTTTGTCTTAAAGTATGTGAAGGGGGGTTCGATCACCACCCACCCACTGAGCTTATTGTATGAGCTATTGCAAAGTTGGCAGAATGCTTAGTGGCCGCGCCCTATCTTTTTGCTATTCTAGTTATAAAACGTTATGTTTAATATAATTAATTGCAATGTCATATTTAGTCATATTTTTGATTTATTTGATGTACCAAATATTTTTTAAAGGACGGGTTAGATTTTTTTTATGCACAAAATACTTGAAATGGTGAAAGATACAATAACAAATATTTAAGAATTTATATTTCTTGATTGATTACTGAGAACTATAAAGAATAGAGAAGTTAGAAAGGGACCGGGAACAAGCTGTGCAGATCATACTAAGTATGAATCTGCTTAAATTTGACACCTATGCCTGAAAATATTTACACCAATTTTTTCTAGCTTTTGGTAGCTAAGCCTTCCGCTCTCTCTTAAGATATTTTCTGTTCTTTATCATTAAAACGCTTGTCTTAATTTGTTTGTATATTTCACCAAAAATGTTATAAAAATTTAGAAAATATTTACATCACTGACTACAAATAGAAAGAATGAACTGACTTCAAATACAACAAGAAGGCCTTACAAAGATCCGTTGCCATGAAATCCTTCAATTTCTATGTAATTCATAGGTTAGCGATTTTCACTTCACCCACCATGAAAATACAAAATAATAAAGAAGTATTGTAGATAGTTATTTTGGCAGAATGACCACTCAGTGGATATAAGAATAAACCTTAAAAAAAACTACAAAAAATAGACACAACTCGGAACTAATCATCTGACAAAGTAGCGTAGCTCAAAGTTTTGCGACTTTTACGTGACCTACCTAAGACAGTTAATAATGGAAATAACAGTATAAATAGAGATTTATTTGGGCAGAATTGTCACCAGGTTTTATTAGAAAACTTCAAGTTACAACACAGATAACTGATTCAACAACTAGATGACAATGCAGAAAGTATGTTGGAAAGTGGTATACTCCAGAGGTTAGCGATTTTCACACCACACACTAGCCAAGTAATCAGTGCCTAACTTATTCCGCAATACGCGAATGTTTTCCTGCTAGGTTTATTCTTGACTTACAGGTTAATAATTCTGGATCGCTTTGTCGATTTTTATATTTTTCGGCAATCAGTCTTGACAAAGATTCCAATCTATGAATCTCAAGAGCTCGTGCCTAAGTTGTAGTGGTAGCAACTTCATGGCATAACCTGTCTTCGTTCACTCACACTGTAGGATGCCACGCAAAGTCTGGATCACGGTTGTTCATCCCTGTACATTTGGCCCTAGAAAGTGTTACGAATAGTGCTCCTGGGTTTCTTGACTCAAAACTGGATGGATCACTAAGTATCGGTTTGTTTCGCCATCTCCAATAGTCATTCCCTGTCACTTGTGGAAAGTCGTAGCCCATCCTAATTAAAGAGGAATTGGTTTTCTGCTGCAACTGTGGCACCTGCTTTCAAGAGTCTCTCAACTGGTATGATTGGAATTATTTAGATAGCATCCAGTCTTGTATAATATGTCTATAACAGTTCCAATAGCCCGTTAAAGAACCCGTATGGTATACAAAGATTTACACATAACATGACCTTCGAGACTTTGCACACGTAGAGAAATACGACATCTAGCATTCCTTACCATGATTTAGAACAAATTGCTGAACCAGACATTCCCCAGCAACATAAACATTCCATTCATCACAGCGTTTTTCCAATCAAGGGTCTTTCATAGACCAACACGATTTTTCCATTAGTGAGGGTTTCTGAAGAGTCTCTCCAGTTTTGACATCAGGTGGACACATATTTCTACTTATTGTGTTTGTGATTGGAGTTTTAAGGAAACTATGTATTGTCCATCTAGATATCAAGTTGGCACTTTTCCAGTTTAACACAGCACATGTGCAGAGCTTTTTGTCTGGAAAATACTATGTAGAAGCCTTTACAATACATCAAATATTGTTCTCCAGATCTAGCTGTCCGGGAATCACCATTCTAAAGGGCTCAAATTCTTTGTCATTACCCACGAACAGTTGTAATGTTTTGAAACCGATGTTGAAGGCCATGAGTTGTATTGCATTAACACTATCTATTTCAATGTTAGGAATATCCAAAAACATGCGAAGATTCTTCGTATTTTGCATTTATAACCTCAAGGAAAGAATAGTGACCGTTTGGATATTTATAGCTTCCATTTGTGTAATCAAATTCTGACTTTTTTCAGTATAGCGCTGTTTAGCTCTTTCATCTTCGGCTTTGATGAAATTTGGACATTGCGAAGATTGTCAAAATGCATTCATAGTTGCAACCTAAGAAGCGTTACCTGTTTTAATATCTTCTATTTTTCTCCAGTTTGGCCAATGCATCAACAGCGTTATCCTGCAATAGTCTACTTCTAACAGAAAGGACGCCGCTGGAGAACTACTAATTACAGGAACTTTTCCTTGTTTGATCTTTTTCATCCCTAATTATTGAGATACGTGTCAATTATTGTATTCTTTGTAACTGCTGCTTTTGATGTAGATAAATCAAGAGCAATGAATCCAGTCAAACTCACATATTGAAATGTGTGAGACGATCTATACAGAAGGAGACCAGACAACTCGTTGGATACTTCTATTGAAGACACATCTCTCTAGACTGCTCCAATCAGCTACTTTGGGCAAAAGAAATTTAGCTGTGGCACTTTCATAACTGCGGTTGACCATGTCTTGGAATAAGTCGGCTATGGCTCCTGTTGACTGGTTGCCTGTACATGCGTAACCTGTTACATACTTTTCAACGTACAGTATCTAATTTACATTGGGATTATCAGGATTACGTTTGGAAACAATAATGATGGAAACATCTCTATTAGCCCTCCAACCATATGTAATCTTGAGTTTTGGACCAAAATCGAATGATTTTGGCTGGTTCTTACCTTAATATCCTTACCGAGTAACAATAATGTTGCAAACTCTATAAGTTTGTTTGTTTGAATGGTGTTTTAACGCCACTTTCAGCAATTTTTCAGCTATTTCATGGCGTCCAGTTTTTATTGGGGGAGGAAGCCGGAGTACCCGGAGAGAACCCCCGACCTGCGGTAGGAAAACTGGCAATCCTTGTCAATTAAGATTGGAGTCGAGTACACCCTGCCTGCAGTGAGAATCGAACCCGCAATCTCAGTGTTGACAGACCACGTGATCAATAGTAGACGAACTACCTTGACCACTCGGCCACCGAGGCCCCGCAAACTCTATAAGTCCTTGTTGGCGTAAGCAGTATTCGGAGCTCCGATGTATATTTATTCTGTTTTTCTACAGAAGGTAGTCTTTAAGTAGTGAATCTTGACTGGAGGATGTGGAAATCAACAGTTTGACCAGAGGATTTTTTCTTCCGGGGGAGCAGGGGCTGGTCCTCCAAGAGGAGGCCAAAGATCCTTTTGTTGATTTCCATCCTCTTCGTGTTCTGCAGGATGTAAAGATGACATTCCCAGATATTTGGAAGCCCATTCTGCAAGTTTACCAGCACAGTCAGATTCAGTTAGCTCATCTTCCAATGCCTTAAGCTTGTGCATCAAGTTATAAGGCTCCCGGTCCTTCCACCAGCAAAAGCCCTTGCCAATGTATCATTCCACGGGACTTGGCAAATTCCTGTCTGTACCAATAAGAACTTACATTGAACACAGGTCCAATAACACGGCTAAAATACCACTGTGTTCTGAGATCAAAATAGTGCCCGATCGGGTGACAATTCTCTTATATGGCGTCATATAATTTTGACTTCTTAATCAAATCTATGTTAAAATAAAAACAATTTACTCTATCTTAGAGTTGTAAATGTATTCTGTGTACAAAGAAATGTCTTTTTTCCACTAAAGTTAACTCTTAAAAATCACAAGGAAACAGCTGTCATCCATTTAAATTCCTATCAGTCATTAAGCGTTCAAATATTTTTATTTAAATATTTTAAAATTTTACTGCACACTGTTTGTCTTTAGTGCCTTACTTAATTGTCATCAATTCCGACTGGAGAGTACTTTAATTTCACTATTCAGTATATGGTGATGCTTTATTTTGACAGTAGGAATTAACATACTGTGAGTGGACCTTTTATTTTCATCTTACAAATGACAGTTTTCACAACTAGAATGTAATAATTCTGAACGTATAGAGTTCTGTTTCTGTCAGCATAAAAATTATGAAACATTCCAAAAAACAAAACAACACAATAATATTAACATAAACCTTTTTCTATGCAAATTATGTACATGAAGGAAAATAACTCTACCATTGTATGATAAATGATGTGAGGCTACATGTGTTGAGAATCTCGAGAATGAGAGATTTGTAAAACCAGTATGGAAGCAGAATTTCTTCTTATCATGTTGCATACTGTAAACGCTCAAGACAAAGCTTAATGAACATTACTATTACGACCCTTTAAAGATGTCTCCTCACTTGGAAATGTTGAAATGTTTTCTTTCTGCACTTTATGACCGTACCACTTATATCCACTTAAATCGTTATTAATTTAAGCTCATTTTGTAAACGTGTCTTATTGATGCCGAGCTGTACACTTTCTAAAGAAAGATTTTTTTCAGCCTGTGTAGCTGTAACAACAAATTGTGCTTTTTCGAGGTTACTAGAAGTGCCATCTGTGCACAATTTATCGAACGATGAAGTCACGGTTTTAAACGGTATTACAGAGTTTGATATATCAGTAAAATATTGCACTCTAAATATTGGTGGCATTCTATAATATATATGTTATATGGGCGACAATTGAGAACATTTTTGTAGGTTTATAGTAATTTGAGTTCAATAATCTAAAAAGGTTTTTGTTCACAATGTTGTAAACATTTGACATTTATTTGCAATCGACGTCTTTTTTGTTTGTTTTATATTTAAAATACATTTCTTGTTTGCCTTTGCCTGGCATCACCGTAGTTAATATACTAATCCAACTGATTTTATATAGCAATTGCAGTCAATCATATAATTATTGTTCCTGTCATTCTGTATATTTATTGGTTACTTTGTTTTTGTTGTTTACAAAATAAAATTTTTGATCTTTTAAAACTTTTAGAACTTCACGTGAGAACTTAAAGACTTAATGAAAATGAAAAAATACAAATTATTATTTTCTTAAGTGTTTTTAAGTTCATTTCATTTTGTTTATTTGTATATTGTAACCTATAGATACGTTTCATAATTTAGTACAAATAATTAGGGACAGTAATGCAAATGTGTATTGCGTGATGTGACCTTATACATTTTATATATCACTTTTCTGACATAATCTATTAGAATGTGGACTAATAGTTATTTTTTTTGTCTTTCCTAAAATTATGCTTGTTGTGAACCCGTATCCAAATTAAAGGGAAAGTCAAATGAACGTTAAATGCACATTCACATTCAAATCCTATTAATCATAGCTTGGTGATTAAGTTGAATAATTTCACAATTATATTCGTATTCGATATACTCAAACGAATAGAAATTATTTATTAAAATAAAACTCAACACATGTATAAGTTTAAGTATTCCAACAGGTGTAGCAGCTTTTATTGCAAACAAAGATTTTTTAAAATTTACGAGACTAACAATGTCTTTCATTAGCACTATCCACCATTAGCATCAATGACATACAAACATTATTAACTATTTACAAAAGAATGTTCGATAAAATTATATATACAATAATAAATAAATCATCGTAATAAATATTGAGTTAGAGACCGGGTATCTCAAACATGAAAGCTGCTAGACCGGTAGAATGGCAAACTTCGAATAAATATGCAAACAGTGCATGAAATGCAGAAGACGAAGCTGATCTACCATTAAACAAATTCACATTGCAGTATTTACGCCAATAAAAATATATTTGCAAATTATGCATAATTCTATTTTAACGTCCTTCAAACGCTTTGGAAAAAAGCTCCATTTAAATATTCAATAAAATATGGCTGTTCATGCAGTGTTTTGCTTGTCTGATTATTCCAAATTGTACCTTTGTATTACAGATATCCAATAGAAAAAAATGTTTCCAGGATAAAGCGTCCATATTTTATACCATGCCTTTTGCTTGTGAACTTTGCGTACTTTCGTGACATTCAATAGTTACCTGACAAACCGAGAGACTTTTCACGCCTCCACCGCCAAAGATGTTTTACTGTTTTAAAATGAAAACACAACCGAATTTCAAAATGCTGATAAACTGTTAAAAAATAATAAATTAGCTCTATTTTTGATCTACAAAAGGAACATAAGCTTGATTAAATGCATTAGGCAGTTTTTATTTGTCACGCAAAAACCGTCACAGACACGGTGATTGATGTAACGAAACATTCAATTATCTATTTCTTCCTTTCTTCTACCAATATTAACCAGAAAACTAATATAATTTTGTAACAAGGAAAGATATCTGAAATTGGAACAGCCAAAATAAACCTTTACCAATGTAGGCGCGAAATATAAAATTTCTATATTTTCAAATTTTTAAATAATACATAATATTGGGGCAGCCATGAATTATTTCTTAAATATGCAAATAACCCAACTGAATCCATTTGTTTTTATTTCTAAACAAAAACACTAGCTACCTATGGACATGCTTTCAGGTAACTGTAATAAATATTTATTCACAAAGAGTATTTTTGTCAATCGTTTAAGATTTTTTTTGAAAGAGATTTCATGATTTCTTAGATAGGGTTATGTTCACAAGAAGAATTTTGCTTTTATAATGTGAAATATTTTTTATTCTTGGGGTATCAATTTTCCTGGTTGTTTTTGTGGAGGCCTCAAACCACGAAATGAAGAATCCAACGAAGAATAAAACTACATTTATTTACTAGTGGGGAACTTTGAAACAACAATCGGAAAAATGTTTTGTGATTTAGTTGTCCATGTAATATATGTCTGAATTACATTTTTGTGGTTCCGAATGTCTTTTTTTAGCACAATATAAATTTTAAATGAATATGTAAGCATGTTTCATGTTCTAATTGTGTTTTTATTAAACTTTTAAATCTTTTATTTTGTAAAGTGTACGAAAGAAACACTCACTTCCGGTCAAGGAGGGGAGATATAAAGTGTCCATGTTTTATGTAGAAAAGTAACAAATACGTTTTGGAATTATGACATTTGGTCTTTCTTTTAGAATATATAAAATAAAATATTTAAAAGATGAAGAGCTTTATTTTATCTTCATTCACGCGCATTAATGACACCCAATAACAAAATCGGATGTTGTGATTACATGATACAGACAGTAATTACAGACATTAAGTTACACATTTTAACAGTTTATTGCTACCACGAACACCAGTAATGACAAACGACCATACGGCTAAAATTGCTTTTTCAAATAATAAAATTAACAAGACACAAAGTATTTTTAATTGCAATTAATAAATTAATATTACACTACTGAATATATGATTAGCTATTTATTTCCGCATTTGTAAAGGCTGATATTTAGATATAATCAACATCATTGAATAATTTGTTTCTTCTTGCTAAACTTTTACAAATATAATGTAATTGTATTTTAATTACAAAAGAAAATCATGACAAAAAATGAGCACTTAAGTGTACAATCGTAACCACGTGCGTAAACAACAACTTATTATGAAACTGTTATGTGTGCTTTATAAGTTAATAGTTATTATAAACATATGAAAATATTTTGTGTAAATCGTTTGTTTTTTATCGATATCGAAAATTCAGGCCAAGCAAGTGAAATTTTAGACCAAGTGAATATTCCATCTGACATTGATTCTGATTCAAAAATCGCTCTAGAGAATTTGTTACTTAAATTTAAAGATGTCTTTGCAAAGGGAGACACAGATATTGGACATTATCAGCGTGTGCAGCACAGAATAGAAGTTAACGATGAAACTCCTTTCAAACAGAGATTCCGGAGGATACCACCTTCCATTTATGAAGAGGTAAGGGAACATTTAAAATAATTAGCTGCTTGCGGTGTAAATAGACTTTCACATTCTCCTTATTCATCTGCTGTTGTTCTAGCCCGTCGTAAGGATGGAAAATTAAGAATGTGCATAGATTATAGGCAACTCAATAGTAAGACAATTAGAGATAATTACGCTTTGCTTAGGATTGATGAAGTGTTATATTCTTTGGCTGGTGCTAACTACTATACTGTTATAGATATGAAATCCGGCTATTATCAAATTGAAATTGCTGGGGAACATAAACCCAGAACTGCTTTTACAGTAGGCCCGTTAGGATTTTGGGAACATAACCGTTTACCTTTTGGCTTATGTAATGCCCCCGCTACGTATCAAAGGATTATGGAAGAGTGTTTTGGCAAACTTCATCTTAAAATTTGTTTCATTTATTTGGATGATCTGATAGTTTTCTCTGATAGTTTTGAGCAACATTTAAAAAGATTAGAATTGATTTTGGAACGTTTACGAAAATGTGGATTGAAATTGTCACGCAAAAAGTGTTCATTTTTACAAAGGAAAGTTAAATATATAGGGAATATCGTTTCGAAAAATGGCATTGAAACTGACCCTGAAAAGACTGAGAAAATTCGAAATTGGCCAACGCCCACAAATCTTGAGGAAATAAGGTAATTTTTAGGCTTCACAGGATATTAAAGGAGATTCTGTAAAAAACTTTTCTCAAATTGCAAAACCATTGTCTTCTTTAATGCCAAAAGTTCAAAAGAAAGCAAAAGGGAAGAAATCTTCAAAAACACAGGAAAAGATAGTAAGAATGGAAATGGGACACCGAACAAAATCAAGCATTCTAAACTTTAAAGGAAATGTTAACTTCGCCACCTGTTCTTGCTTACCCGAATTACAATGACAAATTTGAAATTCACATTGATGCTAGTCAAAAGGGATTAGGTGTAGTGCTTTATCAGAAACAAAATAAATTAGACCGTGTTATTTCTTATGCAAGTAGAGGTATAAGCAAGGCTGAACAGCATTATCCTGCACATGAACTTGAATTTTTAGGATTAAAACGGGCAGTGTGCGATAAATTTTGTGACTATTTGCACTCAGGACAATTTTCTGTTATAACGGATAACAATCTTTAACATATGTGCTTACCAGTGCTAAACTTGATGCTTGTGGACATAGATGCTTCGCTGCTTTAGCCAATTTTGGGCTTTGATATTTCTTATAGACCGGGTAGGAACAATTGTGATGCTGATCTAGATACCCTGGTTTAAATAATGAACGTGAAACAACTATAGATAGTGATAGTATTCAGGCTATGTGCAAAGGTATAAATGTACAACCATATGTTGAAACAGTCAATGTCGGAGTCTAATGTGACCAATGAGGATATTGTAGGACAGGATATGTTTCAGTATTCCCAATCTGAAATTAGAAAAGCACAAAGAGATGATTCTTTCCTTAAATTTTGGATTGATGCTGTCACGAGTCGTACAAAACCTAAATTAGACTCGTTACCAGATAGTTCAAAACACATAGCTATGCATCGTTCATTTGACAAATTAAAAATTCAAGAGGTGTTTTATACAGAGAGGTAGTGATTAATGAAGAGAAACGTTTACAATTAGTCATACCATCTAACTTCTATTTCTCAAGTTCGTACTGGACTCTTCACTATGATGTAGGGTATCCCGGAAGAGACAGGACTGTGTCTTTACTCAGAGATCGGTTTTACTGGCCGTGCATGCCATCTGACGTTGATGATTGGATCAAGAAATGTGGAAGATGTGTGCGATTCAAAACTACAGTCACTCACAAAGCACCACTTGTAAATATACAGATATCGGAACCATTTGAACTGGTATGTTTAGATTTTTACTTTGGACATGGCAAAAAACGGAACACAGTATGTTTTAGTAATTACCGATCATTTCACGCGCTATGCGCAAGCTATACCTACTAGAAACATGACTGTTAAAACTACAGCAGAAGCTTTTCTCAATCACTTTGTAAAACATTATGGATTACCAAAACGCATACATTCAGACATGGGAGCAAACTTTGAATCTAAACTTGTAAAGGCAGTATTGGCTATTACAAACATTTCAAAATCCAGAACCACACTGTAACGGATGGGTAACGGAATGTGCGAACGTTTTAACAGAACTTTGATATGTTAGGAACTTTGGAAACTGAAAAGAAAGCTTCTTGGACATCTCATATTACTGCTTTAGTTCATGCTTACAATAGCACCCGTCATGATTCGACTGGCCAGTCACAATTCTATCTCATGTTTGTAAGAGAACCTCGTTTACTAATTGATGTTACTTTCGGCTTAAACAGAGAAACCTAAAATAAGTCCGTTTCAAAATATGCTCAAGATATAAGGGAAAGATTGAAATCGGATACGAAAAAGCACAAGTATCTATTGAAAAGTCTCAGGACAAACAGAAGCAAAACTATGATAAAAGGGTAAGGGGAGCTAACATTCAACCAGGTGATCGTGTTTTAGTTAAAGTAGTAGCTTTTGATGGTAGACACAAACTTACAGATAAGTGGAGTGAAGAGGTGTACGTAGTTACCAGGCAACGTATCGAGTATGTATGAGGTTGAACCTGAGAACAAGCCAGGTAAGAAACGAGTCTTACACAGAAATCTACTTCTTCCGATTGGGACGTTGTATGAAGCAGAGGTTGGTGCTCCTGTAGAAAAACCAAAGCCTGCTCCATGCAAACGAAACACAGTGAAACTTTCTGAAGACTAAGTTGACAACTCTGACGTAGATGATAGTGATGATGAGTATGTTCCTGCACGTCGATCAGTTGGTATTACTTCTGGTTTTGATCAGGAACCGTCTTTACCTCCCCAGCAACCAGATGACGATCTTGGCTCTGCTGTGGAGTACCAGGAAACTGTTCACAGTGAGGACGCTCACAGTCTCGATTTGGATGAGGGTGAGTCAGTTATTTGTCCGGATATAACTCAGGATGTTGGAACTGTGGATATTCCACTAGTTCATGATAATTCCGAAGGTAATGAGTCTGAAGGAACAAATGCACCACCAGTAGTTCCACGTCGGTCTTCACGTCCAACTAAAAAATCGCAATGGATGAATTCAAATGAGTATGTGTTATCCCAAATTGTGGAACCAGATTCTTGGGAGAGTAAAGTACTATTTCTCATATCATTGACAAAAAATTCTTTTAGTGCTATGAATGAGAAGATTTGTGATGCAGTTTTACATGTTATTATTAAATAAATAAATGTCGGGGACACCATTTCCCAACAGGGGGACAGTGTGGCCGGCATAGATTTTGATCTTTGTGTTTTATTATTTCATGGTGTTTATATATTGTATATTGTCTGATATTTTTCATGTCTAGACTTATTGTAGCTTCGTGATAGCTTGTGAGTATACAGTCTGTATAGTCACATCTAGGTAAGTTGGAGTTATCACTCTTTGCTCATTTATATAACTGTCTATACCAGGTTGATGTGTATCGCAGTGGATACGCATTTTGTCTATATGTTTTATTTTTCAGCTTGATATTCTGATATTTATTATATTTATATTTTAGAGTATATATGACTGTATTTGATATGTTTTATATTGATTTTCATGTTTAGAACTAATTGTATTTTTTTAACAGATATGCTTTGTTGCACACGTGAGTAGATTTCATGTGTCAGTCCAGTGGTATTGTGCATATCACCCCATGTTCCCTATTTGGTCATTCTTTCTTTTTCATTTGCATATGATTGGATTTTTGTCTTACATCTCCAAATATGGGTTTCTTCTATAATAGTCTTTTTAAGTATTCTTGTCAAACTTGTTTTTACACAAGAGTATAAATTGATTAGTATTTTTGAGTTTTATGTCAGACGCAAAGTGGATGTTCAACTGTTAACATACTGGATTTACCATTTATTTCGGATCTTTATTTTGTTCCTTTATGTAAGTAGTTATTGTGTTAGAAGTTTTTGAAATCTTTCATTTTTCATAATGGATAAAGATAAAGTTTACTTTTTCATTTCATATTTCATCATTCATTTCATAGTTCAATTTTTGATATAAAATTTTATATTCAAATTTTTTAATTTATTTTTTTGATAAATTTGGTTCATCGTGGTTTTTGATTATGGAAATCCAGTTTTCCATTTTTGTAAAACATAGTTTTCATTTGTAGATTCACCATCAGAGTTTCCACTGAGTTCCATTGTATATTTTCATGATGTAGTCTTGTCACATTGATGGTATGATATATTTTATTACAATTTTTATCAATTTTTTTATTGAATGAGAGTTTTGAAACTATTATTGTTATAGTAGTTTAGTAGTTTTGTATAAGTAATTGAGCGTGTTTTTTTATATATGATTCATAAACAGTTTGATAAGTACTTTAAGTACAAGTTATTGTAATTTCATGGATAAATATATTGGAATCTTTATATTTAGTTGTTCATGAAGTAAATTGTCTTTATTTAACTTAATTGTTGATTTTGTATTTTTTCAGAGATATATGGTTCTACATATTCTTTGTATTTAATAAAGTGAAACCTTTGGAGTTTGTTTTGATTTCTACCCTGAACGAACCCGGCTACATGGACTAGTAGTGTGATCATAAATTTGTTCCGTGTTTCTTTCATGGACAAACGCTGATCATAATTTAGATGATTATCATGATTGCACAATATTCTATATTGAAGATTGAGAATTGTTAGTATCATATCGATGTGTTTTCATTCTGTTTTTGCCAAGTCTTTCGTGTCTCGTCAACATACAACAGCTTTAAACGCAAAAATTCTATCACATAGATGACGGTTTCAGTTGAGCAGTCCAGAGGGTCAAATGATTTTGTAAAATACGATTTACTAGTAACAATGATATTAAATTCTGAGGATATAATTAGCAGATTTTGCATTTCAATCTTTTTCCAGTTTTGTGTCTACAAGTCATGATAATAGGAATATCATCTTCTTACATCATAAATAAGAATATCAAAGTAGACAATGTTCATTATTCTGGACCAGGTTATATCAATTATTTGTTTAGCGGGGTTAGTATTGTATTAATTCGTTCTTGTATTGTTTTGCATTTTGTCAATAATTAAGCTTTTTTGATTTTCATCTTTGTGTGTTTGTTAAATCGGATTCGTAGTCGCGCCTTGGCTTTTGTCTGGGTTTTTATTGTATTTAGTGGTATATGTACATTTATATATATGTTTTTGTTTGTTTGTTTGATGGTGTTGTAACGCCACTTTCAGCAATTTTTCAGCTATATCATGGCGTTTAGTTTTTATTGGGAGAGGAAGCCGGAGTAACCGGATAAAACCCCCCTGGAAAATTGGCATTCCTTGTCAATTAAGATAGGAATCGAGTACACCCTACCTACAGTGAGAATCAAACCCGCAATCTCAGTGTTGACAGGCCACGTGATCAATAGTAAACGAACAACCTTAACCACTCGGCCACCTGACCCCCCATTTATTTATAAGGATATTGGAGCTTGTTCAATGTTGGCCAATGTCCGTTTTTCTGATTTATAGCGAAGATTTTATGAACGATACACAAATATTAGAACAGTATTTACAATTTATAGAGTTATATTTACATGCGTTATTAAAACGGGCATGTTTTATTTTTTGGCAAGTTTAGGTTAATGACAAATTAATAAATCTTGTCGGCATTTCTCCGTTCCCCATTACATTTAGTCGTTGGAATTTTAGTATTGCATTACGAATCGTTTAAAATATATATTGCTTTATGCAGAAATAAATATAATTTTGTTTTATTTACAACTCTGCATCCGTAGTATAGCAGTGTTAGATGTAGAGGTTCGGTAAAAAAATTAACACAACCATTTCAATTAAAATATTAAACATGTCAGGTGTAGGACCACTAAATACCGGGAACCAGTCCAGAGGTTGTACGTAAAAGTAGTTCTATTCAACAGACAGGTTAACTCTTGCCACATATAGAATTTGAACCGCACATGATACCAGAACAAATTTGGCATTTTTGGAAAGCTGAATATTCTAGAAAACTTGAGGAAAATTTTTTTAATGAACATAAAAATGTTGAGAGTCAATTAGAACGCTGTCCAAAATGAAAAGGGAAATTCTACTCATTCCCTTTTCCAGGCTAAAGTGAAAAGTGCATCTCTTATGAGAGTGGAATTTAATAATTCTACATATAAACCAGGACAGAAATAACAAAATTTGTTCTTTTGTCGTATATTTGTATATAAAATGTATGGCCAGGATGATAAAAACATGGGAGAAATTTCTCCAATCGGTTTGATTCTAACTGTTTAATATTAAAATCATGGGAGAAATTTCTTCCATTGATTTGATGTTAACTCTTTAGTAGCACAATCATGAGAGAAATTTCTCCCATCTGTTTGATTTTAACTCAAAGTATTAAAAGCATGGGAGAAATTTCTCCCATCGGTTTGATTTGGTTTTATTTTGATTTTTAATATTGCAATCATGGGAGAAATTTCTCCTATCGGTTTGATTTTATTTTTAATATTGCAACCATAGGAGAAATTTCTCCCATCAGTTCGATTTTAGCTATTCAGTATTACAATCATAGGAGAAATTTCTCCCATCGGTTTGATTGTAATTTTAATTATATCAATCAGGGGAGAAATTTTCCCCATCGGTTTCTTAAAGATGTTACACTGTATTCTCCATGTTGTTTCTTATCTGAAAATAAAAGAGATACGATGTTTGAAAAATGTTTAGATAGAATGATAAAGTGAATATTTTTTTGTTTTAAGAATAATAAAATTTTTCTGACTTTAACTTTGAAGTTGGAAAAAATAAAATCTGTCAATATTTAGATTTATGTAAAATAAAAAAAGTGTGGACTGTGAGCACACTTATAAAGGGATACCCCGCTTCGCTTTCAAGTCCTATTATCTCCCCTTAATGATATCCGAGGTCAATAAAAATCCTTCTTGCACATCTACATATAATGTACTTCCTTCATGCTAAGTTTCATTAAATTTCATCAAGCGGTTTAGGAGAAGTTGCGCTTACAAGGGATGTGGACAGACGGACAGACAGACGGATAGACAGAAAGGGTGATTCCTATATACCCCCCCTAAACAAGTTTGCGGGGGTATAATGATTGCATAAATTGAGTATAAATGAAGCATACATGTGGAAAATAGCGCTGTAACATGTATTTTTGTGAGTTAATGCTCCCGATGATAACCCCACTCTTATAACTTTATAGATATCCGAGGTCACAAACAGACCAAAAACAGACCAAAAAAGTATACCATCTATCCCTTAGGCGGAGCGGGGTTATAATAAATCCTACAGTATGTCATGATCTAACAAAGCTTTTACACAATTTCAGTATTTTATCATTTATCATTGCTGAACAAAATGTGACAGAAAATTACAAAACCCTGTTCAAAAGGTAAAAAGTTGACGGCCAGTAAACAGGAAGTAGGAGTCAGAACGGTCAGAAAATGAATCACACAATATATGTCATGATCATACCAAGCCACTAAGAAAATTTCAGCCTTGTACCATTTATCATTTCTGAGAAAATGGGAACTGAAAATTGTTACGGACGGCTGAAAATTGACACAAAGTCATAAAACAGGAAGTATGAATCTGAAAATAAATCCTTCAATATGGCATGATCATACAAAGCTATTTACAAAATTTCAGTATTGTTTCACTGAGAATTGCTATAAGTCGTTCAACGGGCATTGGAAGTCAGAGACATCTGAAAATAAATCCCACAGTAAAGTTAAACAGGAAGTAGGAGTCGTAGTGGTCCGAGAGAAAATTAATTCCACAATATGGCATGGTCATACAAAGCTACTGACAAAATTTCAGTAGTGTATCTCTTATATTGAGGAAATGTGACGGAAAATGATTACGGACGGTCGGAAATTGACAAAGTCGTAAAACAGGAAGTAAGTGTCGAAGAGGTCGGAAATTGAATTCCACAACATGGCATGAATTTACAAAGCTACTGACAAAATTTCAGTAGTGTATCATTTATCATTACTGAGAAAAATGTGACGGAAAATGGTTACGGACGGCTGAAAATTGACTGCCGGTAAACAGGAAGTATGGGTCGAAGAGGTCTGAAAACAAATCCCACAATATGACATGATCATACAAACTACTGAACACATTTAAGTGTTTAATCACTTACCAGTGATGATAAAAATGTGACGGAAAATGCTCACACTAAAACATACACAGATCAAAAACAGCAAACAACCTATCCGCTATGGTAGCGGGTGTATAATTTGTGTAAGGTCCAATGCCCAAATAATTGCTCCCTCTAATATAATAAAATAATAAAGTTTAAATATTTTTAAGTGTATTAAGTGTGGTCAACACGGTTGTCAACTTTTAACATTTGTCTCTTCTTACAATTGTCTCGTGTGTTTTTAAAGAATTAATTTCAGAGAATTTTATTTAACACAAATTGAATTGAAAGTTAATGTTATTTTTTATCCCCATTTTCTAAACTGATGAACTTCCCAAATGGAACATATTAAATAATTGTATGTAGCATGTCTTGAATGATATATTCATTCAGTTGCTTCAGGAAAGATGCCGTTTTAAATATTTTCCCATTAGATCTATGTAAAACCAAGACCTGCGGTGACAGAAAGTTCGCATTTCCGATCAGAGCAAATAACATAGTTACTGGTGACAGTTTCTAGGGCTCAACTTACAGAGCTGCCCACTCTTTCAGGTCGTCGTTGTTGGGTATTATCTGATTAAAATACGAAAAGCGGGACGCGACGAATAGTTGGTAACGTGTTTTCAGTGGTGCCACCATACTTTTCGATAAAGACGGATTTGGCAGATTTTTAAACAAGTAAGCGCACAGTAACCGCTACAAAAGGACAATTTTTCCGTCCCTACTTAATTCTTCATACTTTGTTTGTGTTGTCATAAGTGTGAAATTTATTGTTATTTTAATTACCTTAAGTTTAATCTTAATTGTCAATTCCCATATCTACAATCATTATCTTGCTGACGTGTATCAGAGTGTATAGCCTCAGCTGTGTTTTAGTTCTACCATCCTCTTGATATACCGTTGAATTTTATGTGCAAAAATGTTTACCAAAGATCATTTATTGTCATGTGTGCCTGGAAATCTGATGAAGGGGCCCATGGCATGAGAGAGTGAGAAGTAGGTTAGGTGTGCAGCATAAGTGAACGTAATAATGTTTGGATGTGATTTTATTCGATGACTTTGAAAATAGTTTCTTTTTATGTTAATATATATAACTTGTATTATAATAAAATATATATATATATATATATATATATATATATATATATATATATATATATATATATATATATATATATATATATATATATATATATATATATAAGAACTATATGGTAGTTATAACCAGTGCTTAGGTAGACCTTTGTCATAGTCCAAAGTAAGTCTCTACACCCTCACCATTTCTCTGACTGATTTACGTGCAGTCCTTGTTGAAATGTTTGAGTTGTTTTTCTCCTCCTAAATATACAGCAGCTGAAATACTGCTTGCAACAAATCAATTTGTTCAATCAATCAATCAATCAATCAATCAATCAATCAATCAATCGAATCAATCAATCAATCAATCAATTAGCAATTAAGTTTCGGAAAAGTAACCAACAAAAAAGATGAATGGTTATTAAAACATACCGTATTTTTCTAAAAAAAACAGTTTTCGATTGCACCACTTCATGATCGTTTATGCGCCGTGCCGATGGATTCTAGATTTACTGTCTTTAAGATGGAATTCTTAGTACAACTTACAGAATATAAACTCAGAACCTAGAATGAATGAATGAACGAACGAACAAATAAATGTCGTCTGTCTGTCTGTGTTAGTTATAATTGCTGTTATTACATGTGTTATAACATACCTTTTAAAACTTTGCTTTGCGTCGTCTTCTTACTTGGCTATTTTCTTCTTTTCATTTAAAAAAAAAACAATCTTGTATTGGAAAATTGTCCCGGCTGCAGTAACCATTGTAAACTAAGAAGTCAATGTCGTCGTTTAATTTGAGTTCAGGTCGGGTCAGGTCAGATGCATTTTTCCACGTATGTTCGCTGTCCTGCGTCATAAACAAATGTGATAAATAGAAATGTTATCGGGAGAAAGGTTGTAATTTGATATTGAGTTGAGTTCATTAACACAAGCTCCTGTTATTTCTTGACTAAAATTAATGACAGTGTATCAGTGTGTATTAAAGCAGCGTTTCTCACATAAACAATACACTAATAAAGTCATGAATTTCTACCCCTGAGAAACATAGATTTAACGTAACGTTTTAATCTAAGATTTACGTATATATCTAACGTGGTATGAATATCCCTAACTAGAAGTATTCGATAATAAAAGTCGTTAAAAGAACGAGGAGATATGGAGGCTAAAAATGTAGGGATGCATGCCAGCAGCAAAATAAATATTAGTAAAAAGAAAAAAAAAACGATAAGAAAAATAATATATTCATGTCAGTTATTAGTAAATAAATATTGTCATTTTAAAACATCCCATTTATCATGGACACATATCGTATAAGCTAAATTTAAACAACTGAATTTTGTCAATATGTTTATTGATATATTAAATACAGTAGCACTATTATCCGTAAGAAGAATCGATGTGTTCGGTTATAAAAAAAACGCCGATGTCAAAGTTGCACATTGATTTAGCTATCAACTGTATCAGTGTCAAGCCATCACACGCATTAAAAATCCTGCAGTAGTTTTATCCCGCAATAGAATGGATGCGTTCGGAAACATTTGCGGCGGACGTCGATAAGACATCTCGACTAGACTAATTTACAGCAAAATAGACCAGTTTGAAGCTAGAATGCAGTTTTCATCCTCCAATACTTACTAACCTGAATCTATCCTCGACATTCCATTAAACGAAATGTTATTTGTATTTTTCGGGAATATTATTTACTACGTGTTCGGGGCTTCGGCGAACATTTACAATACTAAAGTTGCCAATTCGACCCTGACATCGGGGAGGGTCTGCTCGACTCCAACCTTGATTGACAAAGGTTTTCTACCCATGATCACCCGGGTAAGTCGCTTTCTACCCCCAATAAAATTTTGACGCTATGATATAGATGAAAAAATGACGGTGGCGTAAAACTCGCATGTGGATCTGATATCTCTGAATTAACAACATTATATGTCCTATATATTATAAGGGTTTGCCGAACAGAGGATTGCTGCAGGATAAACAGAAATTCGTGACAGTTGAGGTCGCATATAGTCGCCAGGCGGCGTAGAACATATTTCTACTTATTGTATATGTCAAAAAATCAATTTGTTAGTAGTCTTTACTTTAGGAGTTGTATGGTCGCCATTATGGATTAGTTGATCACTTATATGTCTCAAAACAACAAGGATATTTGCTATCAATGTCATATAATCTCTTTCCACACTTTTTCCTCGTTATGGACTATTTTAATGCACTTTGATAATCCCTGGATTTACATCACAGCTAAATGTGGGAGCGTAGTGCGTATTGCTCGTTGGATTCGTTTGTTTACATGGGGTTTTAAGCTATTATAACGTTCTTTCTTGTTGGATGATGAAGCCATTGTATCCAGTAAAAACCGTGCGTATTCAGCAGGAAAACTAGCAATCATTGTCAGTTAAGGATGACGTCTAGCACACCCTGCCTGAAGCCTCGATGATAAAACACCGGTGCTGCTCGAATATGTGTATCCTCATGCAGTTGTTGCTTTGGTGGATGTTTTGTTTCTTTTATATTTTTATACGACGTTTTGTTAATGGCGTCTTCTTAAGATATTCCTACCAAACATAAAAATAGGAAACACTGTAAATAATCTAGTCTCAATCACCCAGCACATAGTTCGTCTGGGATCACGTTGTTGTAGCATTGCTACCAATATGTGGATACAAAACAATCATTATTTGTAGACAAGTAAAACCAGGAAGGATATCAACAATTATAAAATGACGTCAACGTGTACTTTTCTCTCGATTGTGCCTAACATCAACATTAATAATAATTAAATAATTAATTTATTAATAATTAATAAGAAATTTCAGGCGTGAACTTTGTACAACTCTTTAGACACTTTTTCGTAGACCGGAAGTAATTTTTTAGCCAAATAAAATATCGTTCAATCAAATTCTTACGCCCAGTTTTGGGCGCAACAATAAAATATTTCTGTACAGAGATGAATCCAGACGCTCAAATGAAATTTAAGCGTCTTAATGATCGAAACTATAAATAATCTTCTTTCGTAACCTTTATGTATTCTATATGTCCCCTTAATAAATACAATGTCCCCGGACTCGTTAAATAATGACAGAACCTAACGGATAAAATTCAATAGCAAATCTTTGCTGGAACGAGTATTCCATGATGCTTTTACATATATTTCGCAGAAATTAATGATTTTGCATTTCTAAGAAATGATAAGTTCCCATTTGTATTACGGATATTATACATTTATTTCCTTGTTCCCGATAGCATGCCCGAGGGAAATATGATTTTCGATGGTGAACATATTTTCATATCTTCCTTTAGAAAGGGAAAAAAATGTTTAATTCCACTATATATCATAAATAATGTGTTATCTGTATACAAGAAGCTTCATATTGTGTGTGTTTGCTCGATCGTTATATCCTCCGATTTTTGATGCAGAGTTCTGCCAGACGACACCGAAATTGCCAAATTACTTAAACAAAAAGACGCTAAACAGAGTGTGTGTTTAAAAAAATTGCCAATACGAGTTTGTTATGAACACAAACTTCGAGGACTACGAAACAAATGAATTGGACGACGCATCAATAATCGAAGGGTGATTGCATGTGGGATTCAACTATAGTAATCTTTAGAAGATACGACGTAGCGCTTGGAGGGGACACGAAGGGTAGTGACCCAAAAGTTTTATAATGGATGAAACGTGATCCAGATACAGTTAAATAAAATGCATCCATGTTCGATATGATCAGAATTTATAAATAAATATCGATTAAAAAACTATCCCTCTGTTCATGGTTATCTATTGTCCCATGCAACTTAAGACGTGTGTAAGTTTTGTCAGTAAGCAATATATAAAAAAGGTTCCAGCGATAAAACCAACCGAATGAAATGAGTTTGTTTAGTAAATTTAAAGTCAAGACTCGTTTGAAAGTAAACGCTTTAACCTACACAAAGCTGCACAGTGCATCCCAAAGTTGCGGATAGTTTGGTTTGTTTGATTGTTTGAATGTTTAACGCCACTTTCAGCAATTTTTCAGCTATATCATGGCGTCAACTAAGATTAGAGTTTAGAACACCCTGCCTGCAGTGAGACTCGAATTATCAACCTCAGTGTTGATAGACCACGTGATCAATAGTAGACGCACTACCTTAATATGACTTTTCATTTAAGGCGGTGACAAGTTATAATACGAAAAGCTGTACCGCGATAAAGACCCCTTTTGCTAAAAGGCTTGATTTTTTGCCCCTAACAAACACTTTAAACTTTTTCTATTGGCAGTCAACGTTTTCTCCCGTTTTCCGAATTAATGTATTGATTGCTAATGTGTTCTCGTCCTGAATAAAGCTGACATGCTGCTCAATCAATTAATTAATTAATCAATCAATCAATCCACAAAAAACGCAACTTTTTTATTACTTGCATGTACTCACATAACCAAACAAATGTATACGGGTATATTTAAATACGCCTTTGCAGCGATATAGCAACTACATCTGTAGTCTGTGTTGACGCTGGGGTGTTCTGTTCTGCAACTGTTCTCTTAAATTGAAAGAATACACTGATGTTGCGATCCTGCATGAAAGTTGTAATGTATAACTCGTATTTAAAACAAACAATGTTCGGCTTCTTTTGTCTAAACAGTTAGGTCCGGGACATCTGTTATCAATTCCAACCTTTATTTTGTCCTGGCCTGAATAGTTAAAATATGAAAACAATCGCTAATGTAAATACAAAAGTATAACCCTGAAACTGCTGTTTACAGACAGATGACAGGAGTCGAGTACACCCGCAGTGAGACTCGAACCCCCTCAGTGTTGACAGACCACGTGATCAATAGTAGACGAACATCCTTAACCACTCGGCCATCGAAAACGACTGTATATTTTATCTTTTAAGTAGGTCAAAGGTTACCACACGATCAAGTATTGAACAACTTATCGGGAAGCCGTGTAATAAACCAACCATTGAAAGATCCAAGCATTTACCTTAAATGCTTATTATAAATCATTATACACATGTACCAAAAATAATCCTGCATTATTTATGCATTATGCATTATTGGGTTTGACTAAATACTATTCACGTAAACTATGTAATTTAAACCCGGTTTTTTAATCTTATCCTATTTCGGGCGATTAAACGTCCAGGTTTTATTACCTACGTTACGCGGCGCCGAGTGAACTCAGTTGTGACATTAAATCCCATGATTTACGTCGGCGATCCCCTCATATATAATACAGATCCCCGTACGATGAAGTCAGAATGCGTTCGATATTTGATATTCAAACAATTAATAATAAACCAATAATTAAGGATGAACTACAAAAAAATATTTCCTCATTCGAGGGATAACAAAATTTCCGTTTTGCACATTGTATAATCCGCGAAGCAGATTATATTAAATGTGAACAACGGAATTTTTGTCATCCTTCGATGGAGAAAATATTTTTCGATGAAAATACTTTAAATAAATTCAAACATGAGAATTAGCTCAACAATTTATGTTTGTTATTTTACATTTTTAAAAAAAAGATCAATACAAATGTTCATTGGAATAATATATGACTTTAAAGAGAGCGTGGCTTCATGAATAAGATTTTTTTTTCCTTCCTCTGATAGAAAATATTTTCAAGCCGATCAAAAGTCACTATTTTCGTACATTGTTTTTAAATTTATTTACAGATAGAAGTAAAGAATCAAAGGACTTTTTCTGTATTGATTATTTATTTTAAACTTTTCTCTTTTTAATAGGTTTGGGGAAGGGAAGGTTGAATATCATATTCAAATGTGTTTTACGTAGAATTAAATTAACAATAGTTTTAAACCAAAACTTCTCCATCCAATCAGTTAATGCCGTAGTAAAAAATCGAAGAATGTGTCCATGGGACACAGATGCCCCCGCTAAATTAAGTCGCTTAGGACGTACAACTTGTGATACTGAACCACCCTGCCAAATTTCAAATTGTTCTCATGTACGGTTTCTAAGAAAAGCTTCACGGAAATAGGTACGCACGGACGGGCGTACGTACGTACAAATGAAGTCCCAACCAGGAAGTAGTTGTCCGACAGGTCTGAAAGTCGCTTAGGACGTACAACTTGTGATATTAAACCACCCTGCCAAATTTCCAATTGTTCTCATGTACCGTTTCTGAAAAAAAGCTTGACGGAAATTCGTACGGACGGACGTACGGACATGAGTAAAACTTAATGACCGCGACATGTCGTCAAGGGGGCATCCAAAAAATATTTCCAAAGAGACAAAATCATATTTTTACACTTAATAAAATGTTCAGTGGGTAATAAAAATTTTCTATTTAGTATACTGGGACCATACTGAGAAGGTTCCCAGGGCTCGACCCACAGAGCTGCCAAGAGCATCCCCATGTGGCGTATAAGGGAGGCCTTCTTTTTGGGGAAGACCGTGGCTGTCAGGTCATAAAACGGAAAGCCTGGCCGCGAACCGTGGTGGGTGCCGTGTTTGGAAAGTGGCGACCCTATTTGCAAGATTAAGACCCATTTTTAAGATTTCTAAAGAGTAGGCTCATTTTACCCGCTACAAAACAGCTAAATTCTACGTCCTTACCAAATGCTCCAAATTTTTCAGTGGCAGTCAAAATTGTGTTCCCGTTGGTCCATCCATTTCTCCGTTGACCTGTTGTTTGTAAACTTTTTTCGCCCTGAATATAGCTGAAATATTGCTCACGGACGTTTAGCAAACGTTCATCAATCAGACAATCTATTTAATAAAATTTTATTGAAACATTTACTGCATTTTTTTTTATTTAAAGGGACTAAAAGATAATACCAGGGATTTTATAAAACTCTGCGGGACAAAATCTTATAAGCGAGCACAATAGGCAAAAATTTAAATATATCTAACTGGTCAAAAATCAACTAACGGAGAGCGTGCAGAACTCAAGACGAGCCTTTCATCCTCTTTTTATCTTAATGAAACATGACAGCATGTATTACATTGTTATAGATACTAACTAAATTATTGCTTGCTTGTTTGTTTGAATGTTGTTTAACGCCACTTTCACCACTTTTCAGCTATATCATTGCATCAAGTTTTTATTGGGAGAGGAAACCGGAGTACCCGGAGATAAACCCGACCTTTGGTAGGAAAACTGGCAATCCTTTTCAATTGTAAGGCTGGAGTCGGGCGCACTAGTAAAATGAATGATTCAGCTAAACATGACTGGTATGTAGGAGAGCCCAGTAGGGAGAGATTAAAATATCGAACTGGTAAAATCTTGAAGTAGCAGACAAAGCAAACGAATCGACCAAAGTTCACCATAATATCTCAGGATTCAGTATTGTCATGGTGAAAATATTGCGCTGTTCCATTTTGATGCCGCGTGCCATATGAACATAAATTAAAACTATTACTTTAAATTTTGAATAGGTTATGATTCCAATCAGCTTCTAAACTGGCAGACAACTACCCTGGCAGCATTTATGTGCGATTTTATTTGTCTCTTTTTCCGATGGATTTTGATTTAAGCTGTGCTATACTGATTGCTGAACTTAAGCCTTCTTACCTTTGTATTATTCGTGCTAGATAAAGTTCAAACCTAAAGGCATTATGATGCAATATATCACAAAAGTTAGAAATTCAGAATATGTTATACATTTCTAGAGGTAAGAAGTAATGTCACTTGTAATATGGAGAAATGTAAGTTGTAGTTTTTTTTCATTCTCTATGCCACACCATCGCTGTCTTATTTGGTATTAGTTAAATATTTGATGGGAATGAAATATATTTAATAAGATGCTTGTGTTCCATCATCACATGCTGAAAACTTAGGCTTTGTAGAGGACCATCTGAAATACATTGTATGCTCTGGTCCCGTCAATAAATATGATGTGGTTTCATCATTATATGCTATCGTTCCGTCCTTATATGATGCGGTTTCATCATTATCTCCTCTGGTCCCGTCATTACATGATATAGATCCATCATTTAAGTGATGTTCAATCATTTTATGATATGGATCTATAATTATATGGTATTGTTTTAATCATTCTATTCTGTAGTTCCAACACTGGTTACACCAGAATATGCTCATGTTCCATCATTATCTGCTCTGGTTCAATTCATTCTATCATTATATGGTATTGTTTTAATCATTCTATTCTGTAGTTCCAACACTGGTTACATCAGAATATGCTCATGTTCCATCATTATCTGCTCTGATTAAATTCATTCTATCATTATATGCTATCGGTCTATCATTATACTCTTTCGTTCCATCATTTTATGCTGTCATTTACCATTATATAGACTGTAGCTACATTAATATATGCTGTCGTTACATCATTATATTATGTGGATATTTAGTTACATGCTGTATAGATTCGTCATATGCTGTAGTTCAATTAAAATAGTATGTTGTTTTCACTATATGCCGTGGTTCTGTCATGATTTGCTGTGGTTTGTTTGTTTGTTTGAATGATTTTTAACGCCACTTTCAGCAAGTTTTCAGCTATATCATGGCGTCCAGTTTTTATGGGAGGAAGCCGGAGTACCCAGAGAAAACCCCCGACCTGTCAATCCTTGTCAATTACGATTGGTGTCGAGTACACACTGTAGTGATCAGTCCGTCCGTCCATGGGTCCGTCCCCCCCCGAAACTAATCGTGTCCGAGCTATAACTTTTTTACCTTTAAAGGTAGGCTTTTGATATTTATTATGTGGGTAGATAATATCAAGACGATGTGTCTCATACCATGGTTGATGACCTTTGACCTTAACCTCAGGGCAGAAGGTGCCCACAGAGATGGATGCCATCTCGCTGATATCTAGTTCTAAGATGATTCTATACTGTGGTTTTATTATGCTGCAATTTCGACATTATATGTTGTGGTTCCATTATTATATGTTATGATTACTGGTGTTTAATCATTATTTGTTGTGGATATGTAATAATTTACTGTGATTTCGTCATTATATGCCCTGGACTAAATAATGTGGTTATTTCAGTATATGTTGTGGTTAACAATCTGGATACCGAAATTTGTTTCCGGTATCGTACCTTTTTACATGGATACTGAAAGGTTTTTGATAAACTGAGTTGACGTGGTAATTAAGTATAGGTAGGAAGCACTGACATGGTAGTAGAAATGGTTGGATAGGCGACAGAAAAGGGAAAGTGTGGACAAAGCTGTAAGAACGGGATAGAATAGCTGTGGAGTAGCGATTGAAAACAGATATGACACTGGCGCGTTATCTAACATTTTTCTTATTTTAGCAATGTTATCATATTGAATTATAATTGGTTTGGTTAAAGATAGTAGCGGGAAGATGAATCGTTGGTTCTTCTCTATATAAAACAATTTAAAGTAGCGAATAGTCTGTGTGTTGCTATATATTCAAAATTTGCAGTTGTGGATTGTATGTATGCCTTATAACGCGAAGTTACCTTCTAACACCTCCCCCCTCACTTCCGTAACTGTGGAACTTTCCACAAACACTCAATTATAAATGCGTATATGTCTGTCTACATGAACAAGCAATAAAGAGAGGCTTAAAATCATTCGATAGAAAGGCACTGTGCCCCAGAAAGATCCGCCGATCTTGAACAAGTAACCAACACGCTATATCGCATGAAACTTTAATAGTTCAAAGTTAACATTTATTTGGCTAGTAAACTGAATACCATTTTATATCTCCAGAGCAGCAGTTAAGTATTAAGTATAATATACATTGTATTGAAATATTACTGTGCTTGGGGGGTTCGGTGTCTTCGTATAGAGAAAACAGAACATTTTGGGCAATACACTTATATACTTCATGATGTATAATCACCTCCTTAGCAAGAGACTTTTTACAAGTGTGGTACGATTGTAATTTGTTAGTGCGATATTCAAACTGCGTGCTACAGTCTCTGGAACCCATAAATTAACGATTGTATCTTTCGTACATCGTGTATTTATCGTTTGTACAACGTTAGTGCATCATTCGTAAATTGTGCGTAAATCGTTTTTGTATCGTATATTATAAAATAATACGTAAAATTTGGCCCTAATTAGCTAAAATCGGCATGATCAATATCTTGATTACTAAATTATTATAAAAAAGGCTACCCGGTTAATAACTTTTTTCGTTCGGCCCACTTGACAATACGGAAAGTCATATTGCCCTTTTGCGATCTCGCCTCAGGTCTTCCGAATCAGTAAACTAGTTCTCGGTGACTAGAGGGACTGTCATGACATTTCGTGTATGTGAATATGAACCAGGTACGATAAATAGTATTTACAACAGTATTGACAGGTACGGCTATCCTTACACTGTTTGCCAGATACCCAACTTAATTTTTTTCCTACGTGACACAAATGTCATTTTTCTTTGCTATTTGAAATGTGAGTGTGTTGATATTTGGTATGTTGATGATTTGTCATAATTGTTTGTATGTTATAGTGTATTTATTCGTTCTGTGCTCTTGTTAGACTTGGTAATCATTCGTATTGTTCATACAAGCCAGCTATATTGACTGTTTGGTATGTTACTAACGGACTAATTCTGTATTGGACTTGTATTGAATCTCTGTCGGCTGTATTGACCCTCGACCCTACGGCCTCGGGACCACTACAGCCAACCTCAAATCAATACCTGACCAATACAGATTAAGCTAGTTAGTAACAACGCTACAGTATGGTTTTCTCCTGCATGCATTGTATGGTTTATCGTTTATTCCATCGTATATCGGTATATTCTATCTTATATCGTTACACTTCCGTTTTCGTTAGCGTACACTTCATGATACATCGTTCGTACAACGTTTTACAAATGAAATTTAAAATTATGTAACAACTTTCTGAATGTCACAGGTTGAAAATAATAAATTGAAGTAATCGTAAAGTTAATCGTAAAAGGTTATTACATAAAAAAACGAAAGTACAAATAAACTACTGTGGCAAGCTGTATATACATTATCTTAAAATGATGAATATAATTACTCCATCCCTTGAAAGATTATTAAGTCGCCCAAAACACAGTTTTCAGCGACTTATTGTTGTTGTCTGGCTTTTTTATCATTATTAATTCACCGACCACGAAGTGTCGCGGGAGTTATTGCTTTTGTCCAGTTTCTTCTTATTAGTATGTCCCCGACCACGAAGTGTCGGATGACTTGTTGTATTTGCCAAGTTTCGTATTATTATGCCTCCCAAACTGAGTTTGTGTAGACATATTGTTTTTGCGTTGTTTGATCTTATTATATTTTTCTTCCAATAATTTTGTCCGGCCATTTTTTTGGAGACCGTACATTGGATCGATTTGAAACTTCAAAAACCTGAAATAATGCATGCTAATTTAAAATTTGAAATAAGCGGCCATTTTGATAATGAAAAAATTTTTATACTCCAAAAGTTTATGGATTTCAATGAACTATATGAAGTATGTGAACTCGAACCATATGATGCACATGTTGGCTTTCTATCTTAGCCATTTTGAATTCAAGATGGCCGCCGAAAATTAAAAATGCTCCAATTTGCACGAACGGACTTAAGCTAAAATAATATGTTGCGAATGATGTTAGTCATAAACATTTGAATTTGATGATGGAAGCCATCTTAAAAGCCGCTCCATTTTGAAAATGAACAAAAATCCTCAAAAATCAAAGTGTATGGATTTAAATGAAAGTTGGTATACAAGTGGAGTATGTTATACCGCACCATATGAGGCACATGTTGACTTTCTATTGTGGTCATTTTGATTCCAAAATGGCCGTCAACATATTCAAAGTGGTCCGATTTATTTTTAGAATTCAATCAAGGTGGCCATCTGAAAATGAGAATTTGATTATGCCAACGATCTTGAAATGATGGCAATTTTGAAAATGAAAAAAAAATAAAAATTTGTAAGTTAATGGATTTTAAATGAAAATTGGTATATACATGTACCACTTTATATGATATGCAGAACACTGACATACATGTTACATGGATTTCTGAACTGGAGGGTCTACGGGGGTCGTTTGGGAGCCATTCACGATCCATGCGATTATAATCATGTTTAATTTTTTTCCATCTTTCTAGTAATTGAGTTTGTCCGGAATTTTTTTGGTAGATCCTCATGAAACTTTGCACAAACCTAGATGCCATGTCTAGTTGTGCACATCGGTTTAAGTTTTTTAAAAATGGCCGCCGTTGAAAAAAGAGCAGTTGCCAGATCTCGGGATGGTTGAAATAAATTTGACGCAAACGTCGCCATTTTGTAAATAAATCCGTTTCCCCACAACTTTGTCCAAATTCAACGAAATTTGATAAGTAGGTAGATTTTAATGCACAAGCTAAGACCGACTATGCTTGTAGACGGGAGGGGAATTTTTGTGACTTGCTGCAATCACAATCAGCACTAGTTCTTCTTCTTTCAACAAGAAATTGTGTGAGTATATTGGGACTGACCTGAAGTTGTGCAATCAACTTAAAAAATTTTTAAGAGGGCCGCCATTTTAAAAATAGTTGCCGCTAAAAATAAAAATACATTCTTCAGATCTCTAGGAGCGATTTCAATGGAAATTGGTAAACTGATACGGTTGATTATCCTGAACATTTTGGCGGAAAACCATTGATGCCAATATATATAGCGTGCACCAAACATTTGATTTCAGCAGCTGTTTAACTCTTTAACATGTCTATTTCTTTTGATTTCGCCAAAAAAGTTTAACACGGCAAAAAAAAAAAAAAAAAACAAAAAAAAAAAAAAAAAAAAAACACAACAACAACGGGGGGGGGGGGTACAAAGAAGCCACTAAACTCGTATGAAGAAGCCCCGAATGTGATTGACATGCATGTTGGGTTTATACATGTTATATCCTAATTGACTCTTTTCGTTGCTAATTGAATAATTTTTCAGCTCAAATTACAAGTTTTAAGTCTGGGTTTAAAAGGTCAATCGCAACTTCGCATCGCACTATGGAGTTCATAAGTCAACGGTTATCGCTTAGACGTCTTAGAGCTACAAGAAAAATAGCTGATGGTTTCAGGAGCAGACTTCAGCATGTAACATCAGACGTCAAGATTGCCGCATGCATTTTGTCTGTCGCTGTAGCCGATTTCAGACAGCCACGGCAACAGCCAAAGATGTTTTTTTTTCATGTTCCCTCACATATGTACATGCACGATCAGAAATCGTTTGTGGAGTTGCAGTTGATGTCACGACGTCCGTTCAATGACCCGCAACTTACATCACGACGTCGCCAACGCAAATACATTGGTTGCATACTTCAATTTAAACTAAATTCATCTTTTCTATTGTCTTTGTACCCCTATCAAACATGTATAGGATGAGCTAGACCATCGTAAAGCGTGAACATGTCCCGTACAACGAGGTATATTTCCTGTCTATTTTGATGGATGGGACCGTGGTCTCTTCTAACACGTGATTAACTAGAACGAGGCTACTTTCATTTTAGGAAATATGGCGGATGTAGTGGATATGGACTGTACTTTGTCATTTACAACAGAATTTAATAAACCAAGACTACAGTAACTATAATATTAAGAAGAAGAAATCAATGCCAATAATGTAAACAACCAAAAACGAACAAATGAAATGTACTGCCACTGCCTGGTATTGAATAGGCGTAGCTTTGTAACTCGGTAAGAATTTTTATAAGGGTTCATAATTTACAAAAGATAGTCTCTTCTATAACAATTACACGAGGGACTATGAACCATGTAGACCACCATATATGGCCACACACTCGAATTTCGTCCATACTCGAATTTTGGCGATTTTTCTTCATTCAGCAATGTAAGCAATGAACCCAAGGTTAATTTACTTTAAAAATATTGTGCATTTATTGCTCTAGCCAAATGATTCGTAAATAATAAAATATAGAGCGTTTTAACGAAATTACCATCCGTTAAAGCGACACACTTTTATTGCCGAAATTTGAATGTCCTAGTATACTAGTACATGTATGATCCTTCTCACTTTGATTATGACACATGAGACTATGTGTTATCCTGACCATCACAAATTATCCCTGATCTCTTTGATTATGAACCGTGAGGAAATGCAGCCTATCACAAATTATGACCTCTCTCTTTCTAAATAAATACACATGGGATCATGACCATGTTGATCATCACAAATGATCATTATTCTCTTCCTTGATAATAACACATGAGACCAAGGACCATGTAGACCATCCTTAATGATCCATGGTCTCTTCTATGACAATAACACATGAGACCATGGACCATGTAGATATCACAAATGATCCCTGGTCTCTTCTATAACAATGACACGCGAGACCATTGACCATATAGATCATAGTTAATGATCCATGGTCTCTTCTATAACAATGACACATGAGACCATGGACCATGTAGATCATCCTTAATGATCCATGGTCTCAAAAATACCAATGACACATGAGACCATGGACCATGTAGATATCACAAATGATCCCTGGTCTCATCTATAAAAATGACACGTGAGACCATTGACCATATAGATCATAATTAATGATCCATGGTTTCTTCTATAACAATGACACATGAGACCATGGACAATGTAGATCATAGTTAATGATCCATGGTCTCTTCTATAACAATGACACATGAGACCATTGACCATATAGATCATAGTTAATGATCCATGGTCTCATCTATAACAATGATATGCGAGACCATTGACCATATAGATCATAGTTAATGATCCATGGTCTCTTCTATAACAATGACACCCGAGACCATTGACCATATAGATCATAGTTAATGATCCATGGTCTCTTCTATAACAATGACACATGAGACCATGGACCATGTAGATCATCCTTAATGATTCATGGTCTCAAAAATAACAATGACACATGAGACCATGGACCATGTAGATATCACAAATGATCCCTGGTCTCATCTATAACAATGACACATGAGACCAGTGACCATATAGATCATAGTTAATGATCCATGGTCTCTTCTATAACAATGACACATGAGACCATGGATCATGTAGATCATAGTTAATGATCCATGGTCTCTTCTATAACAATGACACATGAGACCATGGACCATGTAGATCATAGTTAATGATCCATGGTCTCTTCTATAACAATGACACATGAGACCATGTACCATGTAGATCATCACAAATGATCCATGGTCTCTTCTATAACAATGACACATGAGACCATGGACCATGTAGATCATCACAAATGATCCATTGTCTCTTCTTTAATAATGTCACACGAGACCATGGACCATGTAGATCATCACAATTGAAATGATCCATGGTCTCAAAAATTACAATAACACATGAGACCATAGACCATGTAGATCATCGCAAATGATCCATGGTCTCTTCTACAACAATGTCACATGAGACCATGGACCATTTAGAGCATCACAAATGATCCATGGTCTCTTCTATAACTATGACACACGAGACCATTGACCATGTAGATCATCACATGTCTCTTTTTTTGATTATACCTAAATAAGCAGACCACTTTATTTAAATTAGAAAACAACAGATAACAGTATATGTATTTTTTCAGAGAAAGATGGCAAATCCCACAGAAAAGGTAATAAAGTTAAAGGCCTGCAATTTGAAAGTCTTTGACAAAAGATTTAGAAATCCTGGTGAATTCAGGTACATCATCAAACCAGCTCATGTACCAAAAGGTCATCCAAAATGATGTTACGAATGGACATCTGCTGCATCTACATCAGGTATATCAAAACTTAATCATCCCTACAGATCTGGATAATTAGAGGAAATAATAACAAAAAGAAACTACTTTAAAATATGAAACAGTATAGCTTAAAAAACCCAAAACTATATTTTAATGAAGGTGTAAACTGATCTAATACATTAACACCTCATGTTTTTGTTCTAAATGTTTTATTAAATTTCTTGATTACAAAAGTTAAACAAGTAGGTCTGACAACTTAATATGGTTTTGTTACATTTAGAATGCTCAGCTATTGATTGTTTTTTGTTTATATATATATGTTTATAAAAAATTAATAACATGACATTATAATTTTATATATAGTCATATGTTGGCTTATACATTTATTCTTTTTACAATTGTCAATAATCTTAAATATTTTAAAGGATTAGTTGCACAAACAGATCACCAACAATCTCAACCTGTATCAAGCAATCTGGTTTTTGTTCAGAGACAAGGATTGCAAAATACACAAACATGACAAAGGCCATCTACATCTGCTGATCATGATGATTGGCTTATAGAACGACAAGTACCAATAGACCATGTGGTAAATAATAAAATTCTGTATAAACTGTTATATCAAATATTTGTACCTATTTATTTTTCTACTGGGCCACTTATACTTCTTTAGCCAATAGTTTGCTGTAAATTGAATGAATAACGTTTTTTTTTTCAGATAAGTAATTAAGTACAGATTTTCTCTTTTTCTCAGCTACTATACTTTTTTGACATACAGACTAAAGCTTGAATGATTATTTTATACATCTAATGGAATCAAACAGTAGAGGGGGGCCTCGGTGGCCGAGTGGTCAAGGTAGTTTGTCTACTATTGATCATGTGGTCTGTCAACACTGAGATTGTGGGTTCGATTCTCACTGCAGGTAGGGTGTACTCGACTCAAATCTTAATTGACAAGGATTGCCAGTTTTCCTACCGCAGGTCGGTGGTTTTCTCCGGGTACTCCGGCTTCCTCTCCCAATAAAAACTGGACGCCATGATATAGCTGAAAAATTGCTGAAAGTGGCGTAAAACACCATCAAACAAACAAACAAACAGTAGAGCATATAAATTTGCTTGCATAACACTTTCCTTTACTGTTTTCTATTATGGGTAAGCTTTTTGAAGAATCTAATCGGAATTGTAAGACCAGTTTCCATATTGATTTCTTGATGTACATGATAAAAAAAATAGCAAAGGAAACTGACTGAACAACAAGAGCTGACAATTTAAAATCCGGACAAACATATACAATGCAAATCAAAACCAAATACACAAAAACAGAAAGTGAGTAACCGATGGGTGCACTCAGATGCTTCGGACCCATAGGCAGGGGTTGAAAATTCCTAAAGCCCGACGCCCGGGGCTTCAAAAACTGAAACCTGGGGCTTGCCGATTTTCTATGAAAAAAGCCTGTCTGACTCGATCTTTCTTCAGAACATAAAATGTTTTTATTTTCAATGTTTCTTAAAGTGTATACTGTCAAAATTCTCCTATAAATACTCATAAATCTATTTTAAGATCCTAAAACAAATCGATATATTGATTTTCTATTTATGACAGATCATAATCTTCTCTGCGCTTTAGCAATGTTGATCTATAACAATTCAAGTTTGTTTCCTTTCCCTGTATAAAATATCCCCAAATTTATTTTGGTTACGAATTCGAGAATGGTCGCTGTTAAACTTTAACTTCATGGTTAAGAAAACAGAAAAAAGGAAGACCAAACAGTGTCAAATAATGAATCTAATCCCCCGCAAAATAAAGACCTCAAATATGAAAGAGACAAACGGAAAAGGACATTCTTACCATCATGGATGGACAGGTTTCCCTGGGTTGAGAAATATGTAATGCAAATATGGTAGAAAATACCCCCATCTCTCAGACAAAAAGGATGCCCTTACTAAGGTGACAAAAAATTTACGAATGGATACATCACAAATTCAATTTCAAATCGCTCCCGACAATCTTTAGGGCTCGGTTAATTAATGTTGGGGCTTAGGGTTTCAAAGTTAAAAAAGCCCAGGGCTTAGGCTTGCCCAACAAATTTTCAACCCCTGATAAGCAGTGCCTGTCTCTATTTAGACACCCGTCGAGTTACTCATTGTCGTGTCTAAGAAAAAGTCAAATCTAGGAATAGGAAAGACTACCTTTAACTAAACCAAAATGTCCGATCGTATTTGAGATTATAAAATAGATGATATGTTTATATAATAACTTTCTTTTAATCTTTGTGAATAATTCACGTCTTTCCATATGCGCGCCACCTACCGGTAACATGGTTCGGTAACTCTAGTTTACATGTAAGACTGTAGTTGGTATACAAGCCATAACATAAATCTGTCACACTATACCTGCAATAAACAATTAATTGGCACCTACGTAGGTGAAAACCCCATTAAATAAAATGGGATATTAAAATATGTATCAGATATACACACTTTGCAAACTTTTGTCAAATAAAAGTGTGTATTTAAAAACTCCAATTTATAAGTATACACAAAAAGTGTTAACTAATGAACTGTGGTTAATAAGCTGCTAATAAATTGTTAGTATAAATTACTTTCCCACTTTGTGCCCCAAGGAAATTAATTACCTGTTCACCGGATGCAAGATACTACACCTGGCTGCCGGTTAGATAAAGGTGATTTTTATTGTGGTGTCAACGAATATACGTGCAATGTAAATGACATAATGTATTACTTGTACATGTAATTATATGTCTCTGATGTTTGTGAGCACAGATTTCAATAGGTTGACAGTTATCAGTTACGGATAATTGAGTGATTACATATACCTATAATAAAAAAATGTCCCACTGAGAAGCTTCCTGTACAGGTGAATGGTGTTAATTGGAAAAGGTACACGTGCAATTTAGTAATAATTACCATGGGAAAATGTGTTGTTTGTTTCAGATACGACCTTCCAAGGAATATTTTACCCACATGTTTTAGGATAAGCATTTTCCAAATTGCAGTCATAGGTTTAGTGGAATATGTCGAAAATAAAATAGCTTAAGATTATTTCCTTTTTTATTTTGTTTAAGAAAATTATTGCAACCCAGAAAGGAGCATCGTTTTATTGCAGTCATGTAGAGATGTATTAACACGTGATTTGAAGTCTATGAAGGAATGCTCCTCCCATCGTTAAGTTTTTCCCGCCACACCTATTGATTGGATTGTAATAGGTGTGTTGCGTTGCTTTTTGATACACGGGGCCACCCACCTGTCAATTAAGTCAATCACATCAGGCGTTCAAAGGAATGACAATTGACACTGAATACTCGCATTGTGCACGTCCGATTGTTGTGGAATTTCTAGACAATTATATTATCTGTCAAATGAACAATTGTGTGAACCCAAAAATAAAACTGGAACGTCACAATAACGAGGTCAAAATATATTGCAAAACATTGTTTTTATGGTTTTTAATGCATTGGAAATAAGTATTTTCTCACTGAAAGTTAGTGGTAAGCATATACTGCATATGCGAGTCATACATGTAAATCGCGGTTACCCGCCCCTTTAAGGGAGGTAACATCACTTAATTCGCAATCGGCGAATTACACATGTTGCTATTCAGCTTATCCATGATAATATGGAACTGTTATCACCTTCCTATTGACATACAATTCTGTGGAAACATTTGAGTCATAGCCCAATGGCATACATGTACATGCTTTTACATTTTATCTTTAAATTTGGAACTGCTCTTGAAATAGAATTTAAAAATGGCATGGATATTGATATGAGGACAATGTTTTTGTGATTCATTATTTTCAGGCATCAGCTTTCTGTTTGGTGTAAATAAATTTAATAATAAACATTTCTTCTTTTTTATACTTTTTATCACTGTAATGTAATTACAAATAAACTTTAAATTTTAATCAATAACTTGAATTTGTTTAATTTTTTTCAGCTCCAAAAGTGGTCATATATGACAATGCTTGTAAACTACAAGAGTACTGTCTTAGTCGTGATCCTCTTTTCTTTCAAGAAACAGAGTTTTATATTGACAGATTGCACTGGGATAACCACACAAGTATGTTTCACATATAATAAAGTAGAATTTCAGATGAAATTTAAGAAATAACAGTTGTTAATGTAAATAGGCAGCATGATTGATCACACTATTTGTAATATTATTATTACTTGCTTTGTCATCTTTTATTTCTTTTTGTTTGTTGACAAAGTATAAACAATCTTTAGTTTACCTTCCATTTTAAAGTTTACACAACAGCATCAGCATCAGATAAGTTAAGAATTAATATTTGAGTTGATTTAGACAAAGAATTGAGCCGATGTTGAAAAGATCACAATGTTATTCTTTTTTTTTCAGGTTGCAGCTTAGCATATAATTTGTCTATCTACCCCCAGTTTGATAAGATCAATAGTCAGACCAATGAACAAGCCAATTCCTGCTTTAAGAGAATAAAGGATCCTACTATCCTACATGACTGCAGGCCATTTTATGGCTGAGTGCTCCTTGTATCTGTGGAATCGAAATTAGAAGATTAGTGGACAAACTGGCAATACAGAAAATCTTACTATGGAAATGGTTTAATTGATTAAATTACTGAGAATTGTCATTTTTGTTTAATAAACAGTCCTTAATTGTTATATTACATATGAAATTAATGTGAATAGATATTTATAATGCTATAATTATAAACACATAAATACTTCATGGCCATTACATATTTAGTTTTAATATGTATCCTATGTTGTTTTCATTTTTGCTGTAAAAAGCTTCATCAATAGTTTAGATTTCTGAAAGAAAGAACAATTTTAATTTATTTATCTTGGCAACTTAAACATTAACAGGTACACTGTTTAATTTGATGCTTAAAAGTTTTTAAGTTAATTATTGTTGTACTTATCAGACTTTTTATGTTTTTATAGATTAATGTTAATTTTATTTCCAAGATAGAAATTATCCATCCAGCCACTTAAAGAGATATGGATAATGAGATCAAGTAAATAAAACAAACATTAATCTCTTCATCACTGTTTTGTAATATTGTCACATCATGTTTTCCAAGCTGATGATAATGATGGTTATCCCAGTGTAATCTGTCAATATAAAACTGTTTCTTGAAAGAAATGTGGATCACTACTAACACAATTCTGATTTAGTTCACCAGCATTGTCATATATGGTAGATTGATATGGGATTTTCTCACCTTGCATGATCAAAGAAAAATTGAACAAAATAGCTATACAATAAATTCTGTATAAACATTTTTTAATGTTGACAATAAATACTTAGTGGAAACATTGTACAGTTTAATGATAATTAATTCTCAAAATAAAATGCATGCCTATTTTCCTGTTGTATTTTAATCTATCAATGTTTTTGGGATAGTAACCTTGTTTTCATTGTCTGATGTTGAATGATAACAATAAATTCATCATTTTAAATATTAAAGGATGAGTCAAATTATTACATCTGGTTTTTTATAAGAGAAAGCAATTATAAATGTATGTTAGTTACTTTTTCATGTTGATTGGATATATTAAATTATATATAAAAATATTTTATATTAATAGTACATTTATCTTTTGTCAGAAGTAAAGGATATATTTATTTCATTGGTTATTGTACTGCCTCTCCATATAGGGTATATACTACATTTACATGTCCATGTGTTTGTCCTTGCATTCTTTTACAATTATTTTCTGTCATATTTTTCTCTTCTTCTAATTGGAAGACCGATGCAGCATCTACATGATAAATTTATGGATTGTCCTGACCAACCTCTATATGTTAGATATCATATGACAAAAATATAGTGTGAAATTAGTTTTTCCATCAATTTCTCAGCAGCTGTTTGAATGACTTATATTTAAACAAACAAATAACCAAAAAGCTATAAAGAAGTCCAAAACACTAGAACAAAACTATAGACACATAACAACAAACACAGAACAAAAACAAAAAAGCCAGTGACAAAAACTCTCTGAGGAAAATGACAGTTGCTCCCAAAAATTAAGGAGTTCCTGCCTGTTGCAAAACATTCATTATGTTGGCATTCTGTCAGGGGAAAACACATGTCTTTCAACAAATTTCTTAAATTGTCTCACGAGTAAAACTTCATGTAAGTATCTTTTGGTCAATATTTTGTAAAGAAATGGTCCATGGTCTCATAAACAATACTGCACAGAGGTATCCAGTGGTCCATGGTCTCAAATAATACTGCACAAAGGTATCCAGTGGTCCATGGTCTCAAACAATACTGCACAGAGGTATCCAGTGGTCCATGGTCTCAAACAATACTGCACAGAGGTATCCAGTGGTCCATGGTCTCGTAAACAATACTGCACAGAGGTATCCAGTGGTCCATGGTCTCGTAAACAATATTGCACAGAAGTATCTGTTTCTCTATATTTTGGAGAAAAGTGGTCCATGTCTCATGAGCAATACTGCACAGAAGTATCCATTTGTCAATATTTTGGAAAAAAGTAGTCCATGTTCTCGTGAGCAATACTGCACAGAAGCATCCATTTGTCGATATTTTGGAGAAAAGTGGTCCATGGTCTTATGAGCAATAGTGCACAGAAGTATCCATTTGTCGATATTTGGAGAAAAGTGGTCAATGGTCTTATGAGCAACAGTGAACAGAAATATCAATTAGTCAATATATTTTGGAGAAAAGTTGCTCATGATCTCATGAGCAATACTGCACAGACGTACCCACTTGTTGATATTTGGAGAAAAATGGTCCATGGTCTCGTGAACAATACTGCACAAAAGTGAAGATTTATTAATATTTTGGAGGAAAGTGGCTCATGGTTAATAATAAAACATCGAAGTTGCAGTTGACAGGGGCGGATACAGGATTTTCGAAAATAAAGAAATTTTTCCAACAACAGTTACAACATTTGGGGAAATGTGCTTTCATGGCAATAATACAAAATAATAAAGGAAGTCCTATTAATGTTTAAAGGTTTGGAAACAATAAGTTGCATAATCTAATACCAACTATTTAATCATTTCAGTGTTTCACACAAAATATATCAACATAAGTAATGTTTAATAATTTAAAAAGATACAGTAAATATCTTTTATAAATTTATACCTCTTCAACTGCACAACACCATTTGAAAGGATGTCACAGCCACAAGGGAAATCATCTCTTTGGCTGAATCCTTTGCAGATACATCCATACAAACATCGTGCACCCATTGTCGGCAAAATGTGCACTCCACCCACCCTGTGCTGTGTTCTTCATTGAAGCCCTCAGTGAAGGCACAAACCCCTAAACCTAGGAAAGCACATTCCTCTTTATGTGTACCATACACACCTCGGTCACAGACAGCAGGTACAACATGATTTATTGTGGCATATCTGTAAAATAAATCCAATTATTTGCAAAATGTTTAATAGTAAAAATGTTATGACATACAAAATGATAAAACATAATTAAAAAAGATATCGTTTTTTAAATGATCTCGGCGTCACTGTTCCACGGTCTCAAGTGGTGTTATCATAGAAGAGACCAGAGATTATTTGTGGTGATCTACATGGTCCATGGTCTCATGTGCCATTGTTATAGAAGAGACCAAGGGTCATTTGTGATATCTACATGGTTCATGGTCTCATGCATCTTTGTGATAGAAGAGACCATGGATCATGTGTGATGATCTACATGGTCCATGGTCTCATCACTCTCATGTATCATTGTCATAGAAGAGACCAGGGATCCATGGTCCATGATCTCATGTATCATTGTTATAGAAGAGACAATGGATCATTTGCGATGATCTATATGGTCAATGGTCTCATGCGTCAGTCATAAAAGAGACCAGGGATCATTTGTGATTATCTACATGGTTCATGGTCCATGGATCATTTATGATGATCTACATGGTCCATGGTCTCATGTGTTATTGTTATAGAAGAGACCAGGGATCATTTGCGATGATCTATATGGTCAATGGTCTCATGCGTCAGTCATAAAAGAGACCAGGGATCATTTGTGATTATCTACATGGTTCATGGTCTCATGTATTATTGTTATAGAAGAGACCATGGATCATTTATGATGATCTACATGGTACATGGTCTCATGTGTCATTGTTATAGAAGAGACCAGCGATCATTAACTATGATCTACATGGTCTATGGTCTCATGTGTCATTGTTATAGAAGAGACCATGGATCTTTAACTATGATCTACATGGTCAATGGTCTCATGTGTCTTTGTTATACAAGAGACTAAGGATCATTTCTGATGTTATGGTCTCATGCATCATTGTTATAGAAGAAACCAGGGATCATTTGTAATGATCCACATGGTCCATGGTCTCATGTGACATTGTTATAGAAGAGACCAGAGACTATTTGTGATGCTCTACATTGCACATGGTCTCACATTCCATAATCAAAGAAGAGACCATGAATCATTTCTGATGATCTACATGGTCCATGGTCTCATGTGGCATAGTCATAGAAAAGACCAGGGATAATTTGTAATGATCTCATGGTCCATGGTCTCATGAAACATTGTTATAGAAGAGAGCGGGGATCATTTGCCATGATCTATAGGTAAATTGTCTCAGCGTCACTGTTAAAGAAAAGACAAGGGATCATTTGTGATGATCCAGATGGTTCATGGTCTCATGTAAAGTTGTTATAGAAGAGACCAGAGACTATTTGTGACAAGGGACCATTTGTTATCTACATGGTCCATGGTCTCATTGTCAGAAGAGACCAGGGATTATTTGTAAGGGTCTACATGGTTAATGGTCTCATATGTAATAACTAATACTATAAAATATAAGATAATGAATTTCTGATGTGATATAAATTGTACACAGTATCAAGCATTAAATGTCATATTAAAAAAGAGACTAGGAATCTTTGTGATAGTCTATATAGTACATGGTTACTTTGTCATAACCCACGTGTCATAACCACAGCAAGATCAGGTACATGTCATGTAGCATTTGTGATGGTTTACTAGGTCAATTCTCTAATGTGTGACAATGATAAAAGAGAAAATAACACATTTGAGCCAGTTAATATTTAGCCAATGGTCTCTATGAGACTATGGGTATTTAAACCAAGTTCTTAGTGTCCGTGAAATCAAAGTGACCATGGCCATGGATTGAAAAAATTGGTGATCGACACGTGGATCGACTACATGTTGCAAATTAAAGCCTCGTGAGTCAAGATTTGTTCATGTAGATTTCAATGTCAATGTATGCAGATATATGTAACAGTGGAATTGCATTCTAGAAAGTGTAACGCTTTATCACGCCTAACCATGGTTAAATTAATATACTACCGTGAATGTTAATAAACATACAGTAACTCAGTACAAATGAGCTCTTCTCAATAATGAAAGTGAAAGTAGCCTCGTTCTTGATAATCATGTGGTAAAAGAGACCACGGTCTGATCTACGTTTTTTAAGGACAATTATACCTCGTACAACATTTAATCAATTTATTGCCACTTCTTCAAGACTCTTCAAGAATAACATCCCACAAAAACCTATAAACCCACTACTAGGTATGATTGGTTTGGTTTGGACACACACGGCGCTGTCCCCGCCCACCCCCCCCCCCAAAAAAAAAATATTTAAAATAAATCAGGATTAGTATTCTTATTTCAGCATTTTTGGTTTTAGACAATTTTTGGCAATTAAAACAGACTTGAGAAAAATAATCAAATTATTTAATCTAATTCAAGTTTAATCTTTCACTTGCTCTAGCCCTTTTGGATATGGTCGCTGCGTTAAATAATCGCCCGTAAAATGAACAAAAAATTTGCGTCAGTATACTATGGAATAATATATTTCTTAAGTTTACTTATTTCAGTCCGTAAAGCAGACCATCTAACTATTTTTATGATCTTGTGCAAGGCAATTAAAACCAGTATGATCGTTTTTATTGTCCCTTAGCGGTTACGAACTAGGGGGTCAACATTGAATAGATTTGTAATCAAGTTGCAAAAGAAGTTTGTTATAAATCGCAGATGGACTTAGGAGAACTGCCTTTAAGACATTAAGTACATTCGTTACAAGCACATCAACATTTTTATTTATTTCGAAAGATCTTTCTTTTCTGATTAAATATATGTTTTGTTTTGTGTTTAAAATATAGGCAAGGCTATTTTTAGAATTTGAGGTTTTGTTCATTTTAAAGTTTAATTAAAATAAAAAAATTTAAAAAGGATAAAAAATATATAAAATCATTACTATATAATAAAGAAGGCACAAAATATGGATTCTTTCATTAAATATTTAAAACTATTGGCAGCAGCTGTAAAAACTAAAAATACAAGTTAAACTTCCATCTTTACAGAATGAAATCAAAGTTCACCAAAGACCGAATATTATACACTTGAACTTTAGTACATTAAAAAGTAAATGAGATTTTTTTAAATGTGTATGATTTGATTTTTTTTAAATATTGATTTATATTAGAGAAAATGTTATTAAGATTGTGTATAAAGTTTATTAGAAACAATAGCAAATTACGGCTGTTTTTATTATGTCTGTTTATTATCAACAGTAATTTGACGGGAGGAATTTTTTTTTAATTTGAGTAATTTTTCGGCGACTGTTTTTAAATTATATTTATTGTAGAAATATGCATAAAATTCACACAGTAATTTTTTTTCACCAAAAAAAATTGTCTACCGAGCCATATTAAGTCTTGATATAAAATCCTATACTGTCTATTTATTCCTGAATATCGAATCATTGAATCTGTGTACTTTTAATTACATGTATAACCCCAAATTTCATATGCGAACATAAGATGAATGTTATTTTGAAGTTTGTAATACACGTTATTGCCTACAGAAGTACATATTTATTTCTGCTTATTTTTAACACCCCCCTTTTTTTAGAATCACGTAAATAGGATTAAATAGGATATTTTGAATCGGATATGATAAATTATATTTATGTCCACAAAACACAATAGTCAATATTTTTAAGAAACAAACGTAAAATCACATTATTTTAATTGTCAATAATTATCACAAATCTGATGAAGGCAATAGTTAGGTAATTGTTTGATAAGAATAACAGACCACCATACAGTATCTATCAATTTAATTGTTTAAATGACCTGTCTCAGACACATCATTAGAAAATTAGGTTTTTTTCTACCACCTGGTCATCTTCGGATATTTCTGCCGCAGTCAAAATAATAATGTCATGCCTTTATTTTATGTGTTTGCGAGTTCACTGAAAGTTGATGTACCTTGGTATGAAAATAGAATGAAAATGAATGGACGTGTATTTAAAACTATTGTATGGGAAATATGTATATAACAAATATGTCTATAGGAACATTAGTGTGTATGAAATAAAGAAACAAGTAGCTACCCTGCGACACAAAAAATGCCACAAGTTTCCTACAAAAGAATGCATACGTACATCATGGTTTATTAAAGTGTACTTTCTGTGGCTGTCCAGATAAATTCTATAATTTAAGAGGTTATACACTTGTTGTTTTTTTTCTGTGCATTTTTGAGTTTCGTTGTGCTGTCTTATAAACGTCAATTTAAATAAAGACATCTGTGTTTGATCCATCTCTGTATATAAAGGGTTTTTTAAACGTAATAAGTGCACTGTTTAAGAAGGAAGTAGGAAACAAGAATTTTCAAACTAATGCACAATAAAGTAGGAGGTGAACGATGACAGTGGTCAAATGCTAGTTATTTAATCAAGGAATTCTAAGTAAATGCTATAAAAGCGTCTGACCCATTGTGCCCAGTTTTTTCCCAATTGAGAGATAAAGCAACATTTCATCCGGACAAAATTCTGATGACTTGGCAGAGAAGGGAAGCAAATTTGTCGTATTTTACAGATGAATATCGAAGGTATCTGTTTTGACGCGTACGCCTGTATATTTATACTTTGATTTATGATATATCTTATATAACTTACAGTTTGACACTTGGGAAATGTACAGTTTATTACCGTCTCCCATGGGAGACGGTATACATAGTCAAATGACGATCAGTCTTCGGAGTAAATGACTCTCTGTTACTTGATTGGGTGGTTTACTAAATCTATAAATAGTTTTGTCATTTCATTGGTTTACGTCAGGATCGCACTAGTTTGTGTGCTGAAATTTCGATATATTCTAAGGTTGAATCGGGGTTGTAATCAGTATTTTAGTGTAAAAATGATACGTTCCATATATTGACTTCTATTTCATTCAATGTATTGGTCAGTGAATTGTACCAAAATCTCCCTACTTTATAAAGCTGTTTTGGACAAAATTATATGTTCTATATCTTTATATTTCGTTAAATCAGTATTTTAGTGTAGTACTGTTACGTTCCACATATTAACTTCTATTTCATTCAATGCATTTGTCAATGAACAATTAAAAGGTAAACATTGTACCAAAATCTTTCTACTCTTTAAAGCTATTTGGGTTTGTTCTGTATCTTTATTTTCGTGTGAAGTGACGACAGGCATTTAAATCTCTCAAGCACCATTGGATAATAGTTTAGCGTAAACAAAGTCCTTACAAGGTACATGTACATTGTTTATCTATCCTACATATAAATTACAAAAAAAACCAGATACTTTAATAAATCCATAAAATTTGTAATGCAGCTAAGAGACGGTTAGCTTTTTAGAAAAGCTAAACTTGTTTATGTAATAGTAACTTGTGTATAGGGCGAAAGGCGAGGGATGTAACCAGATAAACAGTCCGTATCTGGTCCTTCAGAAGTCGGTAATTCTGATATTTTACTTTTATTTAATTGAACAAATTAGAACACAAATACGTTTAATAGTTTACAAAATGACCTTTTCAATATGTGTACATGCATGGTCCGTATGTCCGTAATTCGGATACGGACTACCCACAAGTTACCATTACTTTTATTTAAATGAACACATAAGAAAACAAACAGGTTTAATAGTTGACAAAACAAAATTAACTTTCAATATATGTAAATACATTTGTTTTGCGACATATGGAAATTCGAATCTTTTTGATAAGGCTGTATCACCGTTACAGCCCGGGCTGTATCAAACTCCAGGCTGTAACGTTTGTTGAACAGCCCGGCTGAATCTGTTATTCTTAAACACATTAACTGTAGCTTAAAATACAGACTGCAAATTATCCAATGGAATGGTTTATTATATCATCGATATGAAATAAAATATAATACAGAATTGAATTTAAAATGGCCATCGTTACAATTTTATCATAAGTGAAGTTTAAGTAAAATTCAAATGCCGCGGAAATGTTTCTTTTTATTCGAAATGTAAACAGTATTGAAGTTTTTTTCGGCAAAATATTGCTTTTGTACACATTGACATGTAGAAGATGAATTCTATTTTATTGTCGATTGTTCAATACTATGGTTAATGAAATAAATTTATATGCTTCATCTTCTTAAGTGATACCATAAGTATCTGTTTTTTTTACATATGAAAAACATGACCGTCACAGCTCTAAATATTTTAGGCAACAATATTTTTAATTTTTAATACTAGACAAAGATAGGTTTACTGCAAATTAGCCTATGTGTATTATTCCTTATTATTGTCTATTACTTGTTCTGGTCATGTCGAACATTTACATTCATGCGATTCATTAACGAAATACATTTTGTATTCGTATTCTCATTATTGTTGTTGTAGTATACTAAATTTCAGGGCATTAAATTTCACACAGATAATATCGACACGATGACCTTCAAGCAATAAACTATGAACTGAAAACAAAAATCATCATCAAAGCGGTAATAAAACTTTAATACTATAGTCTACTGACATCGTGGGAAAGTGTTAATTGCAACCTTAACATTAACCTTAACCTTCATTAGAACATATAGATAAATTGTTAAAATGTTGATAGTTAACAGCAAGCTATTTTTTATTAATACCGTTTTAATTTTCATTTCAGTTATTTGAAGGATAGTATATACTAGATGAATAATTGTGATTATTATACCTTACTGAATTAGTAATTGATTTAATTGGATGAAATAAGGTCACGTGACGTGAAATAATCTGGGTATTTTTCTTCAAATTCGTACAAAAGTTGAGTAACCTTTTCAAAAACCCTTGTCCATTGAATAACCCTATTATTCACCGGTGAATAACCCTTGAAATTTCAAAAACCCATGTCCATTGAATAACCCTATTATTCACCGGTGAATAACCCTTGAAATACAATGTACATAACAAGTTTCAACATAAACATGATAAAAACACAAATACACAGCATATGATATTCCAGTCCACTGTTTGTTCGGTATAATAAAACAGTTACGGCCCTTGAAATCAGTGAATATCAAAATTGTCAACCTCGCTGTGGTTATTTCCCTCGGGCTAAAGCCCTCAGGGAAATAACCCCACCTCTGGTTGACAATTTTAGATATTCACCTCTTCCAAGGGCCGTAATTGTATAATAATGTAATTTTGTGTTTCCTTGCGCGAGGCATTCTCAGTATAACAATTATTCAGATTATGGGACAAACTGAGAAGAAACGAGTTTTGAAATTTAATGTTCAGGAAAAAGTTGTTAACATTAAAATCCGTATTGCTATATTTACTCACAGGTTGTAATTGCAAAAAGCGAGTGACAACCACAGACAGAAGCATAAAATCTCGATGGCAATGTTTGGTCTAGCATAGTACAAAGAAAGCGACATCAGTATGTTATTGAGTAAAAGACCCAACGTTTATATCTTAGTTATAACTGAGAATCATTGTTAACTGTTTGATAATGTATGCGGTCAGTTTTACAGCTTATGTAATACTTATTTTCAGTCTAATTAAAATTAGCCCATGCGTGTTTACTATTTACGTTGTGTCGCACACAACGTAAATAGTAAACATGCATGGGCTTATTTTAATTAGACTGTACTTATTTTTTAATAAGAATAGTTAAAGGAAAAAAAAAGGTATCTATTTTGTGTAATCAACTCGAATACTCATACAGTTTTCAACCCAGATAATGAAACTTCACAGAAAGATTGCACATTTATTGAAGTTGTGCACCTGCTATTACGAAATTGCGCCAGGATTTTTTTCCTAATTTTCCAGACATGGGAATTTAGTCATTTTTCAGGACATTTGCAGAAGACGGTTCTTATTTTGTGTAATCAACTCCTCCTAAATTTATTACGCAGACCTAAAACTTTCTTCCAAAAGCTGGAAACCATTCCTTATTTATTAAGGCACATGGATTTGCAACCCGGCATTTCAGAATTTTGCGATTTTTTCCAGCATTGATAAATGATACACGTATGATACTGACATTTTGTCAATAGCCTTGTATGACCAGACTTTTCCGACTCCTACTTCCTGTTTAAGGACTTAGTCAAATTTCAGTCGTCCGGAACAATTTCCGTCACAATTTTCTATGCAATAATAATTGATAGAATACTGAAATTTTGTCAGTAGCTTTTTATGATCATGACATTCTGTAAGGTCCATTTTCTTCCTGTTAACCGATTTCGTCAGTTTTCAGCCTTAAAAACCAATGCATTTTCCGGTCACATTTTTCTCGGCAAAGCGGCAAAGATAAATGACACAATACTGAAATTTTATCAGTAGCTTTGCCTTTGTATGATTATGCTATCGTGTAGGATTAATTTTCAGACCTCTCCGACTACTACTTCTTGTTTACCGGTTTAGTAAATTTTCAGCCGTCCCTATAACCAATGCATTTTTCGTCACATTTTTCTCAGCAATGATAAATGATGCAACACTGAAATTTTGTCAGTATCTTTGTATGATCATGCCATAATATGGTTTTCATTTTCAGACCTCTCAGATTCCTTTTCTTCCTGTTTACCGACCGTCAATTGTTTACCTTTTTATCACCTATATAAACGACATTGCAGATAAGCTGAAATCCCTTTGTAGACTTTTTGCAGACGATACGTCGTTCAACTATTCGGATAAAGATCCAGAAAAAATACAAAGTTTAATTGACCACGACATAAATGAACTCGCAAAATGGTCCAATTAATGGCTTATGTCTGTCAACCCTAATAAAACTGAGATCATGCTATTCTCAAGTATACAGAATCCGCATCTTAGCTTTTCATTTAACAATCAACCGATACCAATAACTACATCACATAAGCATTTGGGTATAACATTTCAGACTGACGGCAAATGTAATTTACATGTTGATAATATTGTATCATCTGCAAAAAACAGATTAATGTTTTGAGAAAGTTAAAATACCAATTAAGTCGCGCCAATTTAGAGAAGTTATACATAGTCTTTATAAGACCTATGCTTGAATATGCTAGCGAAGTATGGGATAACTGTGGAACTCTTAATGCCTCGAAGTTGGAACAATTACAACTCGAGGCTGCAAGAATTGTTACAGGACTCCCAGTCTTTGCTAGCGCAAGCAAAGTTTGTAGTGAACTTGGATGGGAAAAACTAAATATAAGAAGGGAAAAACGGAAATTAAATATGTTTGATAATATCCAAAAGGAACAGAAACCGGATTTTATGTACACACTTATTCCTCCAAAAATTCAAAGTACAACAACATACCCTTTACGAAACGGGAATGACTTTATTATTCCTTTTTGTAGACTATCCCTAACCATGAACTCCTACATACCATCAACCATAAGGCTTTGGAACAATCTTGAACTTGAAATGAGACAATCAGGTTCAGCATCAAAATTTAAACGCGAACTTCAAATGTCATATTCAAACGACTTATCAATTCCAAATTACTTTTCGTACGGCCCAAGAAAGTTTAACATTATTCTTACACAACTGAGATGTTGTGCGTCTTTTTTGAATTATGACTTATACAGAGTCAACTTAATCACCGACCCCTCATGTCAATGTGGAGCTCCAGTAGAAAATGCCTTCCATTATTTCTATGAATGTCCTCGCTACATAAACCAAAGACAAATACTAATGCAAAACCTTCATTGGGTCCACAATAGACGAATTATAGATCTAAGCTTACTGGTGTCAGGAACAGATATATTTTCATTACAAGAAAATAAAGACATATTTAGGAACGTGTTAACATTTATTAAAGGGTCAAAAAGATTCATGATAGTATAATCCACAAACACACACACAATATATATATGTTTACAATATGTTTATGTTAATGCTTTCGTTACTTAATTCCTACCTTTTAAAAATGTATATACTGATACTTTTTTTAGCATGCTCAACATATATTATTATAAAATATTTGCTATTGTCGGAGAAGACTTCATAAGTTTGTTTAACTTGTGTCTTATCCATTTTGCTGATTTTTTTGCAAATAAAATATGTTTAAACTAAACATGCACTATTTTTGGACTGAAATGGAAAGTGAAAGTAGATTTTTAGACCATGTGGACTTCAGGTTGAGCGATCGTTCTTATATGCTATGAAACATATTGCGAAATTTTGACAGAATGTTCACCCGGTACATTTTATATGGGACAGAAGTGTCGCTCAATTTGAAATAAAGGTAAATTTTCTATAGGATAAGTCAAAATTATCAAATTTTAATATAGCCGAATATTACTGCTTGATTTGAATTAACTTATCAGATTTCAGCTTACAAAGCAAATTAAATTATATATTCAATAAATACTTTAAGGAAGTTTTAACTAAAATATCATGGTAATTGGTATATAATAAGGAAGAATTAATTGGAATTTCCTAAATGTTTGTTTCCTTTTATCTGATTTATTTCCATGATTTCATATGAACGAGATACAAATATAAAAAAAGTGATTAAAAAAAAAGGGAGGATTAAATATGTGTGGTTTATAAACATATAGTAGAACTATACAAACAAAAAACACCACAACCAAGTAATTCGTCAAATACTCTATTAACTATCCGTAAATTTTAATCGAGGCCAAAAACATGATTCTTTTAGCAAACCGGCAGATAAATCGTAGAGCGTAACTCTAATATCGATTGAACTTATAAAAGCATTATTCAATGTTGCTATTGTTTACAAATGTCATTATTAGTATGCATAATTCCGAAAGAATATAATGTTATTTAATGGAAAAAGTAATAAAATGTTAACGGCTGATAATAATACACACTAGTACCTTTAACAAAATTGGATTGGCAAAAACATTCAATTACAAATATGTTTATTGTAATATTCAAGCTATAAAGATTGAACGTCTTACTTTGAAGTGTTCATTTTAGATTTTATATACAGTGGCTCTGTTACAAGAACACCATCTTATGTGGTTATTCAATATTCTTATAGGACGTACGCTTTGAGTCCACACCAGGTGTAAAACGAGTATATGTTCCCAAACAATGTCATAGGCGATCCACACTTTTAAAAACATATCTTAATTTTGTAATATTAGGTTACTTGATCGGAATATATAGACGGGTTCCATACTATATAATTGATCGTTGGTACTGAATGTTTTTTATTCAAACCCAGAATCTTTCCGTGGAGTACAGGCTGCTTTGTTGTACTCTACATTACAACATATAAATTGTAATGATGCAAATTATTTATCTAAGCTTTTTTGTACGCCCTTCGAAGACGGGTTGTATTATGGGAACACCCATGGAGGGCAGGCGGGCGGGCGGCAAAACAGTTGTTGCCCGATTACTTCAGCCAATTCAGAGTAATGGTCATTTATTTATACAAACATGTCAAATTCGCCTTGTCCGATTTCTAACTCCGATCTTCATGAAACTTATGAAAAAAGTTTATGGCCATTATATCTCGGCCAATTTGAAAACCAGCCAAATCACTTCAGATACTTCAGACTTATGGCCCTTTATTTATACAAAAAATTCCAAATTCGCCATGTCCGGTCTCTTACTCAAACAGTTGTTGACCGATCTTCATAAACCTCAGGGAACATGTTTATGGGCATAATATCTTGACCAAGAGTGATAACCAGCCAACTTCAGTCAGTCACTTCAGAATAATGGCCTTTTATTGATACAAAAATGCCAAATTCGTTTTGTTCGCTCTCTAAGTCAAACAGTTGTTGTCTGATCTTTATGAAACGTCGGGATAATATTTATGGGCATAATATCTCTGCCATGTTTGATAACCAGCCCAATCACTTTAGCCACTTCAAAGTTATGGCCCTTTATTTATAAAAAATGACAAATTCGCCTTTTCCGCTCTCTAACTCAAACAGTTGTCCGACCATTATGAATCTTGGGGAAAATATTTATAGGCATTATATCCCGATCAAGATTAATAACCAGTCAAATTGCTTCAGCCATTTCAGTGTTATGGCCATTTATGTATACAAAAAGTGACAATTATTCGACGGGCGTAGTTTGTAGCACTTTGGCACTTGTTCATATTTGAATGATGAAATAATACACATTTCTCGTAACTTTAATAACTTACTTATCAATAATTGGTATTTGTTTCCGTGCACACTTCATATTTGCATATTTATATATGTTTAGTCAGAGATACTTGAAATGTTCGATAAAGTTTGAAACTACACATACGTGTCATCGTCCTGTTCATTGATTGTTTGTTTGAGTTATGTTTAACGCCACTTTCAGCAATTTTTCAGCTTTTTTGTGGCGTCCAGTTTTTATCGGGGAGGAAGCCGGAGTACCCGGAGAGAACCCCCGACCTTCGGTAGGAAAACTGGCAATCCTTGTCGATTAAGATTGGAGTCAAGTACACCCTGCCCGCAGTGAGACTCGAACCCGCAACCTCAGTGTTGGCAGACCACGTGATCAATAGTAGACGAACTACCTTAACCACTCGGCCACCGAGGCCTCTCCTGTTCATTGACATCAACATCGAGCGCAAAAGTGAATAACCCGAAACCGGTAAACTGAATAGTTTATATTGTTTATTTTCATCTTTAGTATAATTATTATCAGATCATTTACAGAATGTTAATCTCTTATGTCATATTTTATTCATTTCTTTATTAAAATAGCTTTTTATTGCTATACAATGCGTATTTTTTACTTTTAATTTCGTCTCATTACCCTTAGGATTAAACTGTTTTAAGACAGAGCCTTCTTCTCTTGGCCGTACACAAACCTGGTCACATTCCATCAGACTATAATCAGTCTCTGTAATCAAATAATTGACATAAGCTGTTTTGATTTTTCGTTCGAAATAAACCTTCAATAAAATGGGTATCACGTCAAGAAAGAAATTTCTACCCGAGTTTTAGTACATATCTACAGATTACGTCTAATTATATTGTGGTATTTTTGTTATATTAAGGTGCATAGTTTCTTTGGGAGATGCAATGCACGAGACTTGAATTGTTGTTAACAGAAAAGACTGTAAAAAGAACTATTTATCGAGATGGCAGGTACGAGTTTATAATATTGCTAGTCCTTACAAATGACGTAAATTTATATGGATGTAAAGTATAATTGTAAACTATAAAAAGGCATGGCTCTGAGAGCCATATTTATGTGTGTGTGTCATGTGTGTGCTAATTGGAAATAATTTATTTAAAGTGAAATAAAAACCAATTAATAATAACAGAAACACCCAGATCTTTTTATAATAATATTTCTAATTTCTTAGCGTGCATATATGCAATATTGTCGGTTTTTTCTTTGATGTGAACAATTGACCTTATTACCTGTAGTGAAACGTGTATATCTGAAAGGTATTGAGTTAAATCTACGTGAATATATTGAGAGGCAGCATAAAAAAGTCTGAGTAAAGTTCTACAATTAATGTATTATCTGGCTTGAATATTACAAAAATCAGTACATAATTCAAAATAGTCGGCACAATTCACATCCCACACCACACAATTTTACCCAACTCTGTCATCTGTCTGTGGTGTAATTTAGATTAAGGAAATGCAAGGGAAATATAAGACGATAAAATCAATTAACGAATTTAGCAAGGACAAATCCATGTGATGTAAACATTGCGTACAACCGATATTGTAGCTCAAAATTGCAAACTTTCTTGCTTGATGGTTAATCGTAGCCAAGATAATGTGGACAGTATTTATGTATTCCACAAATAGGTCTGTAGTCGTCCAATTATGATGTTTCTGGTTGCAGCATCCAACCGCGGCATGGCTTTCCTTTTAAAGGCAACAGATAAACGGTTGAGAATACCACTAACATTCAGTTGGAAGCGCTTTCAAAATTTCGCGGCAATTCAAGGTGTATGAACTTTTCAAATATCATTTTAATTATGCGGTAATATGCCAAATATGACGAAAAGACGCTAAACCATTTAAAATTACATGTTCATTAAAAAATTTCAATTGTCATTTTCAATTATAATTAATAATTATAAAATTTCCTTTTTATAAATTTATACGTAGCTATGCGTTTCTTTTTTTGAAGAGTATATTTGTATTTATTTCTAGATCTAAAACACAGGGAAAATTTAATAGTGTATTACGTTTGATTGAGAGAATTCTTTACAGAGGGCAAATAGTTTATTTTTCTTCAATAATTTATTTTACATTACACGTTATTTTCACTTTTTTATTTTCAAATTTATAGTATGATTGCACTGTAGTCTTAAACACATACAGTTAACTATGCTGAATGTTTAATAAAATTCATGTCTACATCGGTTCTATCTATCAGTTTTTTTTTGTTTTCGAATTTTTACTTACAGCTGATGTTTCTTTACACCATGCATCTTTATCGTTGTATCACTTTATGTGCCAACATATCGTGGGGACAGAGGAGACCGTGAGAAAAAAACGTCTGATAAATAACATTAAAGATAATGTTATCTCTGAAAAGACAACGGTACACATTATCAGTGGAAGCTCTGGAGAGGGATTAAACATGCAAGGAAGTGATGTGGATTTAATGTATGTTACTAAATCATACATCGTTCATGAAGACACAGGAAACATTAAACTTGATCCACAGAGAATAAACTTAGTAATGGAAATGGATGACACTAAACCAGGTTTTACTCAGTTGCGATGCGTTAATTTGCCTCTTGGTGAAGACCTGAATACGTGCACATACAATGGCAATTCATGGTATCTGTCTAGTGATCTGCGGAAATCGGTAACTATGATCAAGCTTGGTATAAAGTATATCCATGGACCATGTTTTTCTGATAAGGATCAAACATTTGATATAGTGAATTGTCTTCACAATCCAAAATGGATAAGCCATGCTGAAGAATGGATTTCCAGACCAAACAGATCATGGCCAAGCAGTGATGTCAAATCGGACATTATTGATCACGGTGTTCTCTATGTCCCTATTGGATGTAAGGGATCTGATAATAAAGCACTAGAATGGCGCATTTCATTTTCAGTTGCAGAAAAGCTGTTGATCTACACATTTAGTCATACACAATTACTTTGTTATGCTTTGATGAAGATATTACTTAAGGATTCAATCAATCGCGACCTCGGTTGTAAAGATTTGCTGTGCTCATATTTTATCAAAACAATTATCTTATGGGTGTCTGAGGAAACAATTTTGACAAAATGGAAGCCAGAAAACTTGATACAATGTTTTATAAGATGTTTTAAAAGGTTGATTTTCTGTGTAGAGTACTCCGTGTGTCCTCATTACTTTATTCCAATTATTAACATGTTTGAGAATAAAATAGAAGAACAGAAACGGAAGGTTTTACTACGACATTTAAATAAATTATTTTGTTTTGGGTGGCGCTGCGTACTTTTCTCGGAACAATTTCACAATTTCACTAAATATTCAAATTCAGCGCAGCATAATGCGCGTTTTAAAACTTATAGTCATTTGGAATACATTATTTATGCCTAGTACATGCACATTGATACCAGAAGAATTGGAGTTAGATTGTTCGGAATCACAATTTGAATTACCGTCAGTTCAATTTGCTCATATTCTTCGTTTTCTGTGTCATTATCATCTCAATGACAAACCACACTATTACGAGTCTATCAAAGATTTACAGCTGACGATTGACGAAGAATATTTTATCGAACATGCACTGGATAAAGCAATAAGCTATAAATTACTTGGATATGCTTTACGATTGGTAGGACAGACAAATTTAGCGGCACAGGCTGAGGAAAACTGCTCTAAATGTAGTAACGAATTCAACCCTTCTGACGAGAAAATTTCGATGACATACATGACTAAAGAAAAGCAAATGACATTCTATTTGTTTACCTGTAGACACTTTGTTGAAATGTATTTGCTTTACTTTGTAGAATAATAGTAAATTATAAGTTACAGAGAATGGTTTATTGAGTAAAACTGTGTACTCTACATTAATTATGCGTAAATCCTAGTATTTTGCTGCTTTGAATTGTTTTTATCAGGTTAAATTAAAGTTATGTAGTATTTATATGTTTAATTAAGATCCTGTAAAACTATGATTGGATTAAGACCATATTTCAAAACGGTAAATTGCATGTACTTGTATCTTTGTTAAAAGGGAAAGTTCAAACTAATATCAAACCGTCAATTTTAAAAGGAAAATGAATAGAAACATGAATATTAACACAATTAAATAGGTCACACTCAAACACACAAAATCTGGTGTTCGTATTTGTGAGATTGTGTGGCCCTTTGTTGTTAATCAGAGATATTAGTTGTTTTTTTTTACAAATAGCTGAGACAGCCATATTAAGCTGTTCATCTTAAAAATGAGACTTTCCATTTTAGTACACGAAATCATGTTTTAATTGTAGTTAAGTGAAACCAAAAATACTTTTAAATTATGAGAAAAATTAAAACAACACACTATTGCAATTTTGGATGTAACCATTGTTAGGTTATTTTCTAAGGCTCATGCATACTGTTAACAATGATGTTGTAAAGTTATGACCCTATGTCAATAATACAATCAAACATGCACTTAAATCCTATATAAAAATGTGTCAGAATATAAAATGCTATTAGAGCATTTATCATCGTTTAGCATATATGGATAAGACCACCTTCACCTTTTCAATAGAAAAAAAGGAAGATGAGTCATTTGAAATTTCAGGGCTGTAAATTTATACAATACCTAAATCAATGAACACAAATCAATGATATTCATTTCCATTTCTACTATCCTTTTCATCACACCCGTACTTTACGCCATTAAACATTCATTTTTGGGGTTATGATGGACCAGTTTCAAAATGGCGTCTATTCATTGAATAATTTATTTGTTTTACATAATATCGATTACATGCATTTTACGGAATCTTTCATCTCCGTCTGCGATTTGTCTTGAAATTAACAAGGGAGATAACCGATAACTTGAAGTCTTCAAAATGGCAAACAAAGGAATTTGCATCGAACTTCGAAAGTGAAATTTATCATTAAAAGTTTAGCTGGAAATAAAAAGTCGTAAACAAATAAAGGTTATAAAATTTAAAAAGTTTTGTTGGAAGCTTAAATGTGTTGAATGGTAGGTTCTCCGATAGTCGGGTGGTCCAAACTAAAGCATGAGAAATATCTAATCTAATTATATACTCTAGAATATTAGTACAAGAAGACTTCAACAGAATATAATTGTTATTCGGGCTTCACAGGGGATACGGGTTCATATTCCCTGTCTGTATTCTATATTCCCTTCGCATCCGGCTCAGGGAATATAAAACACAGACAGGGAATATGAACCCGTATCCCCTGAAAAGATCCCGAATAACATATAATATTTAAAAATATACACAAAAATTCATAGGTTCGTGTGCTCGTTTTTTCGGTAGGGTCAGATTTCTTACATGTGTAATCATCAATGATTACAGAATCTGGACATGGGTTCATATCATAAAAGCAATAAAAAAATCGTTTTCGGTTGTTAAATTATTATAACCTCATTAATAACAATTAGATAATATAATAGTTTGCATTTTTAAAATGAAAAATATAATATTGTTCATCTCAACTACTTCAGATTTGACCAGTTAAATACAGTACTGAAAAAAGTACGGGAAAATGTATCAACTTTGGATGTTTTTTTTTAATTCAACCCTTTCTTATAAATACAAAGTCCTAAAATTTTAACAAGATATTCATCTTACCTTTATGTTTGTATTCATGAAGAAAAAATGGAGGTTCGTGTGCTAAATTTTTCGACAGGTCCAAAAAACTGTTATTTTATTGAAAAAGTACGGGAAAAATTATCCATTTTTATATACTTTTCCCACTATTTCAAGTGTTGCTCTTATAATATCTGTAAATGTATTCAGTAAACTAGCTAATATTTATCATATAACATGTGTTTTGCTGCAGGTAGGGTATGCTCGTCTTCAATTGACAAGGATTGACAGTTTTCTTACCAAAGGTCGGGTTTCTCCTGTTACGCCTCCCCAATGAAAACTGAACAACATGATATAGCTGAAAAATTGCTGAAAGTAGCCTCTTTAACACTATTGAAACAAAAAAAAACCAACTTACAATCTAGCATTAAATGGACATTATATTTGAATTTCCCCAAAATCAGTCAACTATTACTCAAGTTACAACACTGAACCGATTTTGCCCTTTTTCACTAGTAAATAAAGACCATATGCATTAATTTCAATAAAATCGTTCAACTGTTACTCAAGTTAGAGCAAAGAAACTAAATATTTACCAATGACCACACAAAGAGTTATATTATATGCTCCTTTCACATTCGTGATTTTGGCATAAAAATCTTAACTCAAAGTTGCATAGATTTTGTAATTTTATATGTTCAAATAATGACAAAAAATAGCCATGTTAATGTCCACAAATTATAATCACTCAGCAATTTTACAAAATATACTACCAAGAAGCCTGAGTTATGCCCTTACATATATATCGGTGTTACATTATTGATGGATGCATGGTATTGGCGGCTCAATAATACATGTAGGTATTCTTGGTGCAGGTATTTCAGCTACATATAATTCATCATTCACATGTACATCTGTCAAGTCTATGCCTTTTTCATAACAGGTACCCTCTCTCGCTACACAACTTGTAGTTTTCAGATTATGACTGAAAAAATATATATAGAACATTGGTATCAGTATAACATATGAAATGACAGACAATTTTACTAATCTCAATAGAAATGGTGGGTTAAACTAGGTTTTATGTTCTAAACCTACCTCTTTGAAAAACACAAATAAAAACAAAGGGGTCAACACATTCCAAAATACAAATGGCAAGTACCTGAGAAAAATTTCTTTTAACCCTGATCTAAAAGTTTGTCAAAAAAATTATATAGACTTAAAAAATTCATAAAATTAGTGCTACCAAAAGAACGTAATGATCAGACATTCAACATTTCTGAAGGCCATATTTATGGTTATATTTTATAGTTATGGCAACCATTTATGTGGGATATGATTGACAAAAAAGATTTGCTTACATGTAGTGTCAGACTGCCAAATCTCTCAGGAAACAACCTCTGTATAAAAACTATGGATAATCCAAAGTTTGTATTTACCATGTACCTACAAAATTATAATATAACATGTTTCAATGTCATTGAAAAAGTGCTACATGTACATGCTTAATCATGAAAATAAGCAAAAATTTTACAATGATTTTCATTGATAATATATTACCAGTACTAGTATATCCAAGTATACAAGTACAATTATATAAAATCTTTTTTTGTTGTTTGTTTATAAAACCAATGAAACCAGTAAAAGAAAGAAAATAAAATAAGAAATTATGTATTGGGGCTTAATGTTACTAGTATTTAATTTACATGAGTACTGTACGAGTATGTACAATAAATAGTTTTTTTGTTTTATACATAGGGCATTTCCAAATTTGCTTTCTTTTATTTGAACCATTGCGGTCTTTTTCCTACATACTGTTATATACAGTTGATCGAATTATGGTCTATCTAGAAATTCTGAATATTTTTTTTACAAACTATGATTTTGGCATCTATAAAACAAACTCCAACACATTTTTTAATAATTATTTTATTGGTAAAATCTATAACCTGTGAATATGATAGTACAACTATACATATGTAGTAATAATATTGATAAATAGCACGAAACCGAAGTTACAGTCGCGGTAAATTTCGAACGTAAACACACAGGCATTAAATCATGATTTTCGTAAGTTTGGCAGCTATTCGTACATTTATGGGAAAAGGGGTCTGAGGGCACACATGTAGCTTACCTATTTATTTCTGTTTTGAGTCATTTTATGCTTTCTTGAAACTGTAAATTCATAAATTCCATAGTGTCAGGTGCTTGTGTGGTTTTTACAGAAGTCATCGTGGTTTCGTACGATCGCTTCCGGTTTTTAGTACTTCGGTCAATATTTCACAATTTAAGGGAAATTATACTAAAAATGTTACATAATTTTATCTCTGGCCTTCTACTTATTCTTTGCTTTTTGTAATCTTAATGTTATATGTCCCTAACAATATAATGAGTAAGGCAAAGCGTCAGAACTATTTCATCCGCCATGATGATCTCGTTGCTAGGTAACCAATGATGCGGTTTTCAATTATTTTAGACGTTCTATGCCAATTGTAAATGTACTTGAACCTAATGATTTTTTAGTTTTGTGTATCATTATGAATGCATACTTGATATATGGCGTGAGCCAGTAATTATTGATGCAAATTATATGTAATTTTGCCTTTTCTAAATCTCTGAGCCGCGCATGAGTTTTCAGGAGAGTATAAAAGCGAGCGAGAATCGCAATGGTGACATAACGTATCTGACTGTTGAGAAGAACACATCACTGTCATATTACATCTAGAGGCTAAAGCCATATCTATAGGTACATATAATATCTAAAATGCAATATGATAATATAATTACCATTCCGGTTGCCAGTGAGCCAAGGTTCTAACGCATCATACACCAAAATGAAACTTAGTTCAGGATTTGGCTCAGACTTAGTCGCCTTGGCTCAGAGGAAAGACGCCATATTGGCTCAGAGTAAAACATTGGCATTTTATACTATTAAAGTCAACTTACATTACACCAAAGATACGTTATCCCACCATGTCAACATCTCACGGAATATTTTCTTAACATTACATGTCAAACCAATATACTGTATATACGATTATTATATAAATATAAACAAGGTCCTGGGAGGATTTTTATGCCCGGCTCAGAGAAGGGTATGGAAGGCCAGCATCGTTTAAGTTATTTGTTTATATGACACTTAACCATTATAGTTATTGTATATAATAGATTATGTTTCTCTACACTGCGTATTAACTGCCGAATCTCTTAGGACCAGGACTTGCGTACTATAACTCAGACTCATGACTCACGAATTCCGACTCAGAACTCAGGCTCAGTACTCTCATTGCTGCAAGTCGAGATTATTGTAGTTTAGAATGAGTTGCACATTAACATTAGTCTTTGATTGTTTGTTTGTTTGAATGGTGTTTTAACGCCACTTTCAGCAATTTATCAGCTATATCGTGGCGACCAGTTTTTATGGGGGGAGGAAGCCGGAGTACCCGGAGAGAACCCCCGACCTGCGGTAGGAAAACTGGCAATCCTTGTCAATTAAGATTGGAGTCGAGTACACCCTTCCTGCAGTGAGAATCGAACCCACAATCTCAGTGTTGACAGACCACGTGATCAATAGTAGACGAACTACCTTAACCACTCGGCCACCGAGGCCCCCATTAGTCTTTGATCAGGAATCACTCAATCAATCAATGGATCAGAACCCTTTATACTAATATATATATATATATATATATATATATATATATATATATATATATCGCAGGCGCACATCGTCAATAATATTCAGTTACAGCAAAATAACAGTACAGAAAATGTCGGAGTCAACCACGACTTACTCGCCGTCTGTAACAATACATTGAGTATTCTTTATCATGTTTATCCAAGTAAAACAAGACTGTCAACAGTCATTGTATGATATAAACTTCTCACTTTCCCCATGACACCATGGAGATGGTTAGCAAAATTTATAATGTTATAGATATTACATCAATATGTATTTCAATTTTTACCTCAGACTTGGCCATCATCATGTTGTTTCCCCGTTGGTATGATGTTGACATGTTGGCATTTGCTGTTTTCACAAAGTATTTTCAAAGTACATGTAGGCTTTATTGTAGCAGCTAAAGTAGAACACATTTTAGTACACAGTTTTGCTGAGAAAGGGTAAGTTCACAATCCTTGCAGGCTGATCGTCAGTCGGCATATACAACCAATTCACCAACCCTGCGTACATCTAAGATCCACTCATCTAAAGCTAGGGTTAAGTAATTTCCTTTATCATTAACTACTTCTTTTTGAGTACAGCGGATATATCAGGTGTGATAAGTTGGCATAAGAATCTTTTGCAGCAAAGCGACATTCCTTCAACTAACCAGCGCTTTTGAGATATTTTTTCCGCTTTCCAGGCTTAAACACTATCTTACGTCTAGCCACGGGAATAAGACTAAAAAGGTTAAAATCGTATCAAAATTCCTGTATGACGACATCTCGGTTTATTCCGTAAGTTGGTTGATATTTATCGGAAATGTCGTATTTTTTTTTTTTTTTTTGATTATCAAGTTATTTGTTTAAAACCCCGATTTCTTTATATACTTATATTTAACTCATGGCAAATATTTTGTATTTCGTGGATTTCTTAAGTGTATAGTAAATGTTGTGAAGTTTTACCGATAACGACATCAATAAATTTTACGGGGCTCAAAGCATGAAAAAAATACGACCAGCGAACATCCTTAAGTGGACAAAGCATACAGATAAATTGATTTATTCAGCTTCAAAACAACTTCACGTACTTAGAAAATTAAAATATTTGTGCAGATATATCGGCATCTGTTGTATAGCAGTGTTAGATATAGAGTTTCGGTAAGATTTTAACAAATCCGTTTAAACATTTAACATGTCAATACAAATTGAATGTCTTAAATTAGAAAGGTGTTTTAATTATGTAGTAACTGTTTTTTAAGAAGAATTAAGATTTAAAACATTTTTCGCCTCTTCGGAGGTTTTTTATTTTTGATAAGGTTAACAAACTAAAATATGTGACATTTCATTTTTTTTAAATGTCAGAAAAACCATTTTAACTGAGTATTTTATTTAAATGTTTTCAGTGCATACTTCAAACAGTATGATACGGTGAGGAAATATTATGAAAATAATTTTAAATACCCAATTTTAACATTCGTTGGAAAATATAAATATCACTTCATATAAATAACATCCTGCATATATTCAGTTTCAGGAAGTTTTTCTGACATAATGTTTTCATGATTACTGATATGGATATATGATACAGAATAAGGAATTATCTATTGGAACTTCATTAATGTTTGTCTATTACGTTTTTTCTTATTTATTTCCAAGATTTCATATAAAAGAGACACAAATATAAAAATGTAATTTTTGAGAAAAGGAATCTTAAATATAAGTAAAGAAAACGTGGCAGGTTTATAAAACCTATAGCAGATCTAACTATTGGTATGATGGAGAACACATCAACGACTTATAGGAGTATATATTCATGCATTAATTAAAGGGGTATTTTTTTACCTCAAAGTTGGAACTACCGCAGATTGTTGGATTTAGGCCACTTTTACACAGAATGTTTTTGCCTAAATAGTAGCTTTTTTCAGTAATTAATTATTTTAGAAATTTATGTCAGGTCATATTTTACTTACAACGTATATCACTTTGTCATGTCCTTATCCATAGAAAAATGGGGTTTAATATTCAGACATTCCAATTACTTCACTTTATATATAAAAATTACTGGTTGCTACGACCATAACTCCACAAATTTATCCATTTCAATTTTCAATATTGCATTACGAAGTCTTACGCGTTCCATCAATTTATTAAAACACGACAACACTAGTCAGTTTAACATATTCCAATGGATAATCATATTACAATTGTATGTATGAATGTTAAGGGCCTCTTCTCTAATGCTAAGTAAAGATCTGATGTCTTCAATTGCACAAAATAAAAAAACATTTCGATTGTGTTTTTTCAAGAGAAATACAGTATAAAAGATACTGAATGTTAATGAGTTGAAAAATGGGGTCATCAGTGCTTCTTCAGTCATGGTGATAGAGTGTTGGAGTTTGTATCATCTTTAGGAGTGGTTTCAAGTATGAAGGTCATGACGCTATAATAGATACCTCATACTAGACCTCTCTTTTTATGATAAAAGGTTAAACTTGGTATGCTTGTATGGTTATTACACAGATAAACCAGATTTTTTAGTGAGATTCTCCAAATTTGTAAATACAAGTTTCATTTTTGTGGCGACTGAAGTCTAGTACAAGATAACAATGATGATACCTACAATGAACTACATGACAGAAAAACCAAAAACTCGGAAAAAAATGAAATCAAACAAACACTGCTACTGTTAGACCTTGGCGATCTTGTTATCCTATTTATATGCAATTCACGTGACTTTAGAAATCCCCTATTAAACAAAAACGTGTTGATTATAACCTTTTTTCTGAGGATATTTTACACTGAAGAAGTCAACAAAAATTATTGCTAGGTGCAGAGAATCTACATATATAGATTTAGTTATATATTGTATCACCTGGCCAATTGTCAAAAAGAATCTTCGGGAGTAAATTTTAACCACTGACAAAATTATTACATCGTCGTCTCGAAAATCTTCAGCATCTCAGAATTCTACGTCTTGGCAACAAATCAAAATAAAACAACAGTCCCTTCTTCAATCAGCAAACACAAATACAAACAATTCTAATTAAACTTCATGGAAAAAAAATCCCAAAACCAAGGGGCTAAATAAAACAATATAATTCCAAACTCTATTAGGGTCACAGCGCAGGAACTTAATGTCATTTCGTAGTTTAAATGACATCATTATCGAAACTATTAGGTTTAAAGTCATTGATACATTGCCCTCACGTGCGGGATCGCAAAGTTGGTCTCCCAGTCGAGATAGAACACAAAGTAAAAACAGTATCTCCCGGATGTAATGGTCGAGGTCTTAATATTATTTTATTGAGATAACATTACTAGTTCAGACCTTTTTTCTTGTTGCATTTTGTCTCCAGGAATCTCATCTAAAAGGAACAGATAATTTACTTTAAAAACTACTCAATATATAGCACATATGTAGACGAGAATGATAGATCTGCTGGTGGCTGTACTATTCTCGTAAGTGTTCAAGTTCTGCATAGCCCTGTTGATCTCGATACTGATCTTTATGAATAGCGTTAGGATGTAGTTAGATAAAACAATTACTTATGCTTTGTTTAGGTTTCTCCTTATGCTTTAAATTTTAATCATTTTAAATACCTTACCCAGCTACAAATACATATGCGCTTACCTGTTGAAAATGTAATCCCCCAAAATATTTTTGAATTGATTCGAATACAGGATGGCTACAAAATAGAATACCTTTAACTGGTTTTTTACTGTAACCGACTCCAACAAACTTTGCTTATCATGACACGATTCTAACCATTTTATATCCTAACAGTTATCAAGATTTTTGTGTGGGTCATCTTGTCTTTAATATGAAGGTCCGTTGTTATCATAATTATCATATGAATAATTTTTAAAGTCCTGACTTAAGTTTAGTGTTTGGCATAAATTGACGTGGGGTATTTGTCACACATATAGTGGCGTATACGTTGTTTATTTTCTGGTCAATTCCCCCCTCCCGGTGAAATCACACGGAATTTGACCATAAATAAGAATATTAAAGCAGAATATGTTCATTAATCAGGACCATGTTATATCACTTGTTTGTTTTTCGGGATTATGTTTATGTTTTTATTCGTTTTGTGTATGGATTGTCTTCCCGAGATCTCTGTGAGCCATGGTTTTGTACTTATGTATGCCAAACGAGGTTTTGCGATACATACGTTTGTAAGGTTTCTTATTATGTCTTTTCAAACGAAGTTTTTGGGAGACATATTGTTTTTGTCCGGTTTCTTATTATTATTCTTCTGCTTTTTTCATTTTTCTTCTTTCCGTTCAATTTTGTCCGCACATTTTCTCTGAGATGCAATGTCCCATCAATATGAAACTTTGGAACATGTTAGGGGTGACCATAAGTTTTGCAATCCATTTTTGGTATTTTTAAAATGGCTGCCGTGTCTATGTAAATGTGGAAATTATATAGGACATTGCATTATTATGGTAGAAATTTGTCTTTGGGGGTTTTCAAAATGCTCAAGGTTATAGTGGCAATGGGGGTTCGTTTAGGAGACATCTTGTGTTTGCATTCCAACACAATCATTACTAGTTAAGAATACTTGCGGTCACGTTTAAGTTAGAATTTGGAATGACCACCTTGAGCTGTCAACACTGCTTAACATATCCTTTATAACATGGAGTCGAAATAATTTCTATTACTTTAATTTGTTCACATTCCTGTCGCTACATATTGCGGAGCTGACAACGGAGATCAAGGGAGGTGATTGTAGGCACTGAAGAATGTAACCAAAGTATAAATTGAAGATTTTATTGTCAACGTATGAAATTGATCCATAACAAAATTAGAAGATAATAATCCAATTTATGTTTTAGAAAAGCAATCACAGAAATGTCTTGCTTAGAGAACAAAGATAGCGGTTGCATTGTAGGTGGAATACTCCAGGATGTGCACATGTTTTTTTTCTTTCACCATTTATTTCGAATTCTTTTGTAGATGTTTACTTGTTTACAATATAAAGGATTACGACGTCACAGTTTGCATGATGTCATAAAGGTTTCGTCAAAACTCCTTGCTGTGTACAACATTTTTAAAGAAAATTCGTTGGAAATATTGCTATTAATCTATTTATCAGTTGAATTTAAGTAAATACATAAGTACACCCGTTTTTCAGATGTATTTATATGTTTTATAGATCGAGTACTGTTTTAAAATGTTTGACAGTGCAATTAATACAAACATTTTAAAGTAAATGTAAAAATTTGGGCCTAAAAGATATGTTATGTGCCTATTTTTCTTGTTAAAAAGTATAACAAAATAAATATTGATATTATTTAAAGAAGTAGCCTTCCTATGGTTTGTTATTACATTTATATAGTTAGGAAAGTTAAAACTTATCATCCAGTTATAGATATAATGACACATGAAAGTCGTTGATTTTTTTTTAAATTGAATGTTGAGTTGAACAATTGAACGCCTTAAAATTTGCTCATAACAATGCTAAAACATCTTTATTATATTTCAGATTGAGATGAAACCTAGCAGATATGCTTGTAATATAAGGACAAAAAGTAAATAAATTGAAAAAAGTGGAAATTGAAAGTTGCGTTTTCAATTTATGCTTAATTGCTCGATTGATTGTTTGTTTGTTTGAACGGTGTTTAACGCCAGTTATGAAAGTTTTCAGCTATATCATGGCGTCCAGTTTTATTGGAGAGGAAGTCGGAGTACCATGGGTAAACCACCTAATTGCTGTAGGAAAATTGGTAATCCTTGTCAATTAGGATTGGAGTCGAGTACATTCTGCCTGCAGTGAGAATCGAACCCGCACGATTGACAGACAACGTGATCAAAGACGAACTACCTTAACCACTAGGCCACCGAGGCCCCGAAATCGCTCAATTGAAACAGAAGCGAATGTATTTATGAAGGGTAAACACTGTTGCAACTACATAAATTTTATTTTGAACATAACAAACAAATATTTGCGTGCATTTCTCTACTTTACGTGCATTCATCAGGGAACTCTTTGAGATAAGGTTATATATTATTATTGCTCACAAGTGTACTTTCGACCAAATCCTGAAGGCAGCCCCAGTAAAGTATGGTTTGTATGTTATTTATATCATTGTTATTTTGTATGAAAACCGATTTAGTGGCAGACAGAGATCATAAACGAGGAAGTATATCACACCCAACAAATTATCTATACCATGACCATTTCTACAAGATTTATTTAAATCCAGCACTTTTCCGCAAATGCTTCATTTTACCAGTTCATTCCATTTGTTGTTAGTTATTTGTTAAATGTCATTCCCTTTTTCGTTCTATTTGATGGGATTTTTACATCATTAAACTTTTCGTGTATTGTCAACAGATTTTTCTACTGTTTTTAGATTAAAGGGGTCGATAATTATTATTTTTTTTTTAGATTTTTTTTCCATTTTGCGAACACTAAAATGAAATATGATAGATTTAATTACAAAATGGCATGCATAGTTATACGTTATTTGTTCTGAGAAATCAAACATCTCTTTTTTCACAAAATTCCAAATTTTTATTTTAATAAGGCGTTCAAAATTTGTCGTATTTTTAAATTAGGTTTACTACCTTTTACATTTATTACAAAACTGCATAAACACGGGAAGGTTCTGGACATTAACAATAATCAGTATAATCTAAAAGACAAAAATCGTATTGTGTTTATTTCGTCAATATTTTAATTAATCAAATGTACTTACAACAAAGAACTTTCATGTATTATGTTTTCAAAAATCTACAATTTTAACATTTATATACTTTTTGACTTTGCTAGCAAAAAACTATACTAACCTAACTTAAATGCTCTGGTCCCCCGATTGCTTCACTTATGCGATGTCATACTGATATTGTTTTTACCATTTTAGTAAATATTTTTATTTTGACGATTGTATGATGTATCGGTCATTTTCAACTTAATCTGTTTACTCGTTTATTGCTTTGGAGACATAAGAAGTCAAAAGTTCTATTTGGTTACCACTTTTGTAATTCATTTTGGATATTATTTATTGTTTTAAAAGCTTCAGTGGTATGTGAACATGTTCATGTTTAAAAATATATTAGGCTGAAGAAGGAGAACATTTGTTACGTTCAAATGAATATAGCGGATAAAAGAATTAGATCCACGGCCGTGTCAACGAAAGAATCCTAAGATATGTTCTAAGACTTAGGACGCGTTCGTTGACACGACTTATGACTAAGATGCATCTCGAGACAATCTTAAGACATATCCTAGTTCTAAGATAGCTTCGTTGACATGGCCTCAGGTCTGATTGCAAAAACATTTCAGTTGTCAACTTACTGAATTCTTATCTGAGGTACAGTATGTGGATTTCCTTCGCTGCGATGTTAAACGCCGTACTGCCAGAATTAGAAGCCCAAATTCAGCCATCCATTACGATTATTTATGCATAGTTATATTACACCTTGGCTATGCATCCCGTATTAGAGTTGTTTTGTTTCTAAAAAATACTGTGCAGGCCCAAGGGGGAAAACATTATGAAAATTCTGTATGCAGCTGATAATCGTAAGTTAAAACAGTAAACAAATATTATATGTGGACCTCCAGCGTAAGTTTTGTGAAGTTTCTTTTGTATGGGTACATTGTCGCTATAATATTTTCGCGTTTTCGTATAACTCGCAGATGACAAATGAACACCTGTTTATTAGTTCATTCTTATAGTTGATAAAAGAACATCGAACATACGACATGTTCTCAGTATCAAACTGCAATATATGAGAAAGAACTACGGTTATACCTCCTTTTTCATAAAAGTTATTTGACTACTATCAAAAACTTACTTGCATTATAATGGCGTTGACTAATAACCATACCGTGTCACATTTAAAAATTGTAAAAAGTAAAACATTTCAATCAAACTGTATATATATTATATGAATTATCGCATTCAATACAAATATTTAAAGTAAATGAATAAATTATCATAATTTTCACATTTAACTGCTACCTACATGTTGGAGAAAATATATATTAAATTATCAGATGTTCTTCTTAGTCAGCTAAAAATGATTATTTTCGCATAAGTAGTGAATTAGTTTAATGTGCGATTGATTATAGTACATTTATCATAAGTAAAGTCCTAGGCTATTTCCAAGAAGTTACTTTCTGGAAATATGACATTTATAAAAGAAGAATGTTATGCGTCACACCACTCAGACATAGTATTATGGCTATATGCCAACTCATTCTAGATGAACCAAATACACTATGCATGCCTATTCAAAAATGGTAGCGAGTACACTGAAAAACAATCGAGAGAAATAGGTCAACGAGGAGATGTTTTTCTCCGAGCATATCAATAGTTAAATATTCTGATTTAGTAATTGAATGTGTTCCTAACGTCCAATATTTTACTTATATGCATGTTAGCCCGCTCCCTTATCAACACTTTTGTGTTGAAGAACACACCAAAGCTATGAAATTGTTGTATTTTTGATTTCTAACATCCGTGATTGTTAGCGCTGCTGGTGGAGTTTTGATTCCCCGAGATTAATCCGCTCCGGCATCAACACTTTTGTGTTGAAGAATACACCATTATATTGTCCGTGTTAATTTCAAAATTGTCAAAACCGTAAGGTTCTTCCAACCCCAGGTATAGGTTGATCTTAGTCATATTTTGGTTTTATTGTTCTATGCTTTTCATGTTCATTTAGTGTTTGGCATATTCAATTTTTTGGGTAGAGCGCATCTGATGAGTCTTGAATATCCGAAAGCACCTTTCGGATATTCAAGACTCATCAGATGCGCTCTACCCAAAGGCGTAACAAAATTTATTGCCTAAAACTTTGTTGTATTTCTGACTAACAAGATTACAAACCATATATCAATGGGAAAAGAGATTTATCGACAGGACCAACAGTAACAATAATTTGACTGCCATCAAACAAAATATATGGCATGAGTAGCGACGAAGATTTAAGCCTTTTGTAGCGGCTACAACCAGTCTTTTCCTTGTTGGAATCTACAGACGGTGACGTTATAAGAGCAAGGCTGATGAGTCGTATACGAGTTATGTCTATAAATTACCTCCAAAATCCTTTTTACATGTTTCAGAGCTGTATAACTGATTAGATTTACAATAAAGCAAATAAGGGATACAATACAGATAAAATCTTCAACAGAAGTAGATTTTTTTTTTTTGGGGGGGGGAGGTATTTATAAAAGACGGACGGAGGCTTCAACAAACAGACAGCTTCACAAGTGAAAATGATTATTATGATTTATATTTAGAAGATTTAGAATATATACTTTTATCTGTCTGGTTATGAATTATCAGTGGCGAATTATCATCTAATAAATGTTTAATATTTCACTTACACCCCGTTTTCCTATTCTCGCACTTGGCAGATCTGGTTTCCGATAACGTAGGAAAACAAATATAACAACAAAACAACAACAAAAACCCCGAAACTTAAAGTAAAAGCTAGGATGTACTTATTTATCATGATGGATGTCCTTCAAAATATGAGTATTTAATTCCATCAACACCTTGCAGAGAGGTTCTGTTTTAGTTAATAGATGTTTTTTCGTTCCACGATCCACATGTAAGTACTGGAACTAGCATTAACTTCACGCTTATTAGCATTTGTATATGCATATGAATGTGCTATTTTGGTGGTGCTGAACATTATGTGGGTTTTTTGTCATAGACAAAAAACACAGTTTTTATGTTAAATGACGGAAAATATGTCAGGTATTTCATATCATCCAGTTTTCGGGGACAGGTAGTCCTCTTAAGAACCTTACAAACCATCAGAGAAAAACTAGAAATTTGTGTCAATTATAGTGGGATTAGGACACATGTTCCAAAGTATGGACGTAAAGCAAACATCCAATCAATCAGCCAAAGTATGGCTCAATCAGGCTGTCATTATATAATGACAAATTGCTTATTTAGTAAGATCAAAATTTCCATTTGATCAAAATATATACTAAGTGCATTTTAAATACAAAACTTTTACATGTAGGCAAATAATAGAAAAATGTCTGAAGCTATTACTATTTCTATATTGAATAGTGTATAATCGTCATTAATAGCTGACGAAACTAATGCAATGTAAAACATAAATCTCTTATATTGCTTTCATAATTTAACCATATGTTTGTTACTGTACGTGTATTTATTGATGAGGACAAATCAAATGTAGTGAATTTCTAGCATAAAATATTTTATTTCGTCGTTTGGTGCGTAAATTAGTTATGCTGTACAATTTTGTTCATTTGTTGTTGAGTTTGGTACATTTTAACTATAGTAAACGTTACCGTGTCTGTCCGACGGGTATTTGCTGGACCAAATGGAAAACTGCTACCGAGTTTGGTCGACTTTATGGTCCTTTTGTAGATCTCATACTACATTTTTTTAAATCAACAAATATTTCCACGGTTAAACGGCGTTTTGAAATGCGGCTGAATTTTCATTTGGGGCACAGATACATATCGACACAGTTTCTAATATAATTAATACCAAATACATCATTTAAATCAAATTAAGATACAAATTGACCCCCTTTTATAGATGCGAAGTGAAAACTATTGGACATTTATTATATGATTGTCAATTGACCTCACACTGTTTGCACTTGTTCTTTGATAATGTAAAATTATAAATAAAAACAAAATAAAACAAACAATAACAAAACCGTCAACTACTGCCTTTAAAAATGCCCCTAAGATTTGTGATATTACCTAAAAGCATGTGTGTAGTATTTTAAAGATGTACTTATTCAGACGTCAATAACAAAGCATAACTTTATATTATCGGCAAGTGATATCATTTAACAATTACAACTCTTTAATTATCCGGTGATTATCCTTGTGTAATTTATTGATGTTCATTCCGATACTAACATTCGAGTAGATACTCTAACTAATACACCAGGTCTTTCCCAAAGTGACAAGTGTATAAAACAATTATTATGTATAATATACAACGATTTCTACAAACTCATTTATATACTCTGACATATTGGTGATTGTATGATGGCACCAGATACCTCGAAATGTGGAAATAAATGCAGGTTTCCACTTATAAAGACGAAAATCAAACATATTTGAATGACGGTTTCACAATGATTAAATGGACAACATTTGGTTAGAATCAAACACATGATGCAACTTTACCTACTGATTGGGAAAAATTATAGATTTCATTTTTGGCCAAAATCCAGTTTTTGAGGGAATTCAAAAGTAGAAATATTTTAAGTTATCTTAAGCCACATGTGAACATTGTTTACAAACAATATAAAAGGGACATTTTAATTACTAATCTTTTGGTGATAAAAATATTTAGCATATGTGTAATTTAATCGGTCCCTAACGTTTATTTTAGTTGAAGGTGAAGGGCAAGATTTAAAGGTGATATATATGTATCTTTTTTTCCAAGATCATTACGATTGTTTTGACCCGTAAAAAGAACAAAATTATCAAATAATTTAAGACAGGATGTTAGCTACATTGTGCAAGCTGAAATAAAAAATACGATTATGCGATAAGGTAAGCATCATTTGTAAATTCTTGCTTTATGTTAGAACCCAGACCATCATATGTTACAGATATACCGTTGATGAAAAAGTCCAGTATTTGAAAAAAATACTTTAAAGTTTCGTTTGAAGCCGTACAGCGCAGTTATTTACGAAGTAGGATTTGTCTGTCTTCAACAAAATACCTATCGCTACATTTATATTTTTTACGAAAAATGCAAGTTTTCGTTTTAAGTTAATGTTCAAGTTTCAAAAACAATAATTTTAATGATTTTTCAAACGCAGAAAAACTTACATTTTACACCTCCAAAATATATTTCAATTATGGTGGATATGATGTTTTCTTACGATTAATTGTCGTCTGAAGACAGATATTACTTTCTAAATATTTTTGCATTTTATAGCATTTCGTTCAGCCTTCCTATGTCGTCATTTTGCATGAATCTTTCAGAGATATATTTTAAATAACTGCAATCAAAAATGCATTTAATTTAATACTTTTATGGAATTCCATATATTTGATCTCCTATTTTGCTTACAACACTGGACATAAAGTTTATCAATAACATACAAATAAGTCTTAATTAATATATTTGTATTGTATTATTATATTTGTCTTGTATTTTATCAATAGACATAAAAAATATATCGTAAGCATTCCAAGGTCAGATCGTAAGTGACCACTTTTCCATCTTTTAAAATCTGTTTGTACTAGGAAAAAACGTGATACAGTTTCAATGTCTAAGCTTACAACAGTTATAAATCTATTTAAAATTATAAAATACTCCTCTCAAAAATATACTTGTTCACATATTTTTATATCTTATATCAAAGATCTGTTTTGCCTCCCATACTTGGAATTATTTGATATACAAACATAATGTGTATTACAAAGTTAAAAAATACCTACAACTCAAATTTTTGTGTAATATAATCAGATCTCTGCGGGGATGAAATCTAATATATTTAATTACAAAATGACACGCAGCTTTTTGTGCTTTTCTTTCTTGAAAATTAAATATCGCAGTATCCAAAAATGTACAATTGCAATTTCAAATTAATATAGATTATTTGAGAGCAGTTATCATAAAACTTTATAGAACTTTATGGTATTTTGTAATCGCCTTATTTCCTTTTAAAATTTAACACAAAGTTTTAGGACATTTAAAATTAGTGCAATATATACTACAAAATAGCCAATATTGTATTGTATTAAATTCTACAATTTACTTATACATAATGCATTAAAATGAAATCCTATTCTCAAAAGTTAAACACGGATTGTTTTAAGCGGGTTGAACATTAACATGAAATTAGTTTACATATAGTGTATTAGATATTGTATAACTAAATATATCATAGATCATAACTAAATACACTTCAAGAATTCGGATACCGACTGAGAAGCTTTCACTAGCCTGGCTTTTTGTATAACATGACATATTAAAAATATATATAGTGTGGAGAGTTGAGGGAAAAAGAGATATCCGGAAAATACGACGGGAATAGGAAAAAGAGAACAAATTAATAAAATGCTTTAACATGCTTTATATCGGTGCACCTATAAACCGTTTACTATTATAATATAGGATTGTACATTAAGAATGTTCGATTATTAGAGCACCTGACGCATATATGATTAAGTTTAGGTTAAATTGTACATGACCATGCATACTATGAATAATCATTCGGCGAATATCTTACTATGACATAAAAAACCAAATGTCTACTTGTCTCTGTCCACATTTATACTTTGTCAACCAGACTTCCCTTTAACAGATGCTTATTCAGATAACTGCTATTCATGCGCATTCGGGCATGCAAGATGTTACCTTATCTAATACCTGCATTTTAATATAATGGACGTTTGCTGGTATGGACGTCGATACGTGTCTTGAATATGTTAAACGATCTTGAATTCCGGGTATCTATTGACAGGTTATTTAACATAAAATAATTTCAATATACAGCCACCCAAGTCCGATTGTTAGTACAATTACTGGACTGTCGTGTAAAATGGGGATGACGATTAGACCTGATATTTGATAATACATTACTTAAGGACTAATGTGTGTCCCTATTCACAATTTAATAAATAAAGAAATTATGTTTCAATATAGTATTTTAGATAATGCAACGATTGTAAGATAAGCCGAAATGCCATTTTTGTACGGAAATAATTCAGAAATCACACAATTCCGCTTTTTAAATTTCGTAAACGTAAACGATTCGTCTGAGTTAACACTTTTACTATACTGACTAACATAAACCTTTCTTTTATAAACTATTTTAAGAACAGAAGTATAATGTAGAAAGGAAGAATAAAGCGCAAACAAGATTTTCAGATTTTTCTTGTATCAAAAGTTTCCAAAAAACATTCAAACACGCAAACTGATATGATAAGATAACACGTTTCATTCACGTATACAATTATTTAAGGTAATTATTTCTTAGACATGTTAAGATTTTCGGCAGTTGTACCTTAGAAAAGTTCTCGTTATCTTTAATAAATATCTTGCTATCAACAGTCAACGTCTTTTGTATAATGATTGTTTTTTAACTGATTAGCTGTAAAGACCATCAGACTTCTAAAATATCTGATGTCCTCGTATCGCGGGAAAAATTTGTGCAAATAAAGTTTGTTTGTTTGAAGGGTGTTTAACGCTACTTTCAGCATTTTTTTACAGCTATATCATGCCGTCCATTTTTTATTGCGGGAGAAAGCCGGAGTACCCGGATGAAAATAAAGTAATAATTATTTTATTTTATTACTGAAAATGAAATTTAAATTTATTTATTTATTTCGAAGAAAAATCAAGAAATACAAAAATATATCAATAAAAAGCAAATGAAAAAACATATGAGCGAAAGATGAATACATTAATTAAGGAATAATTTCGCAAACAATATAAAATTAAATGCTTAACTAAACGTACATTTAATAAAATAAATCAATTAACCAATCAATCTATCATCAACGTGATGAACTCACAGTCATCATCTATACTTGACATGATGAAAACACACAACATAATCAAACAATACAAATAACATTAACAATAAAAGAACAGATGTAACAGCAGATATTTTCCTTAAAACCAAATGAAACAGTTTACTGTGAACTACACTTATGAAGTAATTCAAACATGTTAATCATCAAAACCTAAAAAGAAACACGAAAACAAATGCCGCATAAAGATTATTTGGCTTTGTTCAGAGCACGGTAAATACTCAACGTAAACAATATAAAGCAACACATAGTCTTTATACATAAAAAATCTTTAGAGTATCTGCCTCCGACAGAATACAAATGCGACACCTTAAACATGAGTATTCTCAAAAAAAGCACACGCAACTCCTTAGGGAAACAAAACATTTTAATTATCAAAACACTAAGTACATTAAAAAGTTTCTTTAGACAGTAGTTGGACACTGAAATCTTAATGTTTCATCTGCCCCAGACAGTAAACAACATTAACAATTCATACCAAGAAGCATGTCAATTCGAAATTAGCGAAGATAAGAATCCGAATGCCAACGACCCATCTCTTTTATTCTACTTTCCGAAATACCTAGCATATGTGCATGTGTGGCTGCACCAGGCCTAAAGCTGTGCGATTTGTATAATTTTGTATCATAGTTGGAAAAATGTAATGCTGCTTCAAGAACTAAACAAAATTCTGTACGTTTAATAGGAATTAAATCTCTATAGCAAAATAAAGGTCCTGAACTTTTACCCCTGACAGCTAAATACTGAATTAGGTGTTTAACAGGACAAGTTCCAATATCATCTTGACTAAAAATTTGAAGTGACACTGGATGTTTGGTTGCGTTGTGTTTGAAATTGACCATTCTTAGAATAAAAAAAAACTGCTGTGATTTTTGTCTTTAAGCAGAGTTACATTCTCAATGGTAAGTAAATTATGGTTGCTTTTGGAACGAACTGTAATTTCTCCAATTCGCAAAAAGGCATGAAAAGCCATTAAGAACATGGCAGCCATTATTTTTTGTTGATAAAAGGAAGAACAAACACAAGGTAAAGCAGCAACCAAGTGTTTCAAAATCTCTAGTGTAATAGGTTTTCTCAAATCAGGGCCTGTCGATAAGCACCGAGCACCACACAAACTCTTTTTAACTAAAAAATGAGAAGTATAATCAGAGATGCCTTTTAACTGAAACAAGTAGGAAAGGCCCCCAATATATGATGTTATCGTATTTGGTGATCTGCCTTCCTTATAAAGAAAAGAAATAAACATAATGAAAGTTTCTAATGAACAATTTTCGAATGACTTATTTGGGTAGAATTTAGATAAAAAATCATTAAAAACTTTCATTACATTGCCATAAAACGATTTAATGTTGGTGCAATAGCAGAATCTAATAACAAAGTAGCAGTTTTAGCTAGAGTTTCAAGAGGTTGTCTGGAACTATAGTCGGGTTTTTGTCCATATGGGGTGCTATTTCCTGAAACTGACGAATCTGAAAACGAGAAAGCAGATCAGGTAAAATATTATAGTTACCCGGAATATGTTCAGCTCGCATTAAAATGTTTTTTTAGCATGCAAGCTACCACAAGCCTACGAATCAACAACATGACGTCTGATTCTTTAGAAGACTGCTTGTTTATGACACAAACCACAGCTTGGTTGTCTGAATGGAAAATAATGCACGAATTTTGAAATAAATGTCCCCATAGCTCCACAGCTAGGACAATGGAATATAATTCCTTGAAAGTTATAGTTGTATCTATCATTTCCTCCGACCATTCTCCATAGAACCAGTGGGTTTTGTAAATTGCACAAAAGCCACAAGACCCAGCAGCATCAGTAAAAAGATGTAGTTTTGTAGAAGAATGCCAAATTTGATCCCAAAAAATATTTTCCCATTGAAAATCTTAATAAACATAAACCAAGCCGTCAAATCTGCTCTACTGACTTTTGTAAGTCTGATATAATAATTAGGTTTAGTTAATCCCTTGGTAAGGTCAATAAGTCGTCTCAGAAAGGCACGTCCTGGTAGCATAATACAGCATGCAAAATTCAAAAGTCCAATTACAGACTGAAGTTCTCGAAGGGTAATTTTTTTCTTTAATTTGATTGAAGCAAGCGTATTATGTATTTTCTCAATCTTATCTGTGGGTAAACAAGCCTCCATTTGAACTGTATCTAATTCAATTCCCAAAAATACCAAACATTTGCTTGCATGTTCAGTTTTCTCATGTTTGATAGGAATTCCTAAGATTTCACAAACAACTGAAGACTCTTTTCACAAATTTCCTGGGTTAATCCTAAAATAAAAAAAATCATCTAGAATATGGACGATGTTTTCTATATAACATTTGTTTTCGGCAATCTAATGGATAGCGGTCGAGAAACATCTATCGTAATAAAATTTCCCTTCCCACTGGATTCCTAAGAGCTCATGATCATTTGGAAGTACGGGTACAATGCGATATGCACTGTCAATGTCAGTCTTAGCTAAAAAACAATTCCTCCCTAATTGTAGAATTAATGTTATAGCATCATCAACAGTAGCATATGACACTGTTTTGAGAAAATTTGGTATGTGGTCATTAATTGAATGTGAATCCGGATATGATAAGTGCTGAATTAGCCTAAATTGTCCAGAATCTTTCTTTGGAACTACACCAATCGGTGAAATTTGTAAGTTTTTAAACGGAGGATCTGCACAGGGACCTTTTATTCTACCTAAAGCCACCTCTTTTCCCAATTTCCTACGAACAACTTCGGGATTTTCTTTTGTGGAAACTAAGTTTTTGGAAAATCTTGGTGACCTTGGACCTTGTTAACCTAGGAAAAAACCAAATTGAAAACCTTTTACCAAATAACTAGAAAGCACTGGATCATATCCTGCCCACAGGAGATTTAATGCTTTTTAACTCACGGGAGTTACTATTAGGTCATTAACACATCCTGCATTTTCATTACTTCTTTTCTGAGGGTTCGCTTGTCTGATTTGATGGTCCTGGCTTACTATACCCTCCATTTTTGAAGCATTTTGACATCGAATGATTTCCCCTGCAATGGGCAAATTTGTGCTGAAATTTACAGGGATTGGCTCTACAATAGCCATCTTTGTTGAAATTCCAGCACAGACCTTTTGGAAGTTGAGCATATTGTCGGTTTCCTCCTCTAAATTGATTTCGTCCGCGAAAGGGACGAAAAGAATTTTTGGTAGGTCGAAAGGCCATAATGAAAAACTCCATATTCAAATTATCCCAAGCAACCCCCCTAATTTGACGGTCCATTCGCACTTTTTGGTCATATTGTATCCAATCATTTAACGGTACTTGAGAGTTTGCCAGAATGCGAACAATCTCTGCATGTTTTATTAAATGGGGACGGAGTCCGGGTACTTTACAATATAAATAGCAATAAAACGCATAAAAGCGCTGGTCCACTGTTCTATGTTCCTAAATTTGGAACTTTGGTTTGTTTTAAACAAGTGATAGCATGGAGTCTACACCTATCTGAAATTGCAAACCTTGTTTTTTGGAACCTGGAGAACAGTTTTGAGGGAGAAGCAAAGCCAGGTCGATATAATTGTCCCGCCAAATTTTATTTTGTAGTGTTAGATCCACCATTGCTGAAATGGGGGTTGACAGGGAGGAGGTGGACGAAGTGGCGGACATTAGAATGTCATCATCGAAAACTGTTACCACCTCATCTCTGTCTTCCTGAGCAATATTATTTATATTACCTAAACTTGAACTTGAAACAGTTGAGTTTTGTGACGTGGTATAATTTTTCTTTGTAACTGGGGATTTGGATTCGCCTTCTTTTTTTTCTTTTGACAAAGCCTCTAACACATTCCTTGTTATAGTTTGAATTAGTTCTGCATTCAGATCCCCTTTATCGGCATTTGTTGTCCCCTGTCGACTCTTGTTTTTACCATTTTGAGACTCCTCTGGCTTTGTTTTGGCATAGTTCTGAAATTAGATTGATTTACTTAAACGTTAACCAATATAATAAACGAATATAACAATAGATTGCAACCATCTGCCAACAATAAAACTATGATGTAACTTAGTCTCCGACACGTTTATGAAGAAAAATTGTCAATTTGCAATTCAATGTAATCAATCAATTAAATCAAGATATATGTACAATATTGATTACTGTAATCAACTTGTATCAAAAGCTGTGTCATATGCTCAACTATTAGAGCATCTGGAATCAATGTAATTTACGGCTCAACCTTTAGAGTCACAAAAGCTTTAGATGTTTTAAAGCTTATACAAATCACTCAACACTCAACCTTTAGAGCGCCTCTAGTAAAAAGATATAATGCTCAACCATTAGAGCTAAATATATGGCAAGTCGAAATTGCTCGACCGTTACCGTGCACTGTTAGAGCTAATATAGTACTGTACCAACTAGACTGCTCAATTATTTGAGCATAATATGTATATACTGCTCAACGTTGAGAGCATGTATAGAAATATTTGCTATTTACAGCTATAATGCTCAACCTTTAGAGCACGCACATTTCATAAATATATACATATATTTGAAATGCTCAACCTTTAGATCATTTGTATAACAAGATTGCTCTACCTTTAGAGCATTTGTATAACAAGAATGCTCAACCTTTAGAGCACATATTAGTAACCAATAATAACAACCAGGAATTTATTTTAAATAAGGCCCATTATAAATGCAAACTACTTGAAAAACTATTAATGTTTGTCTTTCATTACTTCAATATAGTCACCAACGCAGCTCGTAAACTACGAAAATAATTTAAATAACCAAATTCATTATTTAAATGTACTCCATCCACACAGTACACTGTCTTCTTACTATTTTCCGACCAGAAACCTGAATGCCTCCAAAATCTTACATTTTCAATATTTTCATTGGCAAAGTTCTTATAGAAATAAGAATTTAACTCATCACACCTTTGGTTAAACCATTCGGAATCTACATAGTATTTAATTATCTTTTTGGGGGGATGCGATAAAGTATTTGGCATATCACCACCTTTTCTATATTATATTTATAACGAAGGAGCAAAGCTATCTCAATTATGCCTCTAGCGACACTCATGACAGAATTGTCCCGTTTAGAAAGATCGTTAGTACCAATCTGCAAAACTATTACCTGCGGATTTTTTGCGGACAATGATCTCAAAGCCGTATGTTTTGATATGATGCAAATGCCCCCCTGGGTACCACCAGTACAAAACTTCCTCAGTTTGGGAGCTCAAACCCATATTTAGATCTACCGATGGATGAGTATCAAGCTTGTTAAAAGCCACAAGACGTTTAATAAATGAGTGACCCATTATAAAGATCCTCTTAGGCATAGTTTAATTTTGTTTACGTATATCTGATAGAAAACAGAGAGCAGAATTTTACAGCAGTATGAACCTACTTAATTATAAATAACACACGTGTCGAAACACATTAATCAGAAAAAACAGATAAAACAACAGATATAACACATCATAATATAAACCAAACCATAACCTCGGATAAAAATTAAAGTAATTTGAAAAAATGTCCTGCTGCAAATATTTTCTACCAGTTTGATGACAAGATAATCCGAAAGAAACTTGATTTGTTAGAAATAAGTATGATGTAGACAAAAGTATAAAATAATGAAACTATCCCGAGTACAACGCCAAATATTAAATTACCAATTTGTGAGTGATCATAAACTATTTTATGCTCCATAAATACATATAATCAAAACTGAAGTAGTATAACCTCCGTCTGTGATCTTTAGATCTGCTTTTCAGGCTGTTATCAATATCCTCCAAACCATAGAACATGATTAATCAATAATGCTCACATTTTTAAGTTTTGTTCTTTTCAGAACCCCAGCATCCAATTAGAAACGTACGAGTATTTTGTCTATACACTTTCTATGGGTAAACATTTTTTATGTACATTTTAAATAAAAAGGCTATTTCATAAATAAACTAAATAAAACTAGAAAAATTATATAATTTCAATGCTTTCTATTGGATTATAACAAACACGCATCATTTTGATAAATTAATGACATTCGCAAAACACTAAATCCAAAATTCATTGAATACATCTTTCCTGACGATACGAGACATGCTTGATTTCATAAACATAAATCAAGGATGAAAAAAGTGTGTCAGTTTCCGAATATAGTAAGCTACAGTTAATATTGAAACCATTATGAATTATTTAGTATTTAAAAATACCCCAAAAAGAATATAATAAGGAAAGAAAGTGCCAAAGTTAACTATTGCGTCGCATCAACGAACACTGTCCTGCAGAAACATCCAATTATTAAAGGAAAAGACAATCAAACTCACTGAAAAAAATACTCACGAATGTCAAACTTAGCACAGCAACAGATATTCAGAAGGTAACAATATTACCGTTTTAATTGTGGAACATGTCTTATTGAAGGATCTGAATTTAAATTAAAAACCATAGAAATTTTCCGAATAAACGACAATTTCTCATGCTATTCGGAAAACCTTATATATACAATTACATGCAAAGGATGTGGTAAGCATTATATTGGACAAACACGTAACACACTGGAACAACGAATGACGGCACAATGGCAACAAATTAGAGTAGAATTTTAAATTGTGCCGGATCAATAATACCGAACTATTGCATTTTCAGGATATACCAATGTGCATCAAAAACAACATAAGACCAACATATCAAAAAAAGTAAAACCATTTTGTCAAAATATAAATGTTTTAAATAGAACACATTCCAGTTATTAATAACTGGATAGAACTGTGATTAATTGATTGATAGATTTGATTATATAGTTCATTTAATACCAGAAGTGTAATCAATCGATACTTTATTGGATTTTGCAACTTTGAAATGTGACTTGTGAGATTCACATCAACATTTTACGTAGAAATATGTATTTTACTATTTATTTATATATAGACATGTTCGGTTTATATTTTAAGAACGGTGGTCACGATGATTATTTTCCCTAGAGGTCCCGTGTGGAATAATAGTGGCTGTAGAACTATACATAACTGATGTATGTCTGTGCTTATAATACTTTAACTTTCAGCATATTTGTCAGGTAATTTGAATAAAATAAAATTAAATACATTTAACCAACAGAAAAGTGAAACGACTATTATGTCTCGTGAATCAGTGGAACTCATTCATCCACGTCTTTTCGTGGAAGGCCACAATAGCAAGAAAACCCTCTCGTAAACACCTAAGCATTAATTTTTCAAGTAATCGTTTTTGGCATGAACACCATTGACTACTTTTTAAACATAAATCTGGCAATGCAGTTAATTTCATTCGTAATGTAAATTTTGTCTTGGACATGTATCTCCTGGATATAATGTACTTTTCCAAACTTAGACCTTTTGTCAAATAAGACGATATCCTACCCAATATTTAGTCAACAAATAAGAGATTGTTCAAGTAGAGGCTATGCGTATTATATAAGGATTTTTTTCAATTGTTGATTAGATTATTGGACATATACGTCTCTGCGTCGATTTGCGATATTAAACGGGATGTGTTACGGTCATTCACTCGCTGAAATACCAAGTTAAATTATACAAAATGGACAACATTGCCCATCTATTGAACATTTGCAACAAAATACAGGAGGGAGACAAACTGACGACTTTAGAATGATTTTATCAACCGGCATTTCAAAAAACTTATTTCATTATATTAGATTATTAACAAGGAATTTAAAAATTATTTATGGAACCTTTTTCAGATGGAGATCGACATTGGCATTTTAAGTTCAAAGTATTGTGAATGCTCGCACAATTATGAACTTCCACTCTGAATACTTTCTTCCATCGACTATTAACATGAGAAATAATTTGCTAATAGATGTGCAAAAGTCTTCTTCGTTAAGTATATTAAAAATAAATTTGGGGACATGTAACCCCGTGTATAAAACCCTCTTAATACGTAGATAGTAACAAATCGCAAGAATAGGAGCAGAGTTACTTCCCATTTGAATGCCGTTAGTATGTTGAAAAGAACGCTCAGCAAAAATGACAAATATGTTATTACATGTAAGCAGACAGTCAAGCATTCATTGGGTTGTGGCCTGTTGGAGTCAACCTAAGTTTGCTGACGGTTTGAGTTTTATCAATACTGTATGCCATTTAAGGGGTATGTTTGGTATAAATTTTGTGTCACTTTAGTGCCTACTTATGCGTTTGTTAAACCTTTGGATAGCATATTTTTCCCACTTTTGGTCAATTTGCCCCAAGTGTCTTAAAATAACAGAAAAAGTTGGAACCAAGCTTAACAAAATTATCCATAATCTGCATGTCACTATCATGTCGTCTGAGAGTTATTTTTATCGGTAATTTGTTACAATTTCCTTTGATCTTTACTACCAATAAAATTAGTATCGACGCTCAGTAGAACAACGACTAGTGATACTAGAAATTAACAGCTTTTGGTCATTTGTCATGCGCGAACACATTGCGGAAGAATCCGCCTTACTTTTTGAACAATCGCGCATCACTGACCAACGCAAAGCTCAAATAAACATTAAGGAAAAACAAACATCACGAAAGAAACCATACATCTATGCTGCAATTAATCAGACCTGTCCAGACACTAAGAAGTGTTACAAAATATAAAACGCAACACACAATCATTGTCAAGAGAGTATCTTATTAGTCTCCTGAAATAAGAAAAAACAAACAGTTTATACATACAATGCCCCCCTTTTTGTATGGCAGTACGCTCGAATTTCGGCAATAAACGGGTCTTGAAAGTGTATCGCTTTAACGGTGTTTAATTTGGTTGAAACACATGTTTATCATTAATAAAGAATAAAATGCAGGATATTTTATCTAGGGAAAATGGAGAGATTTTAAGCAGTATTCTTTTTAAAAACGCACATTAATCCCTTACCCTGACTACATAAAATAGTGGTTAGTTATAAATGTTTGTACATGTACCTTTCACAGATGTACGAAATACAGAAATTAAAGATTTAAATAATCTACCGTTGAAATATTTCAAAAATATATTGCCATCGTATACAAATGCAATACTTATGTATACACTTTGTTTCCTGCCTCGTTCCCCAAATAAAAACTAGATATCGTTATATAGCTGCAAAAATTGCTGAAAGTGGCATAAAATTCCATATAAACAAACAAAAGATATGTGACTTATGGGTCTCTTTTTATTTTATTTGCATTTGACATTTTATTTGCAAAGTATATATACAATATTAGTACATTGTCAGGAAATATACAGTTTATTTGTACGAGCCTTAGAAATAGGTAGGAATGCGAGGCTCTGCTCTGGGGCTCTGGGACACTAGAAAGTTTAGTGTTCGTAATTCTCTTTATACATGTACATATAGTTGTACTGTATTTGCACTTTATTTAGTAAACATTATTGTCGCCTGAAGAGCTGCAGGAAGCAGTGAAAGTACTAGCGATGTAATACAATATACAGATTTAATCATGTGATCTTATTCTTTATTCATATATATATATATATATATATATATATATATATATATATATATACAATGTTTAGTGAGTCTAAAGCAATGTAATTAAAAACCATATTTTACACATAAAATCACTTTGGAGACCTAAGTGATGCAAATAAAAATTATACTTAACATACAAAATCCCTAATGAGACTGTTGCAATGACATTAAAAACTATATTTCACATTCAAAATCACTCTAGAGACCTTAGCCCTGCAATAACAAACCAGATAAAATCAATCTTGATACTTTAGCAATGCAATCAAAAACCATATTTCACATATATAATCATTTATGTGACCTTAGTGATGGAAATTAAAACTATATTTTCAATATAAAATCTATCATGATACCTGAGCTATAGAATTAAAAACCATATTTTATGTATAAAATCAGTCTGGAGATATTAGTGATGGAATTACAACCATATTTTACATATAAAATCCTTCCTGATACTCAAACGATGCAATCAAAAAATAGTACAAGTACAAAATTGCTTTGGAGAAATAAATGAAGCAAATAAAAACCATAGAATACATATGAAATTAAGCCAGTGCTCTTAGCAATGCAATAAAAAACCACATTCCACATATCAAATTAATTCTAAGACCTTGAAAATGTATTTAAACAAATATTTTACATATAAAACATTCCTAAGATTTTAGCGTTGCAATTAAAAATCATTGTACACATATAAAATAAATCCTGAGACTTTGGCGATGCAAATAAAAACCACTTTACATGTATAAAATTAATCCCGAGACCATAGCAATGCAATTAAAACCATATTTTACATAAAAATTTAATTGTGAGACCTAAGGGATGCAATTAAACAAATATTACATATATAAACTCACTCTCAGGACCACAGAGATAAAATTAAAAACCATGTTACACACACTGGTATAGACAAAATGTGAGTGTTACCATTTTAAATATAAGATAATTTACATCATTGTTAAGTAGTTATGTACTATAAGGAGATTTTAGTGGTTAAAATACAGAAATGTCATAGATCTTTAACCTTGTTTTATTATTATCACACACTTTGGTTATTGCAATGTCCTTTCAATTGGATACATGTAGACTTAAGTTATATTTTGAATTATTGAATTAAGTTCAAGAGTTGTATTAATTAATATTATGATTTCAAAGTGATTGATAGATATTTATATAACAAAGATGTGTCTCACTATATTGGACTGTACATTAATATTTAATTGAACGAAACAACGACGCAATAAGTAATATGTTTCCGAGACGTATAAATTTAAAACATTGTTTTCCTCCGCAAATCCAGAAACACGTTAATAGAAAACAAATCTTCAATATAAAATTCTTTCATTACTATTTTGTATTATATAGATTGTTATTGGTAATAGGATTTTAATAAACGACAAACGATTTGATTTTCATCTTTCGTATACTTTTTATTCCGACAACGCGCAGATAAAATAAATCGACGGTACAACCAGCAAAAAAAATTAAATTTTAAAGTAAAAGTTAAAAGTGGTTTAAAGTGTCAGTCGAAATGTTAGCAAGTTGACATAGTGGAAATAAATATCCAAATTTTAAAATGTCCAGTGAACAAACTTGTCACGTGATAAAATTGTCGGAACAAAAAATGTCAAAAGAAAACAAATTGTCCAGAGCACAGAAACTGTCAAAAGAAAAAAATGTCATGTGGACAGACATTCTCAAAAGAAATAAAATGTCCAGCGACAAAAATTTTCAAAAAATTGTCAAGTGGACAGAAATGTATTGTATAAAAAATTGTCAAAAGAACAGCCAAGGTTAACTTGGGTTGTCAAAGTCTGTGCTCGAAGTTAACATAAAGCAGCCAGAATCTCTGCTTTACAAGTTAACTAGCATGTTATGTTAGGACTGAACCCAACTGTAAGTTTAATTAATTAGAATTTTTACAATTATACATATACCAAATAATTGGACATAAGTATTCGTGATTTTGACGTCGCTACGTCAATGCTGAAGAAAACGATACTTTAATATAAACAAAATACTCCAATAGTTAGATTTGTTTGTTTAAATGCTTTTAACTCTACTTTCAGCAATTTTTTTTATCTATATCATGACATCAAGTTACGTCTTGGACACATTATGGAATTGTCTCATACAAGTCCTGAACATATGTGACCTGAATGCTTTCCTATATCGGCGGACATCAGTCATACGTTCACTAGAAGAATTGATATTTGCGCCAATCGTTTACAACTCTCTTTTTAGATATACAAATGTAGCCATTCATACATTCAGATCAGGGAAATGTTGTGAAGTTAATTCGATTTTCTCCTTTGTAGTTTTCAGTAGTTTGAGCCCGGTACAAGGTTGCATTGTCATCCATAAAGACGTAATCGCTATGGACGAAATATCTAGCAATAACTAGCCATAGGTTGTTGTCCACTACCTCTATATATTTATGCCCAGCCACAGTCCCAATTCTATAACAATCACCCAGCCCCATATCATCATGCATTCTGTAGAGAAGGTTAGCACACCAAATGAGGACTGTTTACGTCGTCACATTATTATTTCCAATAACTATCTGGCTTTCATCAAGAAATATTAACTTTCTCGAGTCTTTTTGTGCACCACTGAACCCTCTTTTTCAGATTAACCTCGATCACGTACACCAAGTGATTTTTTGCGACCCTCCTTTTGTAACCTTGTAACTTCCTTGTAACAGTTCGCGTACTAAAAGAGTGTTTCTTATTCTCATTAAATTTAGCAGTGATTTCTTTTAAGGATGCCCTTTTTTCACCAGACGACTTATAGCAACTTCATTCCTGTCCGTAAACAACTTCGTGGAGGATTTTCGGTTGATTATTATGAATGAAATCTCTTTAAAACGATGTCGATTGTAGATCATGGAATGTCTAATATCTTGGAAATATCCAACTTTTTTCCTTTTCTTCATGCAATTTTACAATAAGATTTTTTGTCTCCGTACTAACTCTTTTGTTTACTACCAATTGCAACTTGTACATAAATGCCTGGAAGTAAGCATAGCAGACGACATTTTACGTCACATCATGTCATATTTTCAATCATCTGTTACAGTAAAATCTTGATCATCCGATTTATGGTTTAATTACAAATGATTCAATACGCGACAAGTGTTCAAGAAAAACGCCGCCATCTTGAATATCACGCATACTTATGTCCACTGACTGTATATAGTTTGCCATGAATTTTATGACAAGCCCGAGTGTACCAGTTTGCCTTGGTTTTAATTTGTATGTCATGCATACTTACTGAATTTTTAAAAACAAGTGCCTTGTCAAAGTCTTATAAATTGTTCTTGCAGCTTTTGCATTTATTCCCTTGCACTATTGCATTCAATGATAAAATTGGAGTGAAAATATTGTATTCTAGTATCATAAAATCTGTGAGACAATTATTCGGTATATGCTTATATGCTACTTTGCGTGAATTTAATCACCTTGTTCTTGTTAATTTATTAATGACAACTATGTTTCTGTAAAGTTCAATTAGTAGAATTTCAATGGAAGAGTTTTTGGTAATAATTGGCAAAATTTGAGTGAAATATTGAAATTCAACACAAAAATAGAATTCAAACAGTTTAAATCATACAATAAATCTATTTTAGTATTAATAATAAAGAAATTAAGCCCTTTGTAAACGTTTTTTTTCAGTATTTGTGTCTACATGTTCAATTTAAAAAACGTGAGCATATACATGTACAAAAATAAAATGTCATCAAAGATACTAAGGTTAATATAATTTACCTCGCCAGACGCACAAAACCACCTTATATTGATGGGACAAATAGATTTGAAACATATCCTGTATCAACAAATTCAATTTGCAAAATCAAGATTACCAAAATGTACGGTATTCGACCGTTAATTGAAGTTACCGTTTAAATTCATTTTCAAGCATGAAATACAGCTTTATTAAACCAATGAATTGCTAACTAATGATGCAAATGAAATATACTGTTTTACTTTTGAGTCAACGTTAACAATTTTGAGCCAACAAAAACTAGTTACTCAAGCAGTATTTCCTATCTTTACCGAACATTACCGTTTTATGCTTCATTGAAAAACAATAAACATCCGGGACCCCACGAGGTCAGTTATGGTCCGTATACCTTAAAACCCAAAGTTGTACCCAAAACTGAATGCATTTTTCAATTTTAGTTAAGTTAGCCTTGCAATAATATTTCTCTAATTTCTTAAAAAATAGGACACTTAAGGTCCAGAATTTTGCTAATTGGGTTATCTTGAACCCTAATAAGCAATTTATGATCCGCAAAGAGGTCCCATTATCCTAAATATAGCAGATAGTTGTGTATTCAACACATATGGGTTAACTAATACCAAATAGTCTCACTCTTGCCATGAAGCACATGTACATGTACTAGCATATAAATTATTATTTTATGTCATTATAATCACTTTGAGACTGTATATTATGACAGAGCCTCGGTGGAAGTGGGGTTGAGTGAGTCAATCGTCTACTATGATCACGTGATTGTCGACAGTTAGATTGTTAGCAAGGCCAACCTTATGGCAAGGTGTGCTCGACTCCAATTTTAATTGCCAAAAATTGCCAATTTTCCTACGGAAGCAGGATCCATATTTGTACTCCTTCTTTGTCTTAAAATTCTACGACTTGTCAAAAACCATCGAACTATCCTCCATGACGGATTCCACCACCATTATGAGAATGTAATTGACATTTGCAATAGCATACACAGATTATGAGATAAAGGCACGATAGAAATACAAGTGGTTCATATACCATTTTTTCAACAAAAAAAATCATGACATATTATAAATGACTTTACAAGGCCTTTAATATAATCTTTAATTTTCATGAGTTTTCCAGGATTTCTTGACCCGTATGAAAGGTTGTTAAACAGTTAGAGTACACACTTGTCCGTAGACAGCACCGTTGTCAACATAAATCTGTCCTTAAATTCAGCACAAAAACAGCCATGGGTTTATACATTCGTACTCGTCTAATTCAAGAATCTCTTACCTCCTTCACACTATCAGGCCAATCATGTGATGAGCCAAATGTCATAAGAAAAGCGCCATCCAAGAAAGTTTTTCTGAAGCATGTCAACCGAGAGCTTAAACATCACTTATTTAGGTGTACCCAACGGCACAAAAAAGAGCAAAGCTGGTAGACACCTTTAATCATGCAAATAAAATAAAGGTATTCATCAAATGTCTTATCTATGGATTAAAACATTAATGATCAATAGTTATCTTATCAAACAGCACATTACTCCATTATTAAACAAACATTATGATCCATTGTACATTTGGGTCTTTTGGTACATACTTAAAAATGAGTTGGATCAAGAGACTTCAGAACAGTGCCGGCTTTTTACATGCCTTAATTGAATATGAACTACAGCATGTAGGTGAATTACGGGTTCTACTTAAAAACTAAAACAAGATGAAGTTAAGATCAGAATTTCAAATCCATTTTGGAGAGATGTTTTATCTGGTTTGCATAATAGCAAACCAATTTTCAGTTTGAATAGGTCAGACATTCTTAGTTTAGACATTTTAAACTTTGCTAGTTTAGAAGATTTTTCTTATTTTATTAAATGGAAATCTAAAGGAGTTGAGAGTCTTGTTGATCTGATAGACAAATCTACTAAAACATTTCTGTCTGTTGCCCAGATTAGCAGGATCTGTGACACTTACTTAAGATTTCATGAAATACTACAGCCTTATATCAGCTATCCCAACTATGTTGAAAAACCCACTGAAAAAGTTTTGAAATAATATGTCAGTGAACGAATTGGTAAATTTTCATAAAAGTAACAAGTTTTTAGAAAGAATAAAATGTAGTAAAAATATTAAGTATCTGTACAATGACTTAATAAAAAATATTTTTGTGGTGCCACATCATAAGATAGAAGCTTTGCATCAAGAGCTAGATATGGAACAATATGAATGGGCACAATACTTTTCATTATTACAGAGATGTTGTCAAAATTCTTATCTGAAGATCTTTCAAAATAATTTTTTACATAAAATAAATCTTGTAAATTCAGAACTTTGTGTATTTTGTAGATCAAGTTATCAAAACTATTGAACATGTTTTTTATGATTGAAACCATATAAAAATGCTTTTGAATAGACTTTTCACTTACTTTGTAATTATATTTCCAAATATCATTCTTGACAAAAAAGGTATTATATTAGGTTATATTAGTTAAACATTATTGTGTAACTTCCTTTTAATTGTAGCAAAGAATTATATTTATAAATGTAAAATAAAAGAAACAATTCCAACAATAGATGGTGTAAAGAAAACATTTTTTTATATTATAGGGTTGATTGATTAATGGTGTTTAACGCCCGAGCAGCATTATTTCAGCTATATTCAGGCGATGAACATGAAATGAATGATAAAATGAACATGAAATGATGACGAATGAAAATAGGATGGGACACAAGGAAAAATAGGGGTAACGGATTTCAGATTGCCACTGGCAAATAGGAGGATGGATAGGATCGGGCAATTCAGCCTCCTGTAGCGGGATCGAAATCCCTACTAATAGCAAATACTACGGCAGCGTTCTTTAACGTGCGAGGAACGTGGCATTTTTCGCAACACGGTGCACTAATATGGTTTGCGGTCAGGTTTTCCGTATTATGGCCTGACAGCCCCATTCAACCACCTGGGGCACACATCCCAGTCGGTCTTTAGGCAAACCGACCTGACACGCCGGTTAGGATACTGAGCGCTATTTAGTCGCCTTTTACGACACTAGCGCGACTGCGGTCTATTCTTGAAAGGAAATACAACTCTAATAGAATAGAACTATTTTGGGCCCCTGTACACAACTTTTTGATGATTCATAATTTAACAAATTAGTATACAAATAACCCATATATATTTTTCCCTACTAAGAGCAAGTCAAATTCTATATAAGAAAGAGTGGATGGATACACAATTAACTTTTTTATTCAGGAAAATAATTTATGAGAGGTGTTTCCTTCTTTGAGTATTATGTGTGTATATAGTATATTACAATATATTATGAACAATCATATACTAGTTGTTATCCATGTTATTCCTAAACCCCTAAAACCATTGTCAGGTTGCATTGTAAGGGGTATGTAAATTCCTGACTATTTGAAAACAAATAAAAAACCATTTAAGTCAGACTAATTTACATATTAATCAATAATAAGTTCTAAGCGCCCAGTAAACACCTGGTCAGTGTTTAGTCAGCAGTAGAAACAGAACATAAAGTAAAAGATTGGAACCATCATCTGAAAAGAAAGCCAAAGGACAGATCATACATCTGTATGTGATGACCAAACTGCTAGGTCTTTATAGGAATTTGAACACCAATATTTTTAGTTAATTAATAATTGTTTCTTCTTAATATTAGATATAATCAATCAAGTATTTTTTACTAGTCAATCTGGTTTTTGCACAGAAGCTGTCCAAAAGACAGAGAACATCCTTCAGATCTGCACAGGCGAAGCTTTGGGAGTTTACACAAAAAGTGCATGCAGCCCATGATTACAGTTAAGTCAGTTAAACTTACATGTATCATCGCCCCAAAGTGCTGAAGAACGATATAATATTAATATAGATTTTACTTTTATAGCTGAAAGTTTGAGAAAATATAGCAAAATATGGCTTGTAATTTAGAGTGTAACATAGATACATTTAGGTCATCCTTTGTGATTGATCATCTTAATCCTTTACATTCCATTTTCAAAAAAACACCACAACATATATCAACAATCAAAAACATGAAATGAAAAGAAATACTGTAACATTCTTCCTTACACCAAATGACATCTTTTTAACAATTGCAGAATGCTTTTTTCAGCAAAAAGTCGGAATTCCTATGCGTACAAACTGTGCCTTACACCTTGCTGGTTTGTTTTTGTTTGAAAATATAGTTGCAGACAGTTTTCCCAACTTTAGAATTCAGTGTACAGTGTGCTACGGTGATTGTTGAATACACCTGTTACTGACTAGTGGAATATGATACCGACACATTTTAATCCTCTCACTAACTCAAATACTACAGTAATGGAAGCGAGAGGTTTGGGAAGCCATAAAACCTGGTTTAACCAACCATTTCTTTTGAAATGCCTATACAAAATCGCAACCATTGCATTAGTCATATTTTTGGTCGTTGGTTCTGGAATTTGGCCGTTGTCTCGGATTTTAATTATCGGATTGTCTTTTTTGACAGTTTCATCGGTATTCGGTATTTGGTATTTTGTTTTTATCTTCATCTATTAACATTTAAAAAAAACTTACTAGAATTATCCAATGCGCATTCCGATTCCGACAAAACCATCTAAGTTTATGTTTTCTTATATATTGTTACAAAATCATCGTTGCATTTAACAAAACGTTTATTGAAAAAAGTTAGAACACATTGAACACTGGAACACAAAACAAATTGAACAATCTAGCACAAATTGGTTTGGGACTAATTGCACAAATTGACATGTTCCTGTTTTTTCAGTTTTAAAAATCATAAAGACAAACGGGTGAAACCATTCACTTGGTTTAAGCGAACTATAGAAATCAGCGAGTCCAGTAGAAAACACCGTGAGTATCTTTCCATATAGTTTTGAACCAGTGCCATAACGGTGAAAAAACCAAATCTCAGTTTTTCAATAATGTGGCGGTCTCATCTACTGCCCGTCTAGCGTTAAATGTTGAATCATTACAGAACTTGATCCCGTACATTCAACAATTGACCGGTTAATGATTTATTATTGACGTTAGTCCAACAACATGGATCATTCATTAACTTGAAAATTGTCAGTGATTAATACGATCAGTCCGTGCGATCTAATACTGAATCTGTTTCTTAATTATACTCATATATAGGTTAATTTATTCATGGATACATATAATGAAATAATTCTAAAATAAATATCATTGTGTTTCAGGAGTATATTATACAAATCTTATGACAAAAATTTAAACAAGAAATATGATTTTACAAATATATATAATAAGCGTGTATGTTGATTAAAATATTTTAAAATATTTACTAAAATATCGTTTTGGACTCTTGTACTTTAAACCCTTTTAAAATATAATGTATATAAAAAGCAAATTTATAAAATGATTATTATAATTTAGAATGGTTTAATGACGTATACAAAACAAAAATGTACCATGTTGACAAACGTCAAGGAACACGTTTACATGTACTACATTTACCACATTATAGTATTTTATTGTTATAAGAATGTGACTTCTAAAGACCTAAACATGTGACAAGCTTTTTAACGATTGTTTAACGACTCCATTTTTGTACTTTTAAAATTGTGTCGTCTTTGTTTTTTGGAGATTTCATATTTAATTACATTTTACATCATATATTCTCAATTTTATAATTAATTGATATTTTATTTTGCGGTAAAATAGTTAATTTTTTTTAGAAATAGTTATTTATTGATAAAGCTAATTTTTCGCACACAAATAGGCACATATTTATAGTCATATAACTGAATAACAATTAGAATTGTTTTGTTTTTGGTTTGTTTGAATAATGTTTTAGCAATTTAACAGTTATATCATGGCGTGTAGTTTTTTATTGGCGGAGAAAGCCTGAGTACCCAGAGAAAACCTCCGACCTGCGTTACGAAAACTGGCAATCCTTGTCAATTAAGATTGGAGTCGAGTGCACCCTGCCCTTAGTGAGAATCGAACCCGCAATCTCAGTGTGACAGACCACGTTATCAATAGTATACGAACTACCTTAACCACTCGGCCACCGAGGCCCGCAATTAAAATTGTAGATATATTGTTTTAATTGGCTTTTTATTCGTAAATTTGAAAAAAACCCAAAATAATGAGATGTGTCTACATTAATGATCCGTATAATAAAATTAATTTCAAATTTCAAATTTCAAATTTTATTATTCGGACCATTAATGTAAGACACATCTAATTATTTGATACAATATCTGTCAGTCATGATCAAAATTTCGTTTACAATAAATTATTCAATATCATTCATGTAATATAGGGTTATTGAATAAATATTGGGAAATGTTGTCATGCTTAAGAGTGCAATATCACATCCTGTGAGGGAAAACATTTCCCATTATTACATATATAGAATTTTGCGTGTTTTTGATTGTTCTAAAAACAACTTTCTGTTCACGATAAATCACAACAGTACTAAAATTATATTTAATATTTATTATTGACCTGATTTTGACAAGTTTAAGCCTGTTTTTCAATACTGTTCCATTATAACTATAAACTAATTTTAGTGGTCATTAAATCATTTGTAATTATAAAATATACTGTACAAATGTTAGAATACAATTATTGATTATTATACTCTTTTAAAATTTGAAACGTGATGAAATTGGAATCTCAGGATTATCAGCAAATCAATAAGAAATTGAAGTATTTACAGAAAATATTAATGGTAACCAGCATTACAACAAGTACAAATGTAAACATCCTCTGTTTTTTCTGATGAAGGAAGATGGTGGTTGTATTCAGGTAGAGTAGATTTAAATTGCATCGCTAAGATCTCAGGATGGATTTTTGCAAATGTAAAATATGGCTTTTAATTGTATCCCTTAGGTCTAAAGGAGGTTTATATAAATATGGTTTGAAATTGCAACGTTAATGGCTGATTTGATATGTGACAAAGGTAAGGATTTGTAATAGTATTACTAAGATCTACTTTCGGATTTTATTCTTTAGGAAGGTTTGAATTGCATCTTGAAAATCTCAGGACAGATTTTATATGTAATATTGTTTTTTAATTGCAACGCTTAGGTTTTAGAAGTTGTTATATATAATTTTGCCTTTTACGGATCTATATGATTAATGCACTTGGAACATTTTGTACGCTTTTTAGCATTCCTTTTCATCCCAAAAGATACATTTTCTTTTCCTGTTTTCCATATTGAATGTTTAAGGTTTAAAATAAAGAAATACTATAGCAGTTCAGAAAAATACAACCAAGGAGAATTGGTGATCTTTTATATACATCATTTCGTCCTAAATGTGATGCTGACGGTATATTGCCTTCCATAGATATTTTTTTGCACATTGGGCATAGTTTGTGCGATTTTTAAAATTTGTAGATTAGGTTATACGCCCAAAATAGTATTTTGAATGTTCAAAGATAGTGATTAAGTTGTAAGAATCCTTGTTTAAGATATCAACAATGTTTTTTTTTCCAGTTGTGTTTAGCTCCCTCCTATTATGGTAATGATAGAACATGTTGCAAAAAGTAAATCATCTGATGAACTGAACTGGAAGTTCCGTAACAACTCGAATTGATCTAATCTGTTAATAGAAGGTATGAAAATTCATATGTAATTATATTTTGTTTTGTTTAACAAAATAACGACACAATTGAACTTCTAAATCTGACTGGTAAATTAGACCGATATTTTCATATTGTCTTCCAGTGCTTATTTTACTCATGGCTATGTTGCTCTAATTGCTCATCATGTTAAAGGAAGTAAACATATACGTTTTGAATAAACTAACTAACATAGAATGTGATAAAATATGAATGAAATATGCAAATTCAAATAGGTTAAAGTTGGAGAATGTTATCTGGGGGGATATTGGTTGATTGTTTGGTTTCGAACATATTATTATTAATTGCTCATATTCTTAATTATTTAGTGAAACTTTCAACTACATGACATTTTGACCATTAGACTCAAAGTGTTATCTATTGTCATCAACATTCATTCATGTGTTTGATTTACATCCTTATTATTTCCCTTGTTGCCACTCCGTTGATTGGAACTAACATTTTAGAGTTCTATGGACACAATTACATAACATTTCTTTCCGACGATTTACGAATGAAGTTTGCTTAATATACGTACTATGCTAATTTTTTCAGACTTAATTCGTATGTGTCCTGATATTGAATTTTTCATCAAATTTGGAATCAAAAGGTTTAAAGGTTTGTTTTCACAATTATTTCCGTTAGTGTCTTTGCCACAGCAAGAGCATGTAATATAAAGTTAGGGGCGAAGTGTTGTCCTTTTGTAGTAGCTACATTGCTACATTACATAGCTACGAAAAAGTACCAACTGTATTCCGCGACCAGGATTGCCGTATTATAAGCTGAGAACCCCCAAAGAGAGGGTCTCCCTTATCTGCCACCTCATAGTGCCTGATTCGCCGCGCAGACCCACATGGCAGTAGAGAAAGCCAGCTCGTTGGAGGTTTATGTCTCTAAATGACTCTGAACCAATTTGAATAAAACATTATAAGTTTACAGAGTTCGTGTAGTTTTTGATTTGAATGTAGCTTATTCAACTATGTAATGCTATGCGTTTCGTTTTTTTATATGTTTTAAGCCCATACAATCCAGTTAACAAAATACAGTCGAAATGAAAGACATCGACTAACATTCATCAATAAATAAATGCCATTAACAATATCACTGTTATAAAATTTCCTATGCCTGAGACAAAAATCGTTTACTCAAATATTATCAATGAAGTTTATACAGAATTTTTCTACTCTAAACCTTGAGAATAGAAACACATTTTTGCAATTTATTTGATCTCTGATATTTAATGTCAGCGCCAAAGTATTACTACTGGCTGGTAATACTCATGGTGGCTGACAGTTGAAAATACGAGTTCCTCCATGAAAACCATGGGAATACGATCACCTGTTTTTTCTGTAAACACGGACATCTTTCTATGATCTTTCTGATGTATTCATATGCAAATACGCCATCCAAGTAAATCAATAGTAAAGCGTTTAATATATAAATGTCATCTCATATAACATTATTATGAATTTACAACGCTAAATGCGCGTTTGGTCTGATCAACACATCGGTGGCTTTCCAACCAAATATATTGGAAGTCAAGGTAATTAGAATATTACAAATCTTTTATATCCCAAAGGTACAGAAAACTCCGCTAAGGCCATCTACATCGTAAGGATAGAACAAATTTATATTTTAATATTTTTTTGCAATTAAGAGTAGTAAATGTAAAACAACAAAGACATTTGTAATTGCAAGGTCTTTCCAGATAAAAAAATAACACATTGATGAGCTAAATTTACTTTTAGATATAAAAAACAGTTTGTATTTTAATATTTTTTGCAATTTAAGAATAGTTAATGTAAAAACACAAAGACATTTGTAATTGCTAGGTCTTTCCAGATAAAAAGATAACACATTGATGAGCTAAATTCACTTTTAGATATAAAAAACAGTTTGTGTTTTAGAATAAAAAAATATATATGTTAAGGACTAAATATATCGTTTGGTCATAAAATGTAGTTATTTGTGAACAACAGGGAACAACATATGGTTCAGAGTCAGACAATATAAATATTCAAAAAATTATATTGAAAGATCATTAAGAAAATGTCAATATTGTACTTTGAACAAAACAGAGGATGAATTACATTTTCTTATTGAATGTCCATTATATGCTGAAATTAGAGATATTTTTTCCAACAAGATCTTACATCATTGTAAAAATTTCAATAATTTACAAAACAGTTTAAAATTCAATTGGATTTTCATGCAAGAAGATTTAGATTTGCTCAGAGAGTTTGGAAATTATGTGTTTCAAAGTCTCCAATTAAGAAGATCATCAAATATTACTGTTTAAATTTATCACTGACTTAATCTTTATTTGTATTTGTTTCTTCTAATAAACAACTAATAATTGTCTCTCTTCTATTTACATGCATATGTCATACATGTACCTATATATGTATCACTTGGCTCTGCCCCAGTCCAACATAAGTGTCATAAGTTATAACATTATCCAGTTGTTATTGTAATGTTGTTTTCTATGTTATACATGTCACCAATTATGATAATCACTTGTTTGTAATTTCATGCTCTATTCTAGGGCCCTTGATTGGAATAAAGATATTTGTATTTGTATTTGTATATAGTTACAGAGTATTTTTTGTCCGTCGTTGGGGACAAAATGCCACTTCCAGTAAAATGACATTCTTAAGTAAAGTTCATCATCCTGATTCAGACTTGCCTACCATTAAGATTTTGTCGGGTTATCTTAAGCCATTTGGATTTCAGTAAATGTCTTAGGATTTTAGAGATATTCGTTGTTTTTGCAGTTTCGTTCTTAGTTAAACAGATTCCGTGTATAATTGTATCTTGCAGCGTTTCCCGTTGCTAAAACGCATTGCAAAATGATGTCCAAACGAAATGTATACGAAGATGGTGACATTTCAGCTACAATTATGGTATAAGAACTTTAAAGAAGAATATTCAGAGACATTGTATTAATAAACCAATTGAACGAAACGCGTCAAGGGCCATCTAACAGTTTCGGACCCAATATATTAAAAGAAGGTCTTGACTTGCTAATGACATTAAACGTATTTGTTTACATATAATCTATAATCATTTCAACTTATCAAACACCGATACGCGTCAAGGGCCTTAGCCCAAAAACGGTTCATCTCACAGCTCCGGACCGATACACTAACTGCAGATGTCGATGAGAGGAGCATTTTTCCCATTTATTGTGTGCTTCTTCTTTATGGTTATGGTAACAAGTCTCAAGGTCACTTCTGGCTTTTTGACTTTTTATCTTAAACATTTTTAAATATTCAAATACAATATATGTAACTTTAAGTCAATGATGGAAGTAAAAGAAAATTCACACACAAGGTAAATTCCAATAGACTTTAAGTGCGCAAAATGTCACGCATTTCATAAGTGCCGAAGAAAAAGATATTGATAATTGTTTAAGAACAATTAGATAGTCTTTCCAACATTTTCCGTGAGAAATGTAATTTTACAGGAAGTGACGTTTCAAAACCAGAAGTTAATGTCTGTATACAGGAAAATTTGGTCCTGAATCAAGAGAATTTTGAAACCGGAAGTGAATGTTTTTAACAGGAAATGTTGTTTGAACCCGTCAACATATAGTTGCTAGCGGCTTTTGTCAACCGGACGCTTAAAACAGAAGCGAATGTGGTTCAACGGGAAATTTGTCGTGAATCTGAAAATAAATGTTGGTAGGAACTTTTATCAACCGAAATGACTTTCTTGGAAACCGGAAGCTATTTACCAAACCTGAAGTTGCTGCCATTTTCAAGGCCAAGTCTTCAGATGACCATTGGTTAAGACTTGTAGTAAAATCAATTTCTTAAGTCATTAAACAATTATTCAAGTTCCAGATATTAAGCGATAAGAACGTTTTTGGCAGGAGATACCTAGGTAAAAAAATGTCCGGAATAGACTTCCAGTGGCCAAAATGTGTCGCGAAAGACCAAAATGATACGTCGCATACTTTTAAACTTGATTTTGAAAGGTTGTAAAGAAAAAAAGAAAAAACTCACAGCAAAACAAAGAAGGTATTCCCATTAGAGTGGGAAAGACCTTAAAAATCAAATGAACAGCAAGAAGGTCTTCCTATTATAAGTTTGAAAGACTTCATTAAATGGGTCAAGGATATTCTTGTCAGAAGCAAAGTGTGAGCTGGTGTTAGACCAGGGACTAGCAGCCCAACGGAGAGGCAACGACACAGTTGTTGTAAAAACATAAAACCTAGGAAAACATAGTATTTACTACGCCAAAAGCGTGTTTCGTCTAATCCTGACTGACCAATAGCTTTCAAACAAACGAAATCACGCAAAGTTATATATACATATAGGAAAGAAAAACGAGTATAACACTGTTTGATGCATTTTAAAAATAAACAAACTCTGACGATCATAATTCATTTATTCATAATAATAGAAATCCTCCGAAATATGAGTAATGTCCATGAACACTTTGTGGGTTTCCTCTATGCTTTATGTAAACACGATCATCTTTCTTTAGGTCCATGATCCATATATTAGTACTGGAACCAGCATCACTTTTACTGGTGTATCCATTTGCAAATAAGTTATCATTCTTGTTGAGCTGATAGTGTACGCCATTGACTCCGGTTGCCATAATGACACAATACATTTGGTAAATTCCATCCCTGGGTGCAGTGAATTCCCCAGTTAAAGGGTTGTAGTGATTCCCAATGTTTGTTTTTACGTCGTCGAACAAATACACTTGATTAACGTTGTATACGACGTGATTTTTTAAGGATGCAAAAAAAACTGGTTTCTCAGTAAGTCCTGAAAAATACATCTCACATCTTTTAACTTATTCAAATTCCACAAACCATAAAAAATCTTAATAAAAGCATATAATCGCGGTATTCACTACTTATGTATGTTGCACTTATGTAAGGAAAACCCGTATCCAATTAAAATAAATTAAAATTGGTTTATATTTTTACAAATAAAAACACAATCACAGCTGAATAACATTTTACAAATGTCACCTACCAGATTGAAGTCTTTACATGCATTGTAAAGCTTACTACACTGCTTAAGATAAATTATTGAGTTTACCTGAATTGTCTTTTTTACCGTTATTCATCCCAATCAACATCTGAAGAAGGTCTTCATTCATGCATATTGACTTTCCTGAAAATATTTATTAAATTTCAAAAGGTTTATTTAAGACAACTCTGTAAATGTCTAGTGTTTGTTTCGTTTATGGTTCTATGCCACTTTTAGCTTTTTTATAACGTCTAGTTTTTTTAACTTACAATTTATATGACAAATGACTTAATCAGCTTATTCAGGTTGAACTCGAGCACAACATGTTTGAAATTAGACTCGAACTAACAATCCTAGTACTATCTCAGAAATCACACATTTCTGACACGAAACATCTATGAAATACTGATAAATAAAAAATGTTATGTAATTTATGTGATGAATCTAACCTGGAAAATATCGGTAAGTAAAAGTACTGACCATGACCGGCACTAGAGTACGGCACAGCTGCTTTGAAGCTTCCCAACACAGCAATCGTTGCTAGAAGGAATTTTAGCGACATCATAAACTGCTGAGTACGTACTACCAAATTTTGTACCTAAAGTACAACCAGTTAAAAGGCATATGAAATTTTTAACTTTTATTTTATTTAACGGAAACCTGATATCACGTAAGAACAAATGCAACAATGAAATTTGATATATTTAATTACAAAATGATATGTTATCATCGTGTTTTGTTATTGTCATTCTTGGAATAGCTGTATTTTGCACATACCACACGATAATCATTTGACATTGTACTAGATCAGATTAATTCAAAGAAGACACTGATCATTTCGGCGATTCCGACTACGTGTGCAACATGTAGAGCTGCAACTGTTTGCCCTTCCTTAGCACTTGCAATAGTCAACATTTGTAATGTGGTTAGTTTTGATTATGTTAGGTGTGTGCCTTTGATGATTTGTGTATTTGCCTGTAAAATAAATCTTTTTGTCTATTTGTGTTGAATAACGTATGTGTGTCTCTTCTAAATGCATCCCTATCAGCACTTTTCATGAAAATGCTCATTAAATTTAAATAGTTTACATCATAGCATTCTGTAATATCATTGTACTTTAAAGGTAAGACATTACATAGCTAAACTTTTTTATACATTAGTAAAATGCATCTGCTTTTCAATTTATGATGTATATAAACTCGAGTTAAAACTAATCCGATGATGTAAAAATTTGTCTATTTACTGAGAACTTAAATTTTAGGCAAAAGTCTGACACCAACAACTTTATCACTTGCAGATTCTGCTGTTTTCGAAACATTTTGTAACATGTTTGACCAGTACAATTTTACTAAATCGAATTAATAATGTGTGCACATAGAACTCATCTTTCTGATGTTTTGCATCCTGTCTCAAATTATCCTTCCGCAGTCATCTAAGGGTGATCGTCATATTGAACCAATTACAATGCAGGCTTAAAAATACCAGAAATGTTTAATGTACATGCAGAGGTCACTCAATGATGTGCCTGTACATTAAAAATTCTTGCTAGTCATATATTTTACTTTGTTGTCATATGATCTTACAGCTCTAGTTTTATTTCATTCAAAGCATTACTTTTTTCCCACATGGACCTCACACAAAATAGGGTTACTATTCCTTTTGTAATTTTTTATTTCGGAAATAGAAGATCTTTTACTTGTAGTGAGATTTCAAAATTAAGCATCCGTGTTTTAAAATGTCAATGAAATAGCTGAAACGTCTTGGTTATAACTACTAACTAAACCCGAATGGTCGTCACGATCTTCGGATCATAATCTAATTGAACATCTGCGGCATGATCTGGATCGGCGCGGGCACCAACGACAATCCCCGCCTGCATAATCTGTAACAATTAGAACAGGCACTTTAGTACCGTATTCGTACTCGTTTAATTGAATCCATGACAAGAAGATTAAGGAATGTATTACATGCAAATGGTGGGCACAACATACTGACATTTTTTGCATTTTTTCACAATATGCGACAAAATGTTATATTCCAAGAACTCATGAACAAGAAGTTAAAATAAAAGTAAAATGCCCATTTTTGTATGTTGCGTTTTTTATTTATTTTTTTTTTTGAGTGAGTATATCTAAATTTTCTTAAGGTTAGACAAGTTTTAAGTATGTCCCTATAATCCACACCTGACACAGCTGCCTACGTTGTCCCGGACCTTCAAAATGTCCGCACAACTGCCATAACTGCAATGTGGGGCCAATGGGTACATTTATCTTGTGCAGTCTTTCTGCTGAATTTAGGTTAATGAAACAATCAAAGCTCACTTACCTACAGTACAAGCTAACACATCAATGTTGAAATTACCAATATAATGAACCTAAAAACCACGAGCTCACTTACTGACCGTAAACATTTTGATGTCTTCAATTGTATGTATTACATTACTACTGAAAAGACTTGATTGTACAATACTCTTGTATGCATTCTTGTAACTTTGATGGCAAATAACACTCTATAATTTTAAGGAAAAAATAATATTAAATTTACTATGACAGAAGCATGCTTACCATGGTAACAAACAAGAATACAAAATACGATCAAATAATCAATTAAAATTATAAGTAATGGAAACCTGAACTACTTATACCATTTAGTGTGAATGTTGAATTTGAGTACTACTATTAATTTCAATACAATTGTGACATTTAAACATAATTTCAGCAAAAATATCTTTATTATTACAATTATTGCAGTTAACACTTCTGCATAGTTTTCAAACTTGGCAGCAATCATTGTTATGGTGTCCACGTTTAAATGTATATTGGAACTGCTGATCTATAGACCAGCATGGTTGCTGTTACTCAAAGTACACATGAGGACACACTGAGCAAAATCTATTTTGGCCGAAATCTGAAAACTTATAATGTCTAACAAAAATTGTTACCTGAAATTGATATGGAAATCAAGCTCTACAATTTTGTCGAATTTTCTGAACTACAGTTTTAGTTATTCCACTTTGATTCTAATTTTGAATAAAATTTTCAGATGAGGTGTAGCATGAAAGCTTTAACAAATTGATAAAGTAAATAACAATAATGATCAATATAACCCTTCAAATCACTTGTTTCAAAATTCTTCGCCTACACCTTAAAGGACTCTTAATTACTGCTTCTTTGTATTCAGGACGGAAACAAGTTAACAAACAATACATCAATAGAAAAAAGTGTGGGATGGGACACAGGGAACACAATTTTGACCTCCACTGGAAAAATACGGAGTATTGGGTACGGTCGGAGAATTTAGCCTTTTGTAGCTGCAACAATGAGCCTACTCTTTTTCGAAATCTACAAAAGGGATCTTAATCGTGCAAGGAGCGTGGCACTCTCCAAACACGTTACCCACTATGGTCCGCAGCTAGGCTTTCCGTATTATGACCTGACAACTCCCCAAACGAGAGAGTCTCCCCTTTCCACCACCCGGGGATGCGCTGGGCTGCTATGTGGGTCGAGCACTGGGAACCATCCCAGTATGGTCCCTGTGGAATAACAATAACATGGTGAGTTAAACTGTAAATAGAAAACTCAACCGGAAGTAAGAGATCCTTAAAAGGTGTCTTATCAGTCCATATAGGAATGAGTTCTTGTCCTTTCCTTAAATTTTTTTAGTGAAATTTCCAGTTTAGCCGATAGTTTGTTACCTAAAATTATTATAAAATATAGAAACTGTAAATTGGTAAATCATCAAACAGACGTGAAAGGCTTAAAAATTGTTAAATTAACAAAATAGTGATTTGGTGACTATAAAAGTTATAAAATTAAATGACAATTTTGTTATACAATTTTTGCAGTATTTGTCTTGTTACTTTAGACTATAAAAATAATAGTAAAACAGAACAATAAACAGCAAATCAAGTTTTATGATATAAGTGAAGCACTTTTTTATCTGATGTACTCAGATGTTGAGACGAAAGCGTGAAGTAAATCATCTTCGAGTTGAGTCTCTAGTTAATTAAACCACTACCCCGCAAACATTTGCATCAACTGAAATCAGGCGGTTGCTCTATCTCTCCAAGAACGTACAAGAATCACACTATATTAATTATTTTACAAAGCACTATCATCAAGGTTGATAAATTCAACTCTGTATATGTCAAAGGAAAGTCCTAAGTTGATGTACCAGTAATCATTTCCATTAGAAGCATAAATTGTACAGAAGAATGTATCAAATCGTCCATAGTTTCCATAAGATGTCAGGTAGTTATCATACTATGAATTAATGTAAGCTGGCTTTCATAGTGCCACATTTTGTAGTTCAGTGAGATCTATAAATAACGATATAATTTTATGTGGTATGATACATTTGCGATACAGTGTCTATTTATGCCTTTCATTTTACTGTATTCGTTTTACTATATTGATATTTCGGCTTTCGATTGTTTCATTTTTTCACTTAATTTTGATACTGCTAGTGCTTTTTTATGTTGGGACTTAATTTTACAAGAGTTAAATAAATGTTTTTTATCCGTTGTTATGCAATTTTAGCAGATGTTATTTTATATAATTTTTGTTGTCGCTTTATTAATATTCCCCATATGCCTGGTCTTTGAATTATCTGTGCTAACTATGAACGAGGTCAACGTTTAAGCATGTTTATAATTCAAAATACATGTAGACATAACTAATTCATTGAAAACTGCAATTAATCAGTAAACGATATCAAATGAATCAAAGGGCCTGCAAGAGTCGCAAAATTTTCTGAACACGTCACCCATCACAGTCTGAGGCCAGAGATTCCATAATAAGCTTATGTCTATCCGCCACCCGGGGATGGCACTACCAATGACAAGCTTAACCATACAATTTTATTAAAACAATAAAAAGCCTGTATAATTATCTGAAAAGAAGACGATTGCTGCTAACGAGAAAATTATTTAACGGGGATTGATCAGAAGATGATTGCAATCTGCCCTAAATATTTCTACGGTCTCGCATATCGTTTGATAAGATTATCGTTTATCATTTTCTCATTACGTTAAGCATCTAGAGCAGAAAAGGCATGTGTTTACCCACAGTTCTTGTTTGCCGGATTCGTGTTGCTCGTTATAAGTTTATTGTGTTTCTTTGTGTACTTGTTGTATTGTTTGTATGTTAGTTCTTTTTTTTGTTATAAAATTGTGATATCCGTCAAAGATTGCTATTTATTTATCACGGTTATTATCTTTTTTCTTACCTACTCGAGTGTAAATATTAAACATCATTATGTTACGAATAAGTATATAAATATATATGGAATAAAGTATAATACACACTGTGTTTTTTTTTATTTTACGTTCACAATAAAAATGGTAATGCTTAACAACTAAAAAACGATGCGGATGTTTTCCAAACATCTGTGAAAAGAGTAGTAATTCAATGTAATTAAATTAATAACTTAATTGAGGAAGGCGAAAGACCATTGTAGTAACACAGGTACGATGGGATTTGCAAGGGTTATGCCAGCAGACGTCATTTTCCTATGCAACACAAACAAAATATAATTATGATGGCCTGTAGTGGGAAAATACATTTCTATACTTCTACTCAAGGCCATGTTTGTCAGACAAAATTGAAAATGTTTTTCCCAGTCTGCAACAAAGACTTTTATTTAGCCTGGTAATGAATAAAACAGAGGAGAAGTTTTGAATGATAATGAATAGTTTAAGACTAATTATGTAATATTCCATATTATATTAAATCTGCCTGTTTATCTGTACTCTTTAAGCAGTACATATTACAAATATTAAATGATCATAATATAAGAAACGTGTATTTATATCTATAATTGGAACTGAAAAATTATACTCAAGATTATCCATGATGATAACTCTGAGTATTTGAAATCTCTGCGGTCAATTTGCTTGATCCTTGCTGATACTTTAAGAAGGTCACAATATAAATATGGTGTTGGTTGATAATTGACACCATTACATGCAGAATATCTATACAACTTCGTAAGAACATCATTGGTCCAGAGTTTAAGAATGACTCATAAGAATGAAATCAAATGACTGCATGAATTTATCGCGATGACATATTCCATTTCCGATAGGACTCCGAGTGTCGCCGGGTGTATTATTAACAGGATTACATAATATCAACAGCAGTGTATATACATCTTTCAAAATTTACCCTATAAAAATACTGTAGGTATGCAATGCCTTAAAATGCCTGTAATGAAAAAGTTGTAGAGTTGAGACCTTTTACTCGCTTACCATAATAACTTATTATTTTGATAACAACTAATCAAAATTTTAATTTTGCAAGCAAGTTGCAAATTGATCACAAAAAATATTTTAGTATTTGTAGAACTGTTTCTGTTATTCATGTAACAGACCAACAAGTTGTATAAATTATATTTATAATTAGAACGATTACTTACCCTCGCTTTTTTTGGCGAGTGTACGAATTTAGTCCCATTACTCGTAATGTAGCAGAGCGGAAATGAATCACTCCCGGCCCTATGATATCCAAAAGAAGTTCTATATACAATCAGACGTGGTCGATCTTGATATATTTCGACAGTCACCATTTTTTATCGGTTTTGTGTTTAAAATCAGTCATCATTGAAACGTGATGATAGTTATTGCCGTTTTTATAACCCGCTTTGCCTTGTGTATTAATTGACATTCGTGTCTCTCTTTTTAATTACGTTTACTACATGAAAAACATTGAGAAACCCGAAACTGAATGACGAGTTGAATCTTGGCTAATACATATGTAAATTACTGGATTCTTACTACGTAATGGTTGTTGTAGTATACAAATAAGCACGTTTATAATAAAATTAGGTCACATTATCCATTTACGGATAATGATCAACATAGCATTTTCCACGTTCATCTTCAAAGACGAAAAGAGAAATTTATTCAATAAAAACCGTTTCCCGTTAGTTTCGCAATGTCTAAAGCTTTAATAACGTAAAGAAGATGAATATTATGTTTGAATTTTGTATAATTAGACCGAAGTTAGAATTTTTTATTTGCTACATTACGACCAATAGGACTAAATTCTGCCGTTTATCCGACAAATCACAAAACTAACTTCGGATTATAACGGCAGTAAAATTCGGCATAATTTATAACATGTATAATGAGCACAAACATTCGTATGCTGGCCTTAGTTTGTACAATGATATGTATTTATGTACTTCTGAAAAGGTCAATACGCTTTTCTGTTATATTCTTTTGTTTGAATGTTTCATCTACATTTGTAAGTAATACATAGCTATACATAGCTGATAAAGTTTTTATTATTTCATTGAGAATAGAATTTTTCATCAGATTTAACGTAATTTTGGTCTTCTGATGTACCCTGTCATATGTTAATACGATTGTATACCTAAAATCAAAATAAATTTCTAAAATAGTAGCATGCCTCATATATTCTTCAAAAATAGCTACATACCTTATATATTTTTTAAAAGTATAAATACGATGTATATCATTGTTGACAAAATCGCAATTAAGCCAAAGTCGCGTTAATCCCATTCCAACAATGTTTTATATAATACTTTTGAGAGAGATTACAGTTTATTGATATAATGATTTTTTCATCAGATAGCATAGTTGTGCAGTAATTACACTGGCATGACTGGGAAATGTTGTTTTGTTATCGTGAGTGCTGATGATTTCTTAAATATTTTAGCACTTACATGAACATTGACATAACACAGAAAATACGAGCCTTTTTCTGAATCAACAAATACAATTTATTTTTATTGAATCCTAACAGTATTAAGCATTTTGTAAACAGCTATTTATGAACTTTAACAAGGAACTAAAATACGGAGAGGTGCCAATGCATCTTAAATGGTTAAGTTAATTGTGTGGATACTAAGACCTATTCAGCTGTTGGACAAAGATCGTGACAAAGCTATTTTACTTAACGAATATTTTTGTGAGCAATGTAACATTGATGAAAGACGCGCGAGTTTACCCGAGAATACTATCCCTGATTTTGAACTAGAACATATAATTTTAAATAAGGATGAAATAGAAAAGGTTCTAAAATCACTTGACCCTTCTAAAGCCATCGACCCGGATTAATTAAATCCAAGAATTCTTAAAGAAGGAGCATCGATATTAAAATATCCTCTCTGCCTGTTATTTAATTTATGTCTAAACGTGAGCAAATTTCCATTAGATTGGAAGTCTGCCAATGTCACTCCGGTATTCAAATCAGGGTCAAAAAATGAAATAGAAAATTATAGACCAATATCGCTAATTAGTGTCCTTGGAAAATACTGGAAAGATGTGTCTTTCAACATGTTCATGACTATTTGAACAACCATGATGTTATAACAAGCCATCAGTCCGGATTTACACCTGGCGATTCGGCAAGTAACCAACTTATTAGTATATCAAACGAATTCGGCAGAGCGTTGGATCAAGGAAAGGAAGTAAGGGTTATATTTTATGATATAGGTAAAGCGTTTGATAAAGTTTGGCACAAAGGACTTGTCTTTAAGTTAAAGGAGATTGGCATAAAAGGGAAGCTTCTATCATGGTTTACGGATTATCTCCTTAGTAGAAAACAACGCATTGTTATCAATGATAACTGCTCTACACTGTTACCCGTAAATGCCGGCGTTTCCCAGGGTTCATTCTTGGTCCTCTTCTGTTTCTAATTTTCATCAATGATATTGTATATGAAATAAATTCAGTTATTTAAACTATTCGCTGATGATACAAGCTTATATCTTATTGTTGATGATCCAAATGATACGGCATTAACTCTAAATCAAGATCTGGGCATAATCCATGAATCGTCAAAAAAATGGCTCTCGAAAAACGGAAACAATGACCATAACAAGACGAACAAAAAAACACTATTCATGCCGATTTACTTTTTGACAACTCGAAGATTGAATGTGTCAAAGATCAAAATACTTAGGCCTTACCCTTTCTGAAGATGGAAGCTGGAAAAGTCACATCGATAATATTGTCAATAAAATTAAACAAGACGAATAATATAAGAATTAACATCCTACATGTACGTAAATTCAAATTTATATAAGATAGAGAGACTCTTGAGAAAATATATCTCCCATTCATTCACCCTATCTTGGAGTATGCCGATGTCATTTGTGATATTCAAATTGCTATTCTGAAGCATAACGTTGAGAACGTTCAGATTGAGGCAGCCAGAATTATGACAGGGAGGACAAGGCTACCTTCACTTAACAGCTTATATACAGCAACTGGCTGGAAAAAATTGTGCAAACGCAGAGGAACCCATCGTCTTGTTTACTTTTATAAGATGATAACCTCACTCACCCCTTCATACTTATCAAACTTAATCCTCAATAGGTTTAAAGAAATTCACAATTATAACACCCGAAACTCTTCCCTGATCCAACCCATTCGAGCCAGAACCTACTTATACTCAAACAACCATCAACAGTCAGACCCTGGATTTCCCTTCCTTTGGCGGTACAATCATTGCCTATAGTGAATAGCTTTAAACTCTATTTAAAAAAAAATTGAAAAAGAAACAGTTCTACTACTATCATGGCAATTGTAAAAGCCAAATTCTACACGCTCATCTTCGTATGAAATTCAGCAATCTTTTACAAAAAAATTTGTCCCCTCCGAACTCCGTGAGTGTGGATCTGTCGACACTACCTTGCTACATTGTCCTAAGTATACCGAATCCCATTAATTAATTGATTGTATTATTGATGATTGAAACTGTAAATTTTATATACATGTATTTAATGATAAGTTAATAAAATATGTTTATACTTAGCTGTTGAACAATATAAATGTTGCATAGTCCTTCCAACCGCACCTCCCCAAAAATTTGTGTATAATTACAGTAACAGGGAATTCGTCTTTTTGTAATTTTCAGGAGAGAGAATATTGTCATGTTTCTCCTGAAGCAAAATAATATAGGGTTATTGCATGAATATTGGGAAATATTGTCCCAAGCAATTGTTATATTGCACGAGCTTGCGAGTGCAATATAGCATCTTGCGAGGGACAATATTTCCCAATATTCATGCAATAACCCTTTTATTATATAGTAATTTTTTTTTTGTGCTTTTAAGTGATTATTAATTATCTTTGCTATTTTGAAATATTTTACTAGGTCCAATATTATCATATTTTCACTTGGTCAATATAACAGATATATATTTTGATGTAGATTTACATATAATAAAAACAGATTTTTTTTTCAATTTTGTGTTTTTATTTGTTGCACCTTATTGTTGTGAATATATCTCCACACACTCGAATTTCGTCCATACTCGAAATTTGGCGATTACCCTTCATTCAGCAATGTCAACAATGATCCCAAGGATAAATTACTTTTAAAATATCTTGCATTTATTGCTCAAACCAAATGACTCCTAAATAATTAAATACAATGCGTTTCAGCGAAATTAACGTCGTTAAAGCGACACACTTTCATCGCCAAAATTCGAGTGTACTACTACTAGCATAAATTCCTGCTTTGAAACGAGCCACTTGTGCACAACATTTAAATCCCGTTTTGTTTTAGTTTACACTTGATTTTTTCCTTTGTTGGTCTATTAAATTTACTTTTATCTACAATCTAATTCATTTCCATTTGTTCAGCTTCAAGCGGTTCTGCTAATTTTCCCCTCGAGAGCAGATCATGTATGTCACTTTCGGCCATGTTTGTTTACCAAACAACAGTAAAATATAAAGCCGATGTTCGGAACACATCTGCACTTTTCCCAGAAATTACATAAAAGGCCGAGATTCAGAGTAAAATATGAAAATATACTGCACTTTATTGCTATATGAAATACAATGGGTAAAAAATATTACTATATAATAATATGGGCATATTGTTTATTTTGTTAATATTATTTTATTTTGTAAGTACTTACCTAATGACCAATGATATGCGAACCCAAACGAAAAACAATGATCGGATATACACTAAATATTTTTTACAAAGCGTGTTTTCGTTAATTTACAGCCGTCAAGTGATACTATGTGTACTACCGAAGTATATTGACTAAACAATATATCGTGACTTCGATTAGTTGCACACCTTGCATTACACGTGTCTGGCTTCTCTTTGTCAGCAACAAAATTAAAAAGACAGAATCACTCCAGTCGTCGCGTTCTCGCTTTGCTACCACTTATCGACTGTGGGCAAGCTTGGAGATATTTTCTCGTTTTTCTGAATATTTATTAAATTAAAGTGAATGGTTACGACGTTTTTTGGAATAAAACATTTATTAACCGAAACTACTTATGGTATGTTTTCTTTTTTGATTAGTTATCACGCTTCGCCGGAAGTACAAGCGACCAATCAAAATAGGACATTAAATATTCCTCAAAACGATAAAATATCTCAAAGTACCCTTCGTCAGTAAGTGGTAGAAAAGCGAGAACGCGACCGGACGTGGGTTTCTTACGATGCACTCCAGTGTGAAAAAACAAGTACAGATTATAAATTCATTTACATACAAATCTAGAAGATTATGCAACGAAACAAATGACGGTGTTTTTGACAAAATTATAGACACAAGACTGACCGACGAATCATTGAGTGTAAATATGAATAAATAACGTAAACAAGTCATAAAATATTGATCATGAACATTCTCACTTTAACTGAACTTAAAACTTCTATACATTACTGCAACCATTACAAAAAACAATGCAACTGCGATTTGTTGTGAACACCGAATAAGACCATTTCATCATTTTTGCTTACTTCGAACTTGTTTTGAAATAAACATTTGTATTTAAACCATTTATTAGTTGATCTGATGGTCCAGATTAACAACGAAAAAACAATACAATAGTGATTTACGGTACAAAAATATTGTATAATAGATGTGAGGGTTTATGGATATGTATTAATATTTGTTTAACTTAATGGACTTCAAGAGTTACCATGGAAGAAGTAAATATATTAATTAACTATTTAGGTATTCTCAGAAATCAGGTAAACATATCATTATAAAGCTGTTTTGAAATTAATGAGACTACACAACTAAAATAAATTATGTTGTTGTTTAACGATCTATGACCCGTTCTGTATCTATCTACCTACCTACCTGCCTCTCTGTCTGTCTGTCTGTCTGTCTGTCTGTCTGTCTGTCTGTCTGTCTGTCTGTCTGTCGTTTTCAATGAATTTATCGATATATCAACATTACCAACTCACTCACAAACAAACCAAATTCCGAAAAATAGATTAGTTAATTTTTCGCTCATTGCAAAACAACTGTCGAAAAAGTATTGTTCATAAGGAATTTTTGGTCAGAATTACCTATATGCTAAATTTCTATAAAATTGACGTGATGGTGTGGGTACTATTAATATTTTTTTATTATTATATACAGTAAACCCTCTTTACAACGACAATGTTAGTTTACGGCCATTATTGACGTTAAACTGAATTTGCTGTTATAATGAATTTGTGTATTTTTGAACTTTGATTATCTCCCTTTTTTATTTGCGTCTATTGTAAATCGTTCAAGTCTGCTCAATATCCAAGCTTAATAACAAAAAAATAATAAAATGCTTGTTTTCTTGCCGATATTTAATTAAAACCTTTTTTTTCTTTTTTTTTAACAAAATTAATTGTAAGTTATGATTATTTACATTAGACCGATTTTCGGTAATATCATATTTCTGATGTGCCGCTTCAATCTTAACTCACTTGTAATTAAGCCAATAATTTTCTGAAATATTTGAAGATTTAAATATTAAATAGCCTTTGACACCTTTTTAATGACGCCATATTCCTATCATCGATTAGTTTTGTAACGGAAATGTCACGCAAGGTTAATTACGCAATAGCAACAGGTGTTCACCTGTGCAATTAACCGTTAAAATAATAAATTCTCTGGATAAAGATAATCTTTTACAGGTAAATCTTGATAATTTGTCGTTGTAACGAATTATTTTATGCTAGCTTTGGTATATTTGTTACCGAAAGACGCAGTCGGAGTCGGAAACCGAATACGTCGTTGTATCGAGCATAAACAACACGTGGACACGTTTGTTCCCACAGAAATCCTGTCGGATGTCGAATATTCCGTTAAATCAAATGTCGTTGTAACGAGGGTTCACTGTAGTAATATTTTTCCCCATTGTATTTCATATAGCAATAAAGTGCAGTATATTTTCATATTTTACACTGAATCATGGCCTTTTATGTAATTTCCGGGAAAATACAGATGTGTTCCGAACATCGGCTTTTGTATTTTACTGTTGTTTGGTAAACAAACATTGCCGAAAGTGACATACATGATCTGCTCTCGAGGGTTAAATTAGCAGAACCGCTTGAACTGAACAAATAGAAGTGAATTCGATTGTAGATAAAAGTAAATTTCATAGACCAACAAAGCAAAAAAAATAAAGTGTAACTGTACAAAACGGGATTTAAATATCGTGTGCAAATGGCTCGTTTCAAAGCAGGAATTTATGCCAGTAGTAGTTGACTCGAATTTCGGCGATGAAAGTGTGTCGCTTTAACAGACGTTAAATTAGCCGAAACGAATTGCATTTTATTATTTAGGAGTCATTTGGTTAGAGCAATAAATGCAAGATATTTTAAAAGTAATTTAGCCTTGGGATCATTGTTTACTTTGCCGAATGAAGGGTAACCGACGAATTCGAGTATAGGCGAAATTCGAGTGTGTGGATTTATTTTCACAACAATAAGGAGCGACAAATAAAAAGACGAAATTGAAAAAAATCTGTTTTTATTACATTTTGTATATGTAAATCTACATCAAAATATATATCTGTAATATTGACCAAGTGAAAATATGATAATATTGGACCTAGTAAAATATTCCAAAATAGAAAAGATAATGAATAATCACTTAAAAGCAAAAAAAATTATTACTTTATAAATTATTACGCAAGCTCGAGCAATATAACACTTGCTTGGGAAAATATTTCCCAGTATTCATGCAATAACCCTATATTATTAGAATGATATTTTTTATTTGATAGCAGTGTTTTGTTCAAAACTACTATTTTATAGTCATTTGTTTAGAAAATATGCATCACACAATTTATATTCTGTTTGAATAACTGTGGTTGTCTGTAATTGGGCAAATAAAACAAAACAGTGACGACGCATTTTTCATCGTTTATCTCATCGATGCTGCTGCCGTCAAAATTTAGCAGATTGTCCGTTTCCAACCATCAGTTTCAATGTTTGTATACCCAACTTTATATATGCATACGTTCTGCAAGCAAGTGACTACATTTCCAGGATTGATAATTATGTGTCTTGCTTCTGAAAAATATAGTCATGACAGTTTAGGTTAAATAATAACATCATAGCAATAATAAAATGCATACGCTGAACACAATAACTAGAGAGCTATTTCTGAAATGTATTTAAATTAATTATATCAAAATACACAACTAAGACATAACAATGTGTAAAATTATCAATGTAGTACCGGCATCTCTACTTTGTGTGAACTGGGCCAGCAATACTAAAAGTAAAAATGATCGATGTCTGCATGATACAAGCCAAATGGCAAAGACTACTTGTTGTCTACTTAGAATGGTTAGACTTATGATTAACTTTTTCGGATTTTGGCTGTTTAAATTCACTTGAATGAGAACTTGAAGATCGGGATAGAGAGGTAGAAAGCGTTATTTTCTCATTACCGAGTATTAAAACAAAAACTGGAAATTGCAATATCATTATGCAGTCTGTTTAAATTAAGTTGGAATTAAAATGGTCACTCATGGTACAAGTTGGGAATCATAATGCAAGAAATTAACACTTACAAATTAAGATTGCGTTTGTTTTTATGATCAGCAGTCGAACTCTTTTCAACCATTGACGGAGATGGAGAGGGCCGAGAAATGTTCCGATTGTTAAACCAGTTGAGCTAGGAAACCAGGGTTTTATTGTTTGCTTGTTTGATTGATTGGGTTTAACAATAATTTCAGCAATTTTTTTAGCTTTATCATTGCGTTCATTTTTTATTGGAGGAGGAAGTCGGAGTAACCTCCACCTGTGGTACGAAAACTGGCAATCCTTAAGATTGGGTTTAAAATATATCTAGTAAAATACATTTTAAAAGGAAAAAAAATGAAGTTGTATTTAGTTATTTTCGGTTATTATATTTAAATTCTTGGAACCTAGTAATTGTTTAGCTGCAGACTTTTTGGGGCAAGGGACATTTATGCGATTTTGTTTATAAATGAAAAATGTTAAATTGAAAACTTCCGTTTTTTTTAAATTCATGGTACAGAAGAAAATTGTGATTATGTAATAGTGAATTCCCTTTTGTATAACTTAGGTTCCTAGTCTCAGTCGATGGGGGTCCAGGTAGGTCAAGGGTCGTGTGTTTTCTAGATTTCCATAATAATAAGACACGATTGTCTCAACTGTCTGTAATGGCATTTCTGGTCTAAGCTATGCTGACGTTAGATGCTGGCTCCGTATTACTCCTCTTCATCTGCCATACGGTGGATGCTACGTGCAGTTCCTCCCCTCGTTTTCTTTGGCACGGGAATCCTGTCCCAAGTAACCGAGACCACGTGTTTATCCCCCAAAAACTGATTTACCCTACAGGGTCTGTATTTTCCACTTCTAAAACGTTAAGACCACTCATACTTTGGACCCTAACCATTATCACTGCACGAAACAATAACTTTTAAGATAGTCAAAAGGTATCCAAAAGTCCCAATTTTGAATACATTTTGTTGTCTTTTGAACACATTTTAAAAAAATAGAAAAGATCTAAAAGATCATCTTTTTGTATACCTTTTTGACTTCAAAAGTCAGTCGAAATGGCCCACTTTTGATTTGACAAAAGGTGTTGCAAAGTTCACCTTTCCAGATCTAAAATGTGTTCAAAAGGTGAACAACAAAATATGACCTTTTTTTCCAAAATATAATCTGTTGTCGACAAAAGATAATAAAAAGATCATATATCAACAAAAAAAGGTGATGAAAGGTAGTCCACAGATGCTATTTTCAAAACCAAAAGACCAAGGTCATATGGTATTTTGACCAAATTAAAATCCAAAAGGTCTCCTTTTGTATTGATGAAATTACAAAAAATTGCACAAAAGGTTATTTGTTATAATCTAAAATATGGTCAAAAGGTTATGAATTTCCATATTTTGCATGGATAATATTACAAAATGGACATTTAGGTTAGGGGAAAGATGATATGATGAAAAAAAGCTGCATGCACAGGTCGGCTCACGTGGATTTGGTTTTTTCAACCTATCCAGAATCAGCATTCCACAAATGTCCACCTTGACCTCTCATTTTGTAAAACAGTGAGCATCATTGCTCACTTACATTTATCAACAATAACAGTCTTGTGATGAAAAAGAACATGTCTAGTCCAATGAAAAGTTTGTGCAAGTTTTACTCTAGAAATATTGCTGACACTGTGCTCACTTAAGCTCCAATATTGGATTGTTGAATTTATATCAATAGGATGACCACTAACTTGAACAATGGTCAAGGAATTCAAGATGACACAGCATTAAGAAAGTAGAGTTAAAAGTGTACTAGCTAATGTACAATTGCCTGTATATATCACTGAGCTGACAGGCTTGTCTAATGGCAATTAATCCCAAAGGTGTTACAATTTTCTCATTTTCAAGTGGATAAATATTACATAAAAAAGAAACAATTTAACGATTTATTGAATAAATGCTCATTATGTCAATATGTACATTTTTCAATGTTTTACAATCCAAGAGGAAGGTGTTCTAGTTCATTTCTGGTTGCTCATTTTCTGTCCTTTCTGCTTTTGGTTGAAGAAATGTCAATAAATTTACAGTCTAATTTTATCTGTTATTCTATAAATTTATCCAACTTCGAAGATGTCTAGTATGTAATAAATCCATCTTGACATTCCTCGTACATGTCATATGAGGACATATATAGGCCATTAAGACGGGTCTTATCTTCTTGATATCTCTGATCTCCATATTGTCTAGTGCAGCTATTATCCGCTTGGCTTTCTGAAAAATATATATACAGTGTATGTGTGTGTGTTACAGATCTAGACATAACTAAAATGATATGTGGCACATTATGTAATAATAATAAATGTTGACATTTTGTATAAAACATCCATAAAACTGAACATTTGAGAGCTGATGGGGCTGGAGGGGGGTCCATTAACATGGTAACAATTTGTATATTTTTCCCAAAATAACAGTAAATTTAAAATAATGATAACACTAACAGATAACAGCAATTTACATGAGAAAACAATACAGTGAGTTCATAAATCGAAAAAACAGATAACAGCAGAATCTCATCAAAGGGCGATATGGTGAAAAAATGCATTAATTAATCAGTGTTTCCATAGTAACTAGTATGTGATCTTATGTATATCCCTCCCTTCATATGGAGACTCAATTACATTGAAATAAGTGGTGATTAAAATGAATAACAGATAACAGAAAAAATCTGTAAAACAGTAAACAGTGTTCTGACTAGTATTATTAAACAGCAAACAGTGTTTTTATTTACATTATAACAATTAACAACAATGTCAATTTAAAAAAAAAACAGATAACAGCTAATGGTTGAAAGTTAACAGTTGCTTTCTACTGTTTCGAATTTGTCATTTAGAACACTCCATATTAAATTAGTAAGCATTTGCTCATCAGTGAAGGTTGTGATTTGCTTTTAACATGTGTATTCTGATCATCTCCTTTTTATTTATACACTCAAAGAAATTCAAGACTGAAAAAAGTATTATCGTAACATACTTCTTTTTTCCCGTTCAAGTGATGTTTTCTTCTTTTTCTAGACGTCTAGATTGTCGTTATGGATAGCAGCGTTTTCCTGCTTCTTTTGTCTGGCAGTACATGTATCTGTTAATAGCATCTGAAAAAAAATAACAAAACAGTTATGAAACTAACCCCTTCATCTACCCCCCCCCCCCCCCCCCCCCAACCCCCAACCACACACAGAAGCAAGTACAATTTTAAGTACAATATTTAAATAAAAATAATATTTTTGCAGTATAGCTTGTTAAAAACATAATACATGAAATATACATGTAAGTCATTCATATAATGTGAACTATATTCAGACAATAAATATATGCTTATGTTTACGCCTTCTAGTTTCATCAATATATTATTGATGTTTAGAAGTATTATGTAGATGTAGATGATTATCTCCCCTTTCAATTTGCAATATGGCGGATATGTGTTCTGTTGGGTGTGATTTTCCATTGCTTGAATGCCGTGGACAAACTCAAAGATAAAACAGATTTATATATTCTTGGATATAAATACCTGATATGAAGTACTTTCATCGTCGGAGTCAACACTTTGCTGAGTATAAAAAGAACAAAATGTGGCAGTCGATGTCATGTGCGTCAGTGGTAAATTTCAATCTGGACATTCTTGTTTACCAGTAAACCTACTGACAGTGCTGAATCCTCAAGAATTTCATCGTCTGAGATATCAAATACAACACTAACCATAATAATTGTTCGAACTACTAAGTTCACAAGAATTGTAATCTTGACTTTTTTACTGAAAGGTGAGCACTGTCTTTAAAAATAGGCGCCGAGGCCTGGCATTTAGAAAATTGAGATGCTGATTGGATGTGGTTAATGATATCGATTCCGGCACACGCGCAAACGCACGAAGCCATGTGCACTGTGGCCATGTATTTTGTGTAAGTAGAATCTGTAGTATCTTAATATAATTTATGTTTTATAGTTATTCAATTTAAATTTTGGTAAGTGTACAGTGTAAAATTACATACTTTTTCATTATAATACAATTTATAAATAAAAATAAAAATATATTTATAGATGTTACCACAAAATTTTCATTGTGCTGGTGCACACTATCAACACTTTACATTTTTAAATAAATAAATGGCTGTATAAAAATGTGCTTGTCAACATCCTTTCAATGTACATTTTAAATACTTAGTAACTAGCACACTTTGTTACATTTTCTTTTTTAGAAACAAAAAGCACATTTTGTTTATTTGACACATGTATTATTACTACATGTACTTCAACTTCAACTTGGATACTTAAAAATATCCATAAGGACATCTATTCAACTAGAATAGTAGTAGTATACTCTCATATCTTAGTAAATGTTCAGTATTTCATAAATTTTTGCAAATAGTTGGTTTTTTATAGTTAAAAAAAGTACATTTAATTTGTACTAAAATTTTGAAAATGGAGTTAAACCAATTTTGATTTTCCATCGTGGACAAATTTGAAGTCGCATATAAATACCCCTTTTAAGCCGTGGGGCATGTGTTTCCGGTTACCTAACCTATTTTTTTGAAGCCGACCCTAAAGTTTTTTTTTGCGTTTTAACAGAGGTTACTTTGAACTGGAAAACTCCTGGTATTGTTCTGGGTTTTAGTTATATTTGCTTATTATATAGTCGCCTGAATATAGCTGAAATATTGCTGCTCGGGCGTTAAACACCATTAATCAATCAATCAATCTTATTATATAGATAGAGATGAAATATCGAATTTTCCGAGTGACAGAAATCACAGTAAATCACATGTGAAAATTATCGTTTATTTTCACTCTCGGGTTTTTTCCCGCCGTTGGTTTTGTACTATACAGATATTCATCCGCCGTTCATAAAATTTAGGATTAAGCATTAAAATTTTACGAAAACAATTTTGATCTATATAATAAATAGGATAATCAATTGGGCATCGTGAATATCCAAAATATGATCACTCGTGCCGCATAAAGCATCAGATTGAACTCATGCGCGGAACAAGTTCCACGCACTCGTTTAATCAGATGCGTTATGCGGCACTCGTGATCATATTTTGGATATTCACTCCGCCCAATTAATTATCCTATAAATACTTCCGCCCCAACATTACTTATTTAACCAACATGATTCCAAAAAAAAAAAATTGTCCTATGAGTACCTACCTATTTTATAATTCTATGTAACCGGAAACAAACATATTTTTTTGTTTGGCCTAACATTAAAGATAAAGTAATAAACACATTTTACAAGTTTTGAAGTTATTTTAAAAAATAACAATTTTAAACACTCGGTACAATATAATGTATCTACTGAAACACCAAAATACCAATGAGGTCGTAGTATTTGCATAAACTTATCATCTTAAAAAAACATCGTCAAAAGGCTATATATGTAAAGTATTATATATTTTACTGTGGGGAAACAACCCAGAGCAAACAGTTATCTGGTTGAAACATAAGTCAGGGGCTAACTGACTTGATACCGCCTTAAGGTACTAAAATTGTGATACAAAGATAAGATTGATTGATTGATTAATGGTGTTTAACGCGATACAAAGATACAAATCTGCCAAAAGGTCATCATTTTATTCATCAATACATAATTTACATTCTTGTGGCTTGTGTATAGGACAAAATATAAAGTAATCAAAGAAATGGGCCAACATATGCTTATTAATTTATAAAATTTAATGACTACATATATTTATACAATGTAAATGCCTAGTGTTATGATACCATTTTATGTATCGTTCATTTGGACTGCTTCTCATTATCGACGAATATAGTTCTCCAATATAAACCGTGTATTTCTTTGAATATTATTTATATATTGTGTTTTTTTGTAGGTAAATATTGCTACCTAAACCTTAGCAGATTTTCGTATGAAAGTACACATTCATCAATACATGTATAACTGAACCATTGAAGCTCAGTTATGGAGATGTGTTTACTATAATTCATAATTTGTGGTTTGCAGCAGGACAAGAAATTGCTTCGACAAGATGTCTAAATACATGAAGATTCATTGAAGGAATGGTAAGCCACAATAAATTATCAGCTTATTAAAAATAATAACTTCTGGCGAGTCTTACAAATATTATTATCTCTGTGTTAAACATGTTTTACTCCTACTCAGTTATTGATCCAGGAGCATTCATCTGATGAGATTTACAAAGGAGGTAGGGGGGAGGTGTTGTAATAAAACTAATAGAAGTTGTGTTATATTTTGTAACATAATTTACATAAATTCCATTGAATAACCCAAATATTATACTACGGTAATAAAGCCCCGCCTACTCCTATGTATTTATTTGGGGGGGGGGGGGGGGGGAGCTGGTGTACCAGCAGCAACCCCCGACCTTCAGTAGGAAAACTGGCAATCCTTGTACAATTAATATTGAAGTCTATTACACCCTACCCGCAGTTTGACTTGAACCAGCAACCTCAGTGTTGACAGACCATATGATCAATAGTAGACGGGGAGGTGTTGTAATAAAACTAATAGAAGTTGTGTTATATTTTGTAACATAATTTACATAAATTCCATTGAATAACCCAAATATTATACTACGGTAATAAAGCCCCGCCAACACTTATGTATTTATTTGGGGGGGGGGAAGCTGGAGTACCCGCAGCAACCCCCGACCTTCAGTAGGAAAACTGGCAATCCTTGTACAATTAATATTGAAGTCTATTACACCCTACCCGCAGTTTGACTCGAACCAGCAACCTCAGTGTTGACAGACCATATGATCAATAGTAGACGAACTACCTTAACCATTCGGCTACCGAGGCCTCTGATACCTGAATGGGGGTAAATGTATCGTGGTTTCATGCCAGACACAGCTGTTCATACTAGTAGGATATGTTGCTTAGTTTAGTTTTAGTTTTTACTTTTCATAAGTACTTATTTTAATTTTTACATGTAATTTTACAAAGGAGTTTACAAGAATGAGGAAAGAAATGGTTAAAGCAAGAAGAGTAAGGGGACACAAAGCAAAGAATCAAAAGCAGGTTAAATTTTAATTGAATTTATATGTATGTTCTACTTCCTGTATTAAAATGTTTCTGCCCTAAATTACTGGGTAAATATAAAGATCAAAAGTTTGAATTGTGTGTGGGTTTTTTATCTCCCAAAATCTGGTAACAAATAAATAATGGAAACCTGTACCAAAACTTGGCTGTCATACATCTGATGAAGTAGAGAAATAAAACAACAATAGTGATTTTTTGTGTGCCGGTCATTGGGGCCGTCACATGGGATAAAAATATTGGACCTAGTCATATTTTTGGCAGACCGTACCGAGGATTTTAGCCGACTCTGGTATGACATTGTCACTTGGAAATTTTGCTGTTTGAATTTTGTTTGTTTTTGTTTGTTTGGTGGTGTTTTAACGCCACTTTCAGCAATTTTTCAGCTATATCATGGCGTCTAGTTTTTATTGGGGGAGGAAGCCGGAGTACCCGGAGAAGACCCCCGACCTTCGGTAGGAAAACTGGCAATCCTTGTCAATTAAGATTGGAGTCGAGTACACCCTGCCTGCAGTGAGAATCGAACCTGCAATCTCAGTGTTGACAGACCACGTGATCAATAGTAGACGAACAACCTTGACCACTCGGCCACCGAGGCCCCGTTTGAATTTTGACATGTCAAACTTGTTTACTAGGTTTCAGTCAATTTTAAATATTTGCCATCAAAAAATCATTTTCTGGTCCAACTTTAAACACATTATGATATCAATTTTCTGTTGGCTGTAGTTATAAAATATTTTGATTGTTTCAATTTTGCATTCCATTTCAGGTACAGAAAAACAAATCATATTTGAACTTGAACTGGCCACCAAGAGTATAGAACATTTAGAGAAGAAACAGTTGTTCCTAGTAAAAATAATCAATATCTTAAAGAAAGAGACTTTGTTTTCAAACATGGTAAAATACCAGAGAAGTGCAAGATTCTTGCAAAGGAAATATAAGCAAATTAATGATTGAATGTGAAGTTTGTAGTCACTGAATTGAAATTCTCTAGTTGTCAACAATATGTACTAGTTATAGAATAGTTAAAATATCATTACAGTATTAGGAAAATATTAAACAATAGTTGATTAGTTTGGAGGAATATTTTTTCTGATGCTCTTGTTCTTATTGCAAAAATGAAGTTACAATGACACGCTTAATTTATTGGTAAATGAGCTGCAATACCTAGGAGAAAGCGTGCACACTAAGCTTCTGTTTTTTAATGGGAGTGTGCACACAATTCTGTGAAGCCGCTGCCCTTGGGGAGAAAGCATGCACACAAACTAGTGAAGCCGCTACTCCTTGCATTGGGAGAAAGCGTGCACACAAACCAGTGAAGCTGCTACTCCTTGCTTTGGGCAAAAGCGTGCACACAAACAAGTGAAGCCGCTACTCCTTGCATTGGGAGAAAGCATGCACCCAAACCAGTGAGCCCCTAATCCCTTGCTTTGGGAAAAAGTGTGCACACGAACCAGTGAAGCCGCTACTCCTTGCATTGGGAGAAAGCGTGCACACGAATCAGTGAAGCCACTACTTATTGCATTGGGAGAAAAGGTGTACACAAACCAGTGAAGCCGCTACTCTTAGATTACACAGTTTATACACCAAGCAAATCTGAGCAAGCCATTGTGTTAGATATTAATACATAGATGGTATTTAGAATGCAACATGAAATGAAAAAGTTATTTCTGACAGACAAGTCCATAAGCATTTATTAGAATGCAATATAAGAGTTTGCGACATTAATTTATTGACTGATGATGCGACAATTAGTTACATAGTTAAAATCAAAATGACATTAGTTTTGAAAAACTGAAATTTTATTTTGATCATATGAGAAAATTGATTTATATTCTATCACAATTGTATAACAATTTAGAAGGTACTGAAGCCTGTTTTGAGGCAAATTCAGGTTAGGATGACTTAAATGAAGACAACGTTAACAAAAATTTAGAATTTGAGTAAGAAATAGAGAAGCAAACATACTGGTTTTGTGGCATTATAGCAGTATATTTAATATACTTCTGATGCTGCTGTGACCTTTTGAAAATTATATAGGCATTTTTAAGTTGCTGTCTTTTTAAATCGTGTGTGTATTCCAAAGATGAGAGGACTTACTCTGAAAACATATACCAGTTATCAAAACATTTAAAGAGGAATGCTAGGATTCAAGCAATATGTAGTTTGTATTAGATGTTAAGTTTTGTATGAATTCGGTCATTGTTTTCGTGTAGTTAAATGTTTAATTTCGTAACCATTTTCTTTCTCATCTTGGACAAATTTGTGATCAACCCCTTCTAAAGCAAATTAATAACCAGTTTTACATTTTCTTTTTTCATATATATATGTTAGATTTTTTCTTATAAATGGTAATATTTAAGCTCTTTAAAGATTCTTAGATCAAGTCAAGTTACAATAGTATAGTGCTGTATTTTTTAGTATGCAGAGATATTTGCTGCTTGTAATTTGTTATAAATATAATTTAATGCTGCATTGTGGTATGTTTGTAAGGAAGTATTTTCTCATTAATGTCAAGTGTACACAAATAAAATTTATGTGGAAAGGAAAGAAAAGAAATGCAAAAAAAAAATGAAGAAATATATAGTGACAACTAACTTCTGAACTATCTTTGTAGACACTGTTAAAAATAGTATAATAGTATGATGTAGTGTTTTTATTTTGTATATTTTTAAATACTTACATATATAGTGTAATGTTCTTATTACAAATGCTTCTAATTAATAAATGTTAACATAAATTTTCTGTTGGTTTTTATCATTCTTAAGATAGATATTAAAGGTCCAATTTAAAGGTGTCATTTAAATCACAGGAGGGTTTTTAAGTTCAAAAGTATACGCCTGAAATTCATGACATTGCTCAATATTGTATGACACTGAATTTCTCATTAGTTTAACATTACAGTATTGTTTGAAGATTTTGGAATTGAGATCAATATTGATACAATACTGTACCACTACTAGGAAAGATAAAAATATCAAAGTTTTGCATAAATTATTTGATATTGCAGCAAAATGTCATTAAACTGTCAACACCAACAATATAAAAAATTCTTCACATTTTAAATTGATGTGATCAAATGTCACAGATGACTATTCATCCACCTTCATTATAAACTAAATGTCCATATAACATGTCGTTGTAGATGATTTGTGGTGGACTTGTTGAAATGTCATGGGTGACCTTTCATCCACCTGTCAGTATCAACAAAATTTCTGAGATTACATATCGTTCCTCTTTTATTAGGAACAAATGTCGCAGATGACCTGTCGTCCACCTGTCAGTGTACACAAAATGTCCCAGTAAATATATCGTTCACCTTTCAGTTTGAACGAAATTTCAAAGATGACCTGTCATTCATCTTTTAATTTTAATGAAAGATCAAATATTGTCTGTCATTCACATTTCTCAAATACAAAAGGTCAAAGGTTGCCTTTTCTACCACAAAATTTAACAAAATATGGACTTCGGAGATGGGTGAACTTTTGATAATATTTTGGGCTGGACAAAATGTGAACAAAAGACGATTTTTCGTGCAGTGTATCAAACATTATCAGAGACAATAGCTCTTACAACAAGATATAGGAAAATAAACAGACAATAACACATTACCCAGAAATTCCATGTAAAAACCTATTAAACAACGTTTTTATTTCAAAATAATTCTTATATAAGTATATATAAATAGTCAATAAGTCTTACATTTTTTGTAATAAAACTGTGCATAATTACATAGTATTTGAATGTGTATGTGAGTTTTTTAATGTGTGTGTGTGTGTGTTTTACTTTGTATGTACAGTACTTTTCTGTTGTACTTTTAGAAGAAAAAATACAAAGATTATGTCCAAGCTTGCTGACGTAAGACGCTACGTACGGATTACTCCTGCCTCGTCAACCGTCGTACGATGGATGCTACGTACAACTCCAAGTTACCTCATATTTAAATTATCCCAATAAAAGCTTTTTCAGAAGTTGAAGACCACCATGGTAATTTAAAAAAAATACAAACCTTTCTATGAATATCTCAGAGTTGTAAGTTTTTGTCTTGCGTAGTTTTTGTCTTGCGTAGTCTATATTTTAACTCAATTCAGTGCTAATTAAATGTGAATTAAAATCTGTACAATGTGTATGCTATTCTAAAATGCAGGGGGATAAACTGTATGGGTAATTGAGGTAAAAAAATAATAATAATTTACTCTTAATTCTATGGGCTGTGCGTGTATAGTAAATAAAAAGTGTTATCGAATGACAGTGTCCTATACAAGTCATCATTTTTAATCACCTAATTACCATTCTGTAGGATCATTTGTATGACAATAATTTCACGAGAGAGAGAGAGAGAGAGAGAGAGAGAGAGAGAGAGAGAGAGAGTGCGTGTTTATTATTGTTTATCTGGTCTAAATGGCATTCTTTGGTATACAAATTATTTTCTAAAGTTTAATTACCACTACCAGTTGTTTGAAGGATGCCTTTCAAAATATACCATAGTAGAATTTTTTTTCAAACCCAACTAATTTGTCCAATCAAAATTCAAGTTTGTACTCAATTATAGTATGTAACCATGGGTAAGCGTCTTTGAGTTCAAAGGTCACAATTCAAAAATACACCAACTGCTTCGGAAAAAGACATGCAGACAGATAAACTTATATAATTTACAATGGGTTTAAGAAAGAATGATGGTATGTTTAAGCACCCCTTCTCCTGCAGGATAGAACTTTGCTTAAGGGAAATATCACTGTTATCATTTTTAGAAATGATAAATTTATTTTTTGAGGTAAATGTTTAAACGGACTTTTAGAAAAAAACTGTTTAAAATATAGTGTCTGTATAGCAAAACGTTTTGTTGTAACAAGGTATTCCTTACCAAAATTGGGGTCTCGGTGGAGGAGTGTGTAAGGTAGTTCTTCTAGTACTGATCATGTGATCTGTCTACAGTGACATTGCGGTGTTTTTTTCAAATACTCCAGCTTGCTTCCTCATTAAAAACTGAACGCAATGATATAGCTGTAATTATATACAATAGATGAAAGTGGAGTAAAACAAAATTATAACCAAACCAAACCCACCAAAAAGAATTATTTTGCGTTTTGTCTTGTACATGTATGTGGTAAAATATGATATAATCTTCCTACATTCTGTAATTGTTGTATTTTTATTGACAGAAATTACCGTTATTCTCTTGAATTTGTACTGAGTTTTCAAACATTTTATCAAAATACACCCATGGAAAAATCAAATGTGCACCCGAAAAAGTTTGATAAAATATGTATTTATTTATATTTTGCTCTAATTTGTGGAGACCCTATATATTTAAATCACATTTACATTAAAAAATCTACAACTTACGACCTTACATACAAATGAAGCATAAATATAATAAAAAAAGACCGAAATGACCGGAAATGCACTGTTTTACAGCAGTCTCATCGAGTGACACAACTTGCATGGGCTATATGGCATATACGGCACCACTTACAGTATTGAGTCAACGTTATGTCCTCTGACGAGTCCCTTTTTTTAACTATACAGCAGCAACGGCCACACTTGAGCGGATCCGATTCAAGGTGAACGTTACGCAGATTAATGTTATATTCAAGCTCAGTCATTCGGCAGAGGAAGTGTTATTGTTTGGAGAGGCATAACGGCAACCAGTCGAACCCCTCTGCTAGTCATTGATATAAATTCGGACTTCAGAGTTCTGTTAATGATATAAGCAAATATTTTCGCGCCAATCATAAATTGGAAAACACAGCTCCGAGTCGTCTTACCACAGACTGTCCATATTGGTAGAATAAAGAATTTTAATTCAATATTTAGTACTAGCTTGGGATGGTTACATTTTTTGTTTTTGGAATATTATCCAAGGTAAAAAAACAATCTAAGTGTTTGAAAGGCCATCAGATAAGAACCTATAAACAGAGGCGTAGCATCGCATTTGATATTGGTACGGCGGAAGACATACATGTTGTGCCAGCTGCTCCGCCTATGTATTTGATATGAGAGAAGACTCAAAAGACACCAATAAAAATTAAAAAAAATATATGAACAAATTATTAGTACGTCATGCTACACCTACCGTACCGGCTGCTACGCCTATGTTAATAAGAAAAAAATGTTTGTAATATTTTATGTAATTTAAAATCTGCCATTTGTCTCCATTTTATATCTTAGAATTAAAAAACAAATCCGCATATAATGTTATGAAAATACTAATTATTTGCAAACAACTCCGTGTGGATTGATATAAATAAAAGTGTTCTCCGTTCAGAAATAATTTGACGCGAAAATCTGATTGGCGCGAAAATACATGCTTATATAATTAACAGAACTCTGAAGTCCGAAGTAAGAAGTCTGAATTCTAAAGTCTGAGCTTTGAACTTAGAAGTATGAAGTCAGAAGTATGACACGAGAAGTTTTAACATTGAAATATGAAGTCAGAAGTATGAAACGAGAAGTTTTAACATCGAAATATGAAGTCAGAAGTCTGAAGTATGAAGATACCTCGCGCTTTCCGTACAAGACCGTATGTTGCACGTGCTGTCCAAACATTCGTTGAACACCAAAACGTCACTGTATTAGATAGGCCGGCTGTATCAGACGATTTGTCACCTACAGAACATTTATACGACTAATTAGACGTAGAATGACGTCATTTACTGTGCATGTCTACCAATTACGTTGCGTCCAGAACTAATAAACATTTAGTAAACATTCCTCAAGCTTTCATTATTTTTGTTCTTTTACAGTTTCCGTTCAGCTATACAGATATCTCTGAGAATTAAACGCAGCGAAAATTTTAAGGGTGTTCCCGGAAATAACATTAAAGTTAATTAATTAATTTAATCGATTGATAGAATCCTCAGGCGAGCAATATTTCAGCTATATTCCGAGCGAGAGCATTTTAATATACAATAAATCAATTTGAAAAAGGGATGGGTCATCGAGAGAAAAAATTCGGTTGCCACTGGAAAAATATTGAGAAATAGTTATATACGTAGAATTTCGCCCTTTGTAGCGGCTACAATAAGCCTACTGTAATAGGGATCGTTGCCGCGCAAAGAGCGTGGCACTCTCTAAACACGTACCCACTATGGTCCGTAGCCAGTCTTTCCGTATAATAACCACCCCCACCTCCTATCCGCTACCAGGGAAGGCGCTGCGCAAGCTCTATTGTGATTTGAATTTACAATTTTTTATTACAACATATTTGAAAAAAGTGATACATGTACAACCCCGACTTTATTCATTGTGTCACCATTGAAGGATCTCTTTTAATTCTGACACATTCATTCCAGATTTTGTTTACTTCGGCATCAATACTTTTTTATATCTATATAATAACATTAACAAATTTTGTACTGAATGAAAAGGTTTGTGAAATATATTGTGACAAAAGCAACCCAACCTTGAACTTTATCATATATAAGGCATTCCCCGTGAGCGATTTTATTATTATCTTTAAATACAAGTATGTTGTCACGTAATTCGTAACATATGTTAAATAAGAGTAGTATATAAAAGCAGCAATAGAACAACTGATTGTAACAGCAAACATAAAACAGGTATGACTTTTTCTGGCAGCTATGCAATTCTATCCTTAATATTATTTGTGTATTTTAACTTTAGCACGTAATTTATTATTATTATTATTATTATTATTATTCCCAAACAAGACATATTGTTTTTGCTCTGTTTCTTCTTCTTATTTTTTTTCTCCTACTCCGCCTAAAGTTTGTCGGACCGTTTTCTCCGAGACGGTAAATTGGATCGATATAAACTTCGACCAAAAATAGGTCATGACTTGAAGTAGTGCCAACAGGATCCACAGGGGGTTTGGAAGCCAGTTAAGATCTATAAGATCATAATCATATATAATTATTAATATTATTGTTATTGTTGTTGTTTTTTTTTTCCTATAGAAAGACACAAATCGGTATAATTTCAATGTGTTACAGTTAATCATTCTTGCAAAATATAACTATGGCATGTTTTTTCACGTCACCATTTCATGTAGCAACATGTCTATTATAATAAAGATTAAAATTGTCCGATTTTTATGCAATTTATAGTTAAGTATATTTTTGAGAATTTATTTTAAATATCGTATTAATAGTATTGCGGCAGTGTCTGGCGCGTAAAACTCGTTTTTAATTTGTTTACAATACTGGATTACGTTTGACAGGTAGGTTAATTCCTAATTACTATTTACATTTATTAAAAATTGTTACATATACATTTGTTAGTTAGCAAATAATCACATCCACACCAATGTAGTATTACTTGTAAAACTAAAGATTCATATTTTGATTGTCCTCGCATCAAGAAAATTAGATGTAATAAAAATTAATAAATTAAAAAAAGCAATATGTCTAGGATCAACAGGCACAGCTTAACTGCAACATCGAGGCTATTATATGTTAAGTTGTTAATCACTCTACATAAACATCACATTTGTATTATTAGTTTGGGGCTTTGAAAATAAAAATCATTTCGAGCGAATTCATTTGCAATTTTGTAAAATAATTTTGCATGTTAGAGAAACTACACCAAGTTATATGATATATGGGGAAGTAGGTTGCCATCCTTTACTAATTCACATTGAAATGAGAATTATATCTTACTGGAATAGACTTCTAAATGATGAAAACAAAATAAGCTATAAAAGTTATACTCATTAAATGGTCATGTCAATTCAAATTGGGTTGCCTTTGTACACAATATTTTCAACGAAATTGGTTTAAACTTCAGTTTAAATTATGTACATCTCTACGAAACAAAACTTATCAGATCAATGGCATTCACCTTCCTAAATTTGCTTTCAGTGTTCCGAGTACTTTTATCAGTTATTATTCGGAACTCCTCGGACAACATCGTTTCATTTCCGGTACTAACAAAGTTTTTTTTAACTGTAAAACTTTCAAAAATCTACAAAATGCCGCAATATTGTTGCGTGCCGGGTTGCACCAACTTCGGGGGACATCTTTTCCCTGAGGAAAAAGATTTAAATTTGAGGTGGAGGGTCGCCATTAAGAGAAGAGACCCGAAAACGAAAGGCCTATGGAAGCCAGGAAAATATGATGTTGTGTGTTCCTGGCATTTTAAAGACACCGATTTTAGAGTTACAAAGTCAGGTTAGACCATTGCATACAAATTTTATGCAGTATTAAAGTTCAAATTATTCCTTTCACAAACAGATACAGCGTAATCCGACTTCAGGCTATATTTTTTCAGTTGAAAACGTGACCCCCTTTATAAGACATAGCCAGCTCCCAGACAATTTTGAAGCGTCGCTTTTTTATCACAGCGTAACTTAAATGCCGCTTATTATCTGCATAGAATCCGCTGTTGTAAAAAGCAGTATTTAAGCGACATGCATAATTACCGCTTAATTTTAACCTACATAATTAGCAACGCTTTAACTCCACTTTTATCCAACTTAAACTATACTGATTTTCCAAGTAGAAAAAAAGCGAGACTACAGGTAATTGATTAATCCTGCTTAAATCCTACTGATAAATATTAGTCATTTTTTATTTTATTACAAACCTACTTAATCCCTGCTGATTGTAAATTAAACTGAACACTTTTTTCCAACGGAAAAAACTTAAAGCTGCTACAGGAAATACTTTTTTCCTACTGATTTAACTCGGCTCTATTAAATATAAATTAAACTCCGCTTAAAAACAACTGGAAAAACTTAATAAAATATTTATATTATTTGTAGTCTGTTTTCCAATTATTTAGTGACTATCAAATAATTAGTTATATTATTTTTATTTCAACCAAACTGCTGTTCAGCTTCACATATGAACAATTTACTATTGACAAGCAGAAATAATGCACAAATGTCTAAGTATGCAGTTTGAGTATTTTCTATAGAAAATGTTTGGAATTATTTATTACTACTTTAAATGAAGATTAAAATTTTTAATCCAAATAGAGGACAAGGACACTGATATTACACATGACAAAATTAAGCATGACCAACACCATTATTCTCAAAACATAAATAAAAAGACATTAAAATTTTCTTCTATGCTGTATGTTCTGCCAATTCATGCTACAATTGCGCTGATGAATATTATAGCTTAAATATCAAATATTTTCATGCAATATAAAACAAAAAATCAACCAGAAATCATAAAAACACATTCACAATATAAAACAATGCTTGATACATTATACTACAAACTTATGTAGTAAACAGAAAACTGTTTACTAAGAAAAAGTAATAATCATAGGGGAGATAACTCTAAAGGGGAGCCAACTCTACAATCTTTTGTCCACATTCAAAAATACCACAATGGAAGCTTTACTTTCTAATAAATTTAATAAAACCATTTTTGTAATTATGAACGACCGATAAAAACAGTTAAGAACTATCTTCATATGAACAATAGAATAATTGAACTTTTTACAACAGCATGTTTTAGTTTATGTAGAAGTGCTATATAAAGTTCTAATATTACCATTTTCCTCTACAACTGTTAAAAAGCAACATTTATAAACCAATGCATAATCAACACAATGAATATGATGATTATGAAAAAGAACTATAAAATATATGTAAAAAGATATAACTTTACTCTACAATATTTGATTTGTCAGTGGACAGTTTGGCTTCAACTACTAAAAATATTAAATGTCCAATTCTTTTTCCATTTTTTGGCAAACTGCTTTTCATAGAAAGAAGAAACAGTGCGTCTGCCTCTGATTTACAGTACATAAATTTCTTCAGGGCACCCTGTTGCTGTTTGCTTCTTAATGTTGACAGCAAGTAGAATATGGTGCTGAATGTTATTTGTTCCCTTCAAATCTTCATAGAAACTAAAATCACTCCAGACTTGTCAAAATGTTCTTTGTAAAGTTTTTCCGTCAAAACATCTTGATGCTATTATTTTTATTTTTCATTCCTTCTCGTCTTTGATGCACATTATTTCCTGTTAAAACACAAAAAATAATATTGCAGAAAAAACTGCAAAGAAAGAACATTCATAGCTATTATATAAAGTATAAAGTTTGCAAATTCCACACAAAAATAGAATGTTGATATAGCAAAAACCTTTTATTTTGTTATTGGGAAATTTCTGTTACATGACAAGAGTTCATTTAGTTTACAAAATGCTTGTTCCAATGAGCTACAATGCTTACTCGCTTACTCAAGCCACACTGGTGACCAGAATCATTAGAATTATTCGCAATCTTAACTGCAGAGTATGTGTAATTAGGACATTATATTTTAACAATTTCTTTGAATTATGTCATTTGAAGAAGTTGAACACACTTTTATTTAGTACACTAAACAGAATACCCTAAAAATTATCTCCCCTTTCATATGTTAACAGGTTTTAGAATTACACCCATGTTTCCCCCTCATTTTTTAATTGAGTGTGGCCATTCAATTGTAGCCTGAATTTCCTTGACCTAATAATAATTTGTGTCATATTAAATTGAAATAGGCCCAGTATTTGCTATTTACCTTACTATTTTAATTACTATTGGTCTTCATACTGCATTTCAAAATTACTGACACCACTTCCCATATTTGTTGCACAATCTACAATGGATACAAACATATACACTGTTCTGTACATTGATAATGTATTCTGCTAAATTATGCCAACAATTTTACTGTTTCAGAGAAAACAAAATTATAAACAAATTTGGAAAAATGTCAAATTACACGAAATGATTCTTGTGGCGACTTATATGAATGTGCATATTTCGGTACTTCTACGAATATTGTCTACGCAATGTGAACTATAGGTCACTAAGGTCAATAGCAAACATGTGTAAAAAGGCACTGGATCAACATTTGATATTTATCCCAGATGAAAAATATTTACACTGTGAACAAATACGTAGGAAAATGTTGAAACTTAAAATATATTTACCTCAAGTTGCAGGCGGCAACGTCGTTTCGTGGTGTTTCAAATGGTGTGGTGACTATCTGTACTTCTTTTCGACTTTTGTACTACTTTGTCTTCGAGACACATTGAAACCATCATTGCACTGGCCTTTTCTTGCTTTACTTTTGAACATATTTTGACCGTCGTTTGCCATTTTGTTTTACTCCTGGGGTGCTTTCCATTATCCGGTACGTACCAGTTGTACCTCCCAAAACTGAAATGGAACGCGACGTACCTATCGGAACGTATTTTCTATAGAAAATGTTTGGAATTATTTATTACTACTTTAAATGAAGATTAAAATTTTTAATCCAAATAGAGGACAAGGACACTGATATTACACATGACAAAATTAAGCATGACCAACACCATTATTCTCAAAAGATAAATAAAAAGACATTAAAATTTTCTTCTATGCTGTATGTTCTGCCAATTCATGCTACAATTGCGCTGATGAATATTATAGCTTAAATATCAAATATTTTCATGCAATATAAAACAAAAAATCAACCAGAAATCATAAAAACACATTCACAATATAAAACAAAGCTTGATACATTATACTACAAACTTATGTAGTAAACAGAAAACTGTTTACTAAGAAAAAGTAATAATCATAGGGGAGATAACTCTAAAGGGGAGCCAACTCTACAATCTTTTGTCCACATTCAAAAATACCACAATGGAAGCTTTACTTTCTAATAAATTTAATAAAACCATTTTTGTAATTATGAACGACCGATAAAAACAGTTAAGAACTATCTTCATATGAACAATAGAATAATTGAACTTTTTACAACAGCATGTTTTAGTTTATGTAGAAGTGCTATATAAAGTTCTAATATTACCATTTTCCTCTACAACTGTTAAAAAGCAACATTTATAAACCAATGCATAATCAACACAATGAATATGATGATTATGAAGAAAGAACTATAAAATATATGTAAAAAGATATAACTTTACTCTACAATATTTGATTTGTCAGTGGACAGTTTGGCTTCAACTACTAAAAATATTAAATGTCCAATTCTTTTTCCATTTTTTGGCAAACTGCTTTTCATAGAAAGAAGAAACAGTGCGTCTGCCTCTGATTTACAGTACATAAATTTCTTCAGGGCACCCTGTTGTTGTTTGCTTCTTAATGTTGACAGCAAGTAGAATATGGTGCTGAATATTATTTGTTCCCTTCAAATCTTCATAGAAACTAAAATCACTCCAGACTTGTCAAAATGTTCTTTGTAAAGTTTTTCCGTCAAAACATCTTGATGCTATTATTTTTATTTTTCATTCCTTCTCGTCTTTGATGTACATTATTTCCTGTTAAAACACAAAAAATAATATTGCAGAAAAAACTGCAAAGAAAGAACATTCATAGCTATTATATAAAGTATAAAGTTTGCAAATTCCACACAAAAATAGAATGTTGACATAGCAAAAACCTTTTATTTTGTTATTGGGAAATTTCTGTTACATGACAAGAGTTCATTTAGTTTACAAAATGCTTGTTCCAATGAGCTACAATGCTTACTCGCTTACTCAAGCCACACTGGTGACCAGAATCATTAGAATTATTCGCAACCTTAACTGCAGAGTATGTGTAATTAGGACATTATATTTTAACAATATTTTTGAATTATGTCATTTGAAGAAGTTGAACACACTTTTATTTAGTACACTAAACAGAATACCCTAAAAATTATCTCCCCTTTCATATGTTAACAGGTTTTAGAATTACACCCATGTTTCCCCCTCATTTTTTAATTGAGTATGGCCATTCAATTGTAGCCTGAATTCCCTTGACCTAATAATAATTTGTGTCATATTAAATTGAAATAGGCCCAGTATTTGCTATTTACCTTACTATTTTAATTACTATTGGTCTTCATACTGCATTTCAAAATTACTGACACCACTTCCCATATTTGTTACACAATCTACAATGGATACAAACATATACACTATTCTGTACATTGATAATATATTCTGCTAAATTATGCCAACAATTTTACTGTTTCAGAGAAAACAAAATTATAAACAAATTTGGAAAAATGTCAAATTACACGAAATGATTCTTGTGGCGACTTATATGAATGTGCATATTTCGGTACTTCCACGAATATTGTCTACGCAATGTGAACTATAGATCACTAAGGTCAATAGTAAACATGTGTAAAAAGGCACTGGATCAACATTTGATATTTATCCCAGATGAAAAATATTTACACTGTGAACAAATACGTAGGAAAATGTTGAAACTTAAAATATATTTACCTCAAGTTGCAGGCGGCAACGTCGTTTCGTGGTGTTTCAAATGGTGTGGTGACTATCTGTACTTCTTTTCGACTTTTGTACTACTTTGTCTTCGAGACACATTGAAACCATCATTGTACTGGCCTTTTCTTGCTTTACTTTTGAACATATTTTGACCGTCGTTTGCCATTTTTGTTTTACTCCTGGGGTGCTTTCCATTATCCGGTACGTACCAGTTGTACCTCCCAAAACTGAAATGGAACGCGACGTACCTATCGGAACGTCTGATTCGTCAATTTTTTGGTTCCAACTTTGTTCCAAGATGGCGGACACAGACACGGAAAATGTGATGTGGAAGTGAATTTTAAGCTTTAGACGAAAATTTAAAAAAGAACAACCTTTGACATTGTGAAAATCTATCAAAGGAGTGAAAGAGTGAAATTTTAAGACACGTATGGTTATATTGATGGTATATCAATGTATTTTTAAGCGCAGCCATTTTGAAACAAATCGTCTGCCTTGGACGTTCCATTATCCCGAACCGATCCGGACGGTACGTACCGGATAATGGACAGCAAGCCGGGTACTACACTTTGGATTGTACGGAAGTTCAACTTGTTACAAAGAAAGTATTTTGTTGAAGGGTACCAGAGCAGGTATGTTCAATGCATTTATTTCTAATTTCTTTTTTTACATATGTAATTATATTCTATGACAAATTGTTTGGACACATAATTGTTTTGTTTATCGGGTATTTTTTTTTGTATATTTTTCGGCTGATGAAAATCTGTGTAAACTTGTGACGTCGATTTTCCAAAGCCCGCGCATAATTTGAATTATTCAAAACATGGTCACATACTGCTGGACAAGTTGTACGCTTTGGTTCAGTTAATTAAGTAGGATTGTTGTTTACAGTCGTCATATTTATACATTACGAAGAAAACGACAAACTGATGAAAGCAACATGACTTTTGTCATGATGATCTGGCAGGTATCGTAACGACTCGCCCCACTCTCGAGTCGCCCCATCACGAGTCGCCCCATATTAATAACGAGTCGCCCCACATGTAATAACGAGTCGCCCCACTCGATAACGACTCGACCCACATATGTAAAATATATAATATAAGTTTACAACTGTAATATTTTAAAATTCTTTAATTAAATTTATAGTATATAAATTTTTTAATTTGCATACATTTTATTGCTATGTGTTTTAATTGGCGGTGTATCTCTTGAGATTAAAGTGAACTCGTGTTCACTTCTTTAATTAATTGTGATAATTATAATTGAATGTTTGCTTGTTTACAATCGCGATTAACTTTGATGGGATTAGCAGTTTTAAAGGATGAAAAGTTAATCAATGTAGTTAATATTATAATGAAGTAATTAATTGTCTTTAATGTCAAAATTGTCTGAGATTGGCATATGCTACAGATACTGGTTTTTGAACAAGATTATTCGTAGCATGTACATTCACTTTCAAAACGGTGTAAAACCTAATATTTATTACGAGAATGTTACCATAATAAAGTTTTTAACAAATAACAAAACGTAGTCTTGTAGAAGTCTTGTATGAGAGGCGGACAGGGTAGTGGGAGACAGGGAGAGAAGGGGAGGGAGAAAGGAGCAACGGGGAGAGGGAAAGGAAAAAGGGTGAGGAAGAAAGGAAAAAATAAAATTCATTGATTTAATTTTAAAAAGACTAGTAGTTTGAATAAGCAAGCACGTTAGAAATTTTTAAACAATAAGACAACCTTTTTAAACTTTTAGAAAACTGTTTTCAATAGTATGTAAGATTAACAGTATTCTACACTTAAATTTACAGGCAGCATTTAATACTTTTACATTTAGAGTACAATTTCGATTAATTAATAAACCGAGCAGTACAATATACCCAAATTAAAAAAATTATACTATCAATGTATTTATTTATATTATAAAGTATTACAGATATAAATTTCTATTATAAATTATATATTTTTACACATGTTTCATATGTGGGGCGAGTCGTTATTGAGTGGGGCGACTCGTTATTACATGTGGGGCGACTCGTTATTAATATGAGGCGACTCGAGAGTGGGGCGAGTCGTTATATATTCATCTGGCATTATCGTTCTTACGCACGTCACCGGTCATATAACTTTCAATGACCATAGAATAAAATCTATGCATTAAGTGAAAACATAAAAAAAGCACGGCAAACAGAAAAGGAACAAATACTATAGTGTTACTGAGCATTATAGGCAGAAACATATTTAAGAACACATGCACAAAAACCAAAACTCTAAAGCCCAAGTGTATGGGACCCACACAATAAAAACAAATAAATCCAGATATGTTCTATAGAGTGATTGTTTAGATATATGTTTGAGGGTATAGTTGTAAGTGCATGCATTTAATTGTGACATTCCTACATATTCAAAATCTCAGTATTAGGTTTTGAATATTTGGGAATTTAACTGAGAAATCTAAATTACACTATATTCAATTTGTATTGTGCTGAGAATTTTGTAGCTGATTTAAGAATGGTCATATATTGTATATGTCTTCATTTATTTTGTAGACTAAGAATTCCAAAGGCCACCCTAACTATTGCCGTGGAACAACCAATACAAGGAACAGCTACCAAACCTGCTCACCCATTCAGTCAAAACAACATAATCAAGGTAACAGAAATTCTACTTGTATGTCCATGTGCAATAATGTTAATAAAAGAATAGCTAGTCCATTCATGTTTTACAACCTGTAAATGACTGGCGTTTTTGACTCAAATTTTCATTGACAAGGATGGCCAGTTTTCCTACCGAAGGTCTGGTTTGATCGTGTGTTTGTCTTGCTTCCTTCCCCAAAATTTACAACATAAATATGTCTTTTTAGTTGACATTGACTGTTCTATTTTTTTTTTAATTTTGTACATGTAGGTTTATGTTCAGTGTTTGCTTGTGAGATGAAACAATTTATCTACATTTGTATTTGTAGTTTGTAAGCTGCTTAGATCTGGAAACAATAATTAAATTTTTAGAGAGTCAGCTTAAAGAAAGCTCTTTGGATGACTGGTAAGTTCATGAAGTAATTATAATTATAGAACATCATTTTCATTGAACTATATTTTTATTAAATGTAACTAATACTGAAGTCAGGGGAAATTTTTTACTTTTATTCTTAAAGGAGCACACAAAATATCAAATAACAGTTGTTTACACATATAACATACTAATTTATTAGGTTTTAAACTTAAATGCTTCTAAGAAGGGGAAGCAACTCACATTAGGAGAAGATAACTCAAATGAGTTTTTCTTGGACAAAACACTATCAAACAAGTTTACATCTGCACGCTCATTGTGTTACAAATGTGTAAATTATATATATGTCTCTTTTATTATATTTGTATTAATATCTTTAAATATTTAATACAGGATTGTTTATTTTAGTATCAGGAGCAAAATTGTTTAGCTATCTTTGGAAATGTTACATAATTCTTGGAAATATTTGTACATTAAATCAAAAATCATTGTGATTTCAGAGTTATGTGCTGCATATGATAATTCATCAATCGAGAAATAAGGGAAGCAATGCGAGCGGAAAAGATGAGAAAAACTAAAACAGAAAGTCAATTTAAACTTGTATTTATGTTGTAAATATTTTGTAAATAGTTATTTTCATAATTATATTATGTTATGTTTTTAAGGTTACATTATGCAATTATAAATATGAATGCCCAAATAAACTTATATGAATGTATTTTTTTTTATCATTATTTAATCCTTTTGAACAGAATGAAGCAAGAGGTACACAAAAACAAGTACAAAAAAGACAGGTTTAGAAAATGGCCAAATTTCAGATTTAACTCATGGAGCACAGTAATGCTGCTTTTAGCTCTAAAACAGCTTGACCTACACCAAATTTGCAATTTTTAATATCATGTATGCTTCAACTCCACATAGGCAATTACAATTTTATTTACACAGAGGCTAACACTTAAAACAGACTTTTTAAATTTCCAGCTTAAAACAGGCTGACATCTACAACTTAAAACACGCTGACATCTCCAACTTAAAACACGCTGACATCTCCAACTTAAAACACGCTGACATCTCCAACTTAAAAGACGCTGACATCTCCAACTTAAAGTACGCTGAGATCATACACTTAAAACACGCTGGAAAAACCACCTAAAATCCGCTTTTGTACATTTACTATATTCCGCTTATTTACCGCTGACAACTAATTTGCATATTCCACTTCAAATCCGCTGATTTGTACCGCTTAATCCCAACTTCACCTAATTTGCATAATTCAGACGCTTTTGCCCAACTTATTTCACACTTCTTTACCGCTTATTGTCCTAATCACTGTACCAAATATGCAAGTTAGTTTTAAAAAGCGGTATTTCAGCAGTTCATTAGGTAAATATAAGTTGATTAAAAGTAACGCTGATATACTACTTTTATTCAACTTTAAATCAGCTATTATCAAGCTTTTTGATTAAAAATTATACCGCAGCAATCATACTTTAAGATAGCTTTTTCTCAGCTTAAAATTGTCCTGGGAGACCTTTTCTAGTTTATGTAGTTGCTTAATCAAAGTCCAGCACCTAGTTAGAATAAGATATTAAACCTTCATTTAGCTTAGGGGGACCGTCTACCTAAGGGTGAATTTCAAATGTGCCATACAGTTGTACAGGCTGTGTCAAAGTGCCACCTACAATGTATATATTGACTAGCACTGTACATACATGTAGCCTTGTAGGCTGTATCAGTCTTTATCTGATATCAATGTGCCGTCCGACATTCTGCCATCAAGCGCCATTGGTTAGTGTACCTTATTAAAGCTTTTAATGTCATGAATGTTAGGGTCCCCTATACTGTACATGTAATATATCTTACTATACATACATATATGTCACACATACATGTAAATATGATAATGTAACCCTCAGTCCACTACAATCATGTGAGGAACATAGTGGACTGAGGGTTAAGTTATCGTATCTTATGTAGGTCAATATTAGCTACATGTAATACCTTCATGTACAACACTGTATGTAAACATGTGATAAACATGTACAGGTAGTTAGAAAATATTCTGTTCAGTTTACACAGTGTTCGAAACTAAATTTTTTCTAGTATAGACATTTGCTCCAACTGCAGAAAATTTTCTACATACTCTATATATACTTTTCAAAATTTGGTTTAGACCTGCTTGATTTATCGTAGACAATGTCTATCGGTCTACCACTAATTTCCAACACTTTTACATACATGTGTACATTTTGTACATAAAATAATGCTCTAAAATAAGAATTTACATGTACAAGCTAAATGTTCATTGTAGCCCACCTCATAATTTAAAAACCATGGGCAACTGGCCATGAGCCACTGCTTGTTTGGACTCCTAGGCCTATTACACTTTAAAATGTCAAAACTACTCTCACAGTGGATGACTGTATAGATTGATTTTTTAATTATGAGTATGCATTTGTGATTGGAATAATATTAATTTTAAATCAATTGATAATTACTGACTGAGTGATTGTTATGGTTTTATGCCTTAGCAACATATCTGCAGATATGCATGTACATTGTACATGTACTAGCCCCAAAAAATTTTCACATGTCCTGTTTAATGAATAAACTAGTCTTGAGCATTACAATTAATATGCTAGTGGCTAAATGTACAGACTAATTCAAAATGTGTACACTTGTATTCACTGAATTCAAGCAAATAATTAATAATGCATACTAGTACATGTATATTTGGACATATGTTACTGTTGAAAAAAGGCTTAAAAGGACAACAAACAATCAGAGATTGAATACATTACCACGATTTCTGACAGTGATTAAAAGATATAGGGTGGGCTTTTTGAGGACAAAAAATTAGGGTAGGTACATGTAGTATAGGGAAGCAGGAAACAAAGATATACATTTTATTTTGGCCTTATGTGTTTTTTTTTTCAAAATTTTCTAAATTAATACATGTAATAGTGATTTTAACAAAATTACAGAACATAATTTTGGCCTAAAACCAGAAAAAAACCACATTTGTCGTTTGTACATGTACAGGAAAATTTATAAAAAAAGGGGTTCAAACAAAACTACCGAACTGGCATTTTTGTGTAACAATCCATCAAAATCTTTATTAATGATTTGGCTATAAACTGGCATGCATCAAAAACATATATATAAAGTAGAGTAATGACAATGCAGGTGATAATCTACGGGAATGCTTGTGTCGCAATGGTCCTGACTTGGTACACAACAACAACATGTACATGTATGTAGTTGTATCATGACTGCATATCGAAAATATGGTACCTGTTCTGATTATGGAGCAACCATTTAATTTTTTTAAAAGGGCTATAAATATGCTTTCATTCTACCTTTAGTACGATACCTAATTTTTTTTTCATGTGAACAAATGGCTTACATAATTTTTTTAAACTTAAAATCTTACATCAATTTTACAGCCAAAAACATGATCCTCTCTTTTTTAAGTCAATCACTGTCATGAATATTTTTAAAAGGATTTTTGGCATCCTGCCTTTTTATTTTAAAAAATTGACCATGTAGCTCCCCACAAAAATGAAATGGTTTCTTCCTTAATGTTTACCTTTATGCATGGTTTATTAGTTGAACTTTGTTTGCTTTGTGGTTTGTTTATTGTTTCAGGTTGTTTTGATGAAGATTAAGTGTGTAAGTATTTCATTATGAAACATATAAACTTGTAAGTTAATACATGTTTATAGTACATGTCATGATGTGTACATAACGGGTTTCATTAAGTTCTGTGTTACTTAAAACATATTGTGATTATAAGGTTGTTATTTAAAATTTTGAAAGTGATAGTTGGACTGAGACTGATGGACTTTACTTCTTGACCTGTTTTCACCACCAGGAACACCAAATAAAAACCAAACAAAAACAACTACAATGTACATGTCATGCATATATATACAACAATCAACATGTACAAAGTTTATATCAATCACCATGATCTTTTGGAATATATGTGCATCTATAAACTGAATCTTTTGGTAAAAAAATAACATACACTGCTGAATAAAACAATAAAATTAACCCGCATAGTGTGTGTTCAAACAAAACAAGCCCATCAAAATGCACCACTATAAACTCATGTTTATTCTAAAATATACACATGTACATAGCTTCTTGATGAAATTTAATGAATTCATGAAATTATTTGCTCAATTGAAAATACTCATTATTATAAGTATATAATTGTTATATATATATATATATATATATATATATATATATATATAATATATATAAACAGAAACATTAGGAGGCTGTCCATTGTTCTCAAGAAAACCAGGCAGTCCCTAATATTTCATTTGCATAGGATAAAATTCTTTCCACAGTTTTTTGTCAATGGATATAGAATACAAGGAATGCATTAAAAAGGTTAAAATAAGGGGAGATAACCCTTGCTTCTGTAATGCATTTCAACTGAAATATATGGCAAACCCTTCATTATGTAGGAAACTTATTGTTAATGTCTTAAAAAGAACCAGTAGCTAGGGATAAAAATTATTTCCATTAAAACGACAGGATTTTTTTTATCATGTGCCACCTACTGCCTGATCCTTACATGGACAACCTCTTAATATAATACATATACATGGACCTTCAGATACAATTTACAGAAATAAGCAATATAAATGTGACAAACCAATTTATTTTTTAAATACATGTACATGATAAATGAAAATGTTTTAATTTGATCTTTTACAAACAATAACTTATATTCATTGTAGGCAACAACGAAAAAATAACAGAAACTGACATGTATCTTTAAAAAAAACTTTCTATTTCCTGTATTTTTTAGGCACAAGAAAACGTCTGCTAAAAAATGCCTGTCCGTCTGTTTTTAAGTTTAAAGAGGAGTCTAATACTCCCAGGTCTTCTAAGTATCTACGAAGAGAGATTTTAGATGCCAGTGATAATGAGATGGTGGTTGATTAATTAGACCTTGTATTTGAGTCAGAGGTTACTGTAGGAGAGAGTAGAAGCGAAGAAGAAACAGTCATGTTTTTTGCCAGTCCTTTGGATAAAGATGCTGCAGTTCAGTGTACCCTATTGGGAAAGTTTTCTGTATACAATTATGTTGACAGACCTAAAGTCATACAGTATTACACATCTTTTGATGACTTTAATCATTTTATGCTGTTTTTCAATTGTCTTGGTCCTGCTGTGCTTGATTTGAATATTAAGTGCTCAGTTTTGAAACCTGAGGACCAACTTTTTATGACTTTAATTAAACTTAGACAGGCTAAGGAAGATGTAGAGCTCAGTTTTATGTTCGAAGTTTCTGAATCTACTGTATCAAAAGTCATTTTAACATGGATTAATTTTATGTATTTTCAGCTGAAAGAACTCAACCTCTGGCCTTCTCGAGAAGTTATTGATGAATATATGCCCGAAGACTTTCATCATAAGTTTCCAAGAACTAGGGTAATTTTAGATGCCACAGAGACCCCCATTCAAAAACCCTCTAATGTAGATGCCCAAAGTATAACTTGGTCTAGTTATAAACATAAAAATACGTTAAAAACTATGGTTGGTTGTACCCCTAGAGGTGTAGTTTCATATGTTAGTGACTCCTATGGAGGATCTGCTAGTGATCGCCAAATTATAGAAAAATCTGAGCTTTTAGATACCACCAAAAAAATGTTTGATAAGAAAGATGCTATCATGGCTGATAGAGGTATTATGGTACAAGATCTTTTTGCTTGTCAAGATGTGTTTGTAAATACACCAACCATTTTAAAAGGTAAGTCTCAGTTAGAGCCAGCAGAGGTAGTCAAGGACAGGCGTGTTGCCTCTAAGCGTATACATGTAGAGAGAGTTATAGGTCTAGCCAAAAGGTTTAAAATATTAAAAGTTGATTTACCTTCCAGTAAACTTGTGATTGGCTCTAGAATTGTCTATGTCTGCTTTATGATTGTAAACTTCAGAAAATGCATTGTCAGTAAAACTGCTTAGGAGACCATTTTTATTGAAAATATAATTTTATCACAGCTTCTCCCCCAGCATAAGTATTAACTATCCCAGTCTTAACATGTAAGCATGACATGAAATGAGTTTATTCACATTTACAGTAAAAAATTTTCAAGTCCAGGTAATTTTGCAGACGATGGTATTGCAAAATAGTCCAAAGTGACCCTATATACTATTATTATGCTTGTGGAATGCACATGAAAAAAAAACTTTCTGTAGTGTGTTGATTTTATATGCAAAATTCACATATATAAATAAAATATTATATAATACCAAAGTTGCAGTTAAAGTTGTAAGTCCCCTTTTCAGCATTATTTGATAAAATTTTCCATTTCATTGGCTACAAAATATGCCTTGAGTTAAAGAAATCTTACTGTAAATAGAAAAAAAAACATTTTTCTCATGTCATACTTTGTAGGGATTGTGAAATATATGGCATATATTTATTTTCCATATAATTGGTTTTTTAGAACAGGTATTTAGACAATCTAAGATAATGCATTTTTTGAGGTCATTGTAGATTTGTTTAAATATAAGATTTTTATTTATTTTTTTATTTTGCTAGTATGCAATTTTGATAGAATGGATTCTTTTAACTGCACATATTTTTCATGTATTCTAATGAGCATAAATTTGGTAAAAAAAACATTCTCATATATTATTATTGCTCAACAAAATAAATTTTAAGTTAAAACTAGTTTTCATAAGTCTTTGATCTTATTATTTTAAAATTAATGTGCAATTAATTGGAATTTCCTGAACATACAGTTGCATCAGTAGGCCTGTTCAGAAACTTTTTTGGAATCTGATTTAGTGAAATCTTTACTTCTCATAAGACTGGTATTAAAACTTTTTTTTTAATTGGAACAACTAAAAATTTTACATGTTTATAACAAACACAACTTTAGGCTCTCAAGTTATTTTCAAAATTATGAACTAGTATTTGTTTTTAAAAGGGCAAGGATAAATCATTTCTTCTTGAATTCTTTCTTACAAATATTACTAATGAAAAATATTTCAACCAAATTTTAAATGGAAGAACAATTATAGTCCGATTTCCAAATGAGTTTTTGAAAAGACCAACATGTATATGTATATGTATTTAAGGGTCTCTAGTGGCATTCTCTTGGAAACTTGTGATGAAAATTTATACTACAATTGCACCTTATCCATCTGTTCGTTCACACTTTCTTTACAGATTTCTCAGCTTCTGTTGAAGCCAATGATTTATTTCAAATTTGGAACACATTTTTACCCCATTCTTTGTCTCCCCTTTCCAGATCAGTTGTTATTTACTTTCTTATAATATTTTAGACCATTTTAAGGGCCAAAAAGAGAAAATTTGTGTAACAGATTTATTTATTTTCAAGGGAATCTGGGAAAAGCGCCTAGAGGGAAATGGGAACCCGCATTTTATTTTTTGGGACGTGGGATTGCTATTTTTTATTTTCTGGGAAAATTGGATAATCAAATTATTTTTACGGGAATTTGGAAGGGACCCCCTCCTTCCGTCCCTCTAGCTTGCACTAAATAAAATAACCAGTGGCGGATCCAAGGGGGCCTAGCCCCCTTATGGAAAAAATTTTTTGTCGATTATATCAACCTGACTGTGGTAACCTATATGAAAGCATTGGAATCCCACACAAGGGGTGTTAAGTTCATGAGGTCATTTTTTTATTACATGAATAGAAGTTTAGTTTTTTTCTGATTGGTCCTTAAACTACTTTCAGTTCATGTTAAATCATGATAGTATTTCAAATTCATTACAATAAAGTTAATTCTTATTGCTTGCACAGTAAAATGCTAAAAATAGATCAACAGAGGTCAAGCGGAATTTGATAGTGCACGGTTTTGGCCTAATAATAGAAAAACCAAGAGTGCACGGTTTTAGCCTAATAAATAGAAAAAGAGTAGAGTTTCTAAATTTTCTCATTTAAATCTTACCAATACAAATATACTGTTTTTATTACTAGTAATGTATTTCAATATAAATAGTTTATAAATGTAATACCATTAAAGATGGGGGGACCACTTCCTATATGCATGATATACAAGGTGATGGAATGTGTCACTGAAATAGGTGACTCCCATTTTTCAGCTGTCAGATATATGATTAGGTGGGAAAAACGTGCAACATTGTATATGATAAGGTCACTTATTTATATCTTTTGTAGAAAAAAAGAAACCAAAAAAATTAAAGTTTCACTTAAGAATATTAGTTTTGAATATTTTATTATTTTTTTTTTTACTTGTTTCCACTCTATTCGGCCTATCGCGGTATTGAGGGAAATCCTACCTTTTATGTTATAGGAGTAATTCTCAGCGGCACCCCATATATTATCACATTAATGCCTAATTATTGTTCGACAGGCAACTGGTAAACATGGGGAAAATGGCGTACATCGAAAGTGTAAAAACAACCCGAAAAGTGTAAAAACAACGTGGAATAGTGTAAAAACAACCATACCTGTGGTGAAAACAACTCAGAAATGATAGATATTACCACATATTATGATAATTATCCAATGTGCTAAAATCGTGGAATATTTGCTAATTTCAAAGGTGGAAAGATAGGTCTGTTTATAGCCGACAGGAAGGAAATTCACTATTCTGTCAATATCTTTTCAAAAAGTTATATCAATCTTTCAATTAAATCAGCTTTTCGTCCAGCTGTTGATGCATTTCTTGACGACAATTCTATTTTTAATTTGCCCACTGTCCATTGTCGATAGTCTTCCGCCATTTTCCCTATGTAAAAAGACGACGAGTTCCGCAAGAGTATTCCGAATAATAACTGATATTTTTTTATGCGTCCAACGACCGACGTGAAAGGTGAAATCCATTTATACTAAAATGGTTTTAAGATCTAGATAACTCTGTTAGAGATTTCTATAATATTGTTAAAAAAAGAAATTATACTTGAAGAGTATCCTATTAGAATGTCAAATGTTCATGGAATCTATATTACAAAATTCAGATGCTCCAAAAAACGCTTCCTATAGAAACTGGAAGGTGGGACAAGCTAGCAAATGAATTTAGAATATGTTTTTTTTGTAAGCAATAAACAGGCGAGGAATTTCACACTTTATTGAAATGTCAGATTATTCTTGAATTGCGACATAAGTTTATACCTGAATATTATTGGGGGCCACCTGTTTTATATGCAATGGAGAGACTCTTGGATTGTTGTAATGCACAATTGTTGTCTAATGTAGCAAAGTTTGTAAAACATTTGTTAAAACTTATATAATGTATATCTTACATGTACATCTATGTGTCTGTTTAGTTCATCATTCTGTGTATTATTGTTATAATTATACCGCATGTTACACTGCATAGTGTCTGAGCGTTGTAAATTAATTTTTAAAAAAGTAATAAACGTTTAATTTAGAAACGTCTAAAATGACCATTGTTATTATTATTAGTTGCACTGCATGTGTTATGTCCCTTTTATCAACGGCGTTATAACTTTACATATTAATATTTGTCAAACTATGTTTTAAATTTAAACCATTTTGTTTGTTTTTGCAATATTGTGACAAGGTTGCCTATTTGGATAATACCAAACTTATCCAATAATTTAAATTTTAACTGTAGCTGTATATGTTAAACTGTCTTCTTTACATATGTTTTACATACAAAAGATGTGCGCAATCATTTTTATAAATTAGCTTTACTGCGCTGATTTCATATATTTAATTCAGTAAAGCATTCTGCTATTCATGTACAAACTTAATACAAGGGCATTTGTTAAGGTATTAAATATTTGGCCTTAAATTATTTTGGTTTGAGCTTGGTTTTATGAGACAAAATGCCGATCTGGAGTAGTAAAATTTAATAACTAGGCATATTTGATGAAATTTTGCAGGATGGCAGTCAGTAAATGCACAAATTGAACAAGCTTTTGAGATGTTTGATTGTCATTTTGCATTTGGAGCATGTAAGGCCAAATGTCAGCAGAATGATTGCACCGACGGACACTGTGTAGACTTCTCTACGTGCCATTGCCAAGGGTGTACCAGTCAAAAGTAAAGCCTGACACAGAGTGAGCCAATATTAATTCTTAGCTATGATTTTGCAACTAGTTGTATTAATTTTTTTTTATTAAAACAAATTAGTGCTTCAATTTCATTCAAAACATTTTGACGATTGTGCATTTTTTTAAGCTTTTTTACGGTCGTCCAATTTAAAAAAGGGGGGACACAAAGTCGGAATAAACGATGAAAACCCCAGGACATTCGGCAGAAAAAAACTGCAATCCTTGTCAATATAAGTTGTAGTCGAGCATACCTGCCCACAATAAGGCATGAACTAACATCATCGAAGTCGGACACGGCACGCCGAGTAGCTGTAGAAGATGGCTATAACTACTAAGGCCAGTATACAAATAGTTAATGATACTCTAAAAATACCAAAACTTGTTTGTACATCGCATTCATATGTAAAATTCTCGACGCTCTAGCTGTTGTCATGCAGACATGTACGTATGAATTATTTCAATTAATAATGTTAAGGAATCAAGAGATTGCAATCTACTTAAACGAGAAGAATGTATGGTTTAATTCGAATGGATTCAGTTTTTTTCCACTTGAATGATGTATGCTCAACATAGAAACAACCAATACAACTTTTAATGGGTGCAGCACCAATAGGTCGATTACTAAACCAACCATTTATGCATGCGAAACTGAGGGAGCGGTAAATGGCACCTTGAAATCAGGCTACATGGTTTAAACTGCAGTTAATTGCATAATAAACCAAACGTATTGCCAAAATAATACAGACCATTAAATTAACAAAAAGAATCCGACAACATACCACACCATACAAACAAATTTCGATAAAAACATTTATGAATCACTACATGTCACATCAAACTGGCGTAAAAATAAATCTTTACTACAGGGATAAAAACAAATAGTTTAAACAAAATTGTGGTGAATAAGTGTACAATCGTATAACATTTTACAATTTCGGCAAGGATAACATTAAAAGGATTCGGAAATCGAAATACTTTAAAATCCGTTTCAAGTAATCTTCATTGACCTGAAGTTATGGACGTAATTACAAAGAAGAAGAAGAAACTACACTTCATTGAAGTCAACTGTATGCAACCCTCTAAGTTTATGTATGTTTTACTGTTCAATATCTACAAAAGCTACTACCGCTAATACGAAGTCTGGTCTTGTCAAAATTAAAGTTGACATTTAGTTACCTTGAATGAATGACCAGTTCGTTTCAAAACAGACTTGCATTTAAAGTAATTTGGTATATGTCACAATGGTGGGTTTGCTAAAGGTAGACTAGAACGATTGCCAGGTGAGTATACATTTACAACCTGTACGACCGTATTTGACAGATGATTGTGTGTCTGTTTGAATGTTGTTTTAACGTCACTTTTAGGAACTGTTCATCTATATCATTGCATCCAGTTTTTATTGCACAAGGGAGCTAAGGAACACGGAGGAAATAGAAACAGAAATATTAGAAAATGGTTTGTCGTTTAAGCAAGTTTACTAAGAAGACTGTTAGCAAATAAGAAACAAATTCGAAAGTATTTTGTAATTATACTCGACAATGACTGTTTCACATGATCTTAATTTTAAAGTGTGAAAAGTATCTGCGAGACATAAAGTACATTTGCATGTTTAAAAAACTTGATATTTTGTAATCAACACATTTTCTCAATTTATTAGTAATCGAGTAAGGTCTCGTGGTGCTTTGGTCTTCACTTCTAAATGTAGTCTGGTCAATTTAGGGTTGACAACGAGTTGACGCGCATTCGTCTCTGCTGGTTGCGGTCTCTAATTAGAGCACCTAAAAAAAGACTATTTCATTGCGCTCAACGACATTTACCTATTGCTTTATGAATATTACTTATTAACCAATGGGGTCTACAGAAGATTGCATTGTAATACAGTACTTGCACCCGTTAACACAACACTTTAACTGATTGATAACTGAGTGCTGACGGATTTTGAAACGCTGACGGAACGCTGACTGATATATGACGACTATATCCGTCCAAAATTATGAATCCGTCATTATCTTGCTAACCGTCAGCGATCAGTGCGATCAGTCCAATTAGTTCGATCCAGAATCCGTCATTTTATTATATGCATATATATATATCTGAATAATTTGAAGATGAAACGATTTTCTGCGTCATTAGTATATTATATATGCATTTATAATAAAATAAACGCATGTACTCAAAAGAATAGTTACCAAAAAATAAAAATAATACATAACAAATTAAAACAAAAACAAAAAACAATAAATAAATAAATAAACGTCGAATTATTTATAAATAAATAAATAAATAAATAAATAAATAAATAAATAAATAAATAAATAAATAAATAAATAAATAAATAAATAAATAAATAAATAAATAATTTATATTATATGATTAAGCAAGTTTCTTTGAGGCAGGACATCTTTGCGGGTTGAGCCCTATAAACCTTAAAAAACTCCGTTCGATTTAAGCCACAATGGTAGCGACGAGGTAAATATTTTATTTTCGTAATTCATTATTGATCCCCTTTTTTTATCCGCGACTCGTGATTTTGTCTTCATCTGTTTTCTGTGTCATATTGTATATTTTTTGTGGTAAAATTGTGAAGACCCGTCCTCCGCTTAATAACACATTTATTTCACATTTAGCCAAGGACGGGTCTTTATTTTCACAGACAGCATTTTTACATGCAGTTAGAACAAAAACAAGTTACCTAAATGTATGTGCGCATGTTTTAAGCTAGTTTACAACATTTTTGGTTACCCATTTTTGCAATTCAATTATAAAACTGTTATGTATAAACAATTGTTGAGCTGTTGAACAAAACATTGTCAATAAAAACAGATTGTTTGCTGAACATAAAGTTGAAAATATTGTAAAATATACAACAATTTTTGTCGCAAGTTTTATATGACATGCAGTAAAAGTAGTTAAAAAGTATACCTACAATTACAATTGTTTGATTGTCAAGGGTTTTCGGCAACATTTCAGTTATTTCATGGCATATTGGGGTGGGGTGGGTGGAAGCCGGAAATACATGTTTAAACTAACAATCTTAGTCAATTAAGTTGGAGTCGGGCACACCCTACCTGCAGTAATTTGCAAATCCGCAACCTATTGACAGGCATGAGATAAATAGTAGAGTACTAACCAATCAGCCACCGAGGCCCGATAACCCTCAGGAGAAAAGTCTGTGAATACTGCAGTTTAGCGAAAAACGTCATTAATTCTTTAGGTCTATAAAGATCGGTTTAAACATTGTCATTACAGCCATATCAATAAAACAACGTTTTCAAAACTTGACCTTTAAATGAGCGTCCTTCAATTTGAATAATAATATCTTGATTGATTGATTGATTGATTGTTTGATTGGATGTTTGCTTTACTTCCAGCGAGCAATATTTCATCAGCTTTATTTGAGACGTAAACCAGTTTACAAACAATCATGAGAAATATGAACCGAAGGGCAAACATTTTGAATTCCACTGGAAAAATAATGGGTATCGGTAGGGGTGGAAATTATACCCAAGAGGGATGTTTATTGTGCAAGTAGCGTGGCACTTTCTAAACACGTCACCCACTATGGTCCTCCGCACGGCTTTTCCATATTATGACATGAAACCACCCCACCCCTAACGAGATGGCATTCCCAATCCGCCACCCGAGGACACGCTCGGCAGCTCTGTGAACCCTTGTAACTTATTTCAAATACTCCCGATTTGTAAGGAAAACATTTATACTTATACATGTATATCATTAAATATTATTATTATGTATATCATAAAATATTATTTTCCATGAACGCCAACTGTTTATGATTTCTTTTTGAGTAAACAAAAAAAAGGGAAAAAACTTATCTTAAAAAATCCGGTCGATGATTTAAAAACTCGTGCAATATTTACCAATCTTATTTAAGTATTACTGAATGGTTAACAAAAAAGCGTTTAGAATATTACAAAAAAATACTACAAAGGATATGCAGACATCTCGTAAATGGCGGTCAATTTGGTTTATTTACAATTTTGTTACATTTCTTGATTCTCAATAACATGAATATTGTTTCTGGTGAGACCCTATTGGCCATATTTACGCACTTCAAGAATGTACACCAGATAAATATTTTGTGCATGAATGGAGTGCATTAAGTTTAGAAGGAATCGATAATAATAACAACAACATTTCCTTTCTACAAAGACATAAACTGTCATGTAGTTACCCTTGCAACATATTGGGAGCAATCCCACAATCGTTATTTGACATCCAACACCTAACTATGGAAATAATGAATTGTAAATCCGTCGAATTATCACCCCTACCTCCTAATATATTAATGCATTATTTACGTTTCATGTGTTTCCATCATTTAGGAATTTTCAGAGCTTTAGAGATATTAAATTAACACTCGAGAAAGGATTTTTAACTGACCAAGTGATATTTCGATTCCCTGGGGCATTTTTCTGGTAGAAGGATGCTTGAATTACCAATTGTTTGAAAGAATGTCAACAGGAACTAACGATAGCAATGAGGGAAACTACACGTTCGGAGTCCCTTACGTCTTTGAAACTGATGTATAAATTTCCCTAAATTAAAAAAAGATAATATTTTGCAAAAAATGTTCATCGCTTCATTGATGAAGTAATAACACTATGTCAAAGGTTTTTCAGGTAACTCTGAGAGAACGGAACTTTTGAGACGTCACGAGTTTTGTGTATTTTAATATTCATTGTTTTTATTCTTTATAAATAACTCATGACAACCTTTATCAAACATACCAAAATTGACGTAACACTAAATTTGTGTTATGGGCGTTGAGGAGTTCAGGAATTTATAAGGGCGCATGTATTGTGTTTCGGAGAAATTATTACATATATGCACGTCGTCTTCTTTTTTCTTTGTTTCCTTCTTACGGTACATTTTCTTATTAACCTAACTTATCATTCATTTTTGTACAACTCTCTGTTACAAGATGAGCAGCGTTTTTCTTCCTCTTTTTTTGCTATCATTAACTGTCTCTAACCAGCTTCAACAAACTTCTCTGATTTTGATTTATGCTTTGTTTTTCTTTGTTACACAATTTAAACCATAACTATATTGGTAGTAATTTTCATGAACCACTGTGTGTATGTATATGTATTTCTGCGACTTTTACTAAATGAAAATTTATGTTATCATATTGTTGTAAATAAGTTATTAAATTTATATGTAATAGATCAGTGTTTGGATGAAGTAAAATGCAACTGGAGATCAAATATATTTTTATTATTATAAATACCCGCCTTAATTAATTTGACAAAACTTTTGAAGAAAACAAAAATCTTAAATAATAGATACAACATTTTTGATATGATCAACTGCTAAACAGATGGTAAATTTTAAATATATATGCAAAACTCATTATAGGGGAGATAATCCTTAATAGTTTACTATAGTGCGAAGCAGAAAAACCATTATATCAAATCCGACTAAAGCTATCGACCTATTGCGAAAATGGATGGACCATATGAATCTTTAAATATAATTTTCTTCGGGATTTGTGTTTCTGTTTTACATTGCGAGGGATATTTGGGGAACGCTTGTCTTTTATAAATCAAATTAACTTTACCATTACAGAAGCATTGCAATTTAAAGCTCACACCAGAAGGGTTTTTTTATTGAAAATCCTGTAGTTGTCCTGTGTCAAGGGAAAACAATAAACAATAGTAATTCGTCATCAAATTGTAGCGGTAGTTGACATATATATATTAAGAAAGAGTACAAACAAAAATAATCTGCCGTTACAAGTATTATATGAATTGATTGATCTTATTATTTTTCTTGCAAATTATTCTGAAATATAAATTAAGTCGTTGCAGGTAGACATGTTAAAAATATAAAACTTTAAACTAAAGTTTATTTCTTTATCCATTGGTTTAGATTTGTGTTGAGGTGTGTTTAAATTAGGTGGAATTTAGAGCAGTATTTTTATTTAAGAGTCAGTTGAGGGGGACATTTGTCATGTATCGTTTTTATAATGAGACTTGGTAATAGAAAGAGCGTTGTATGGGTTTGTTTGTTTTCAGGTTTTATAATTGTTTTACAGATTTTGTTTGTTAAGTACTCATATTTGTCTTTTGGCATCGATCGCTAAGTAATCTTCGTAGTTGGAGTTGCGAGTTCGAGTCTTACTTTCGACAAGGATTGCTCGATTACAAGCCCAATTGAAATGGGTTGGAATTTTTTTCTATGCAGGTATTATAGTTTTAAACCAGTGCTCTGGTTTCTCCCGCAATAAAACCTTGACATCAACTAAAAAACTTCCTGAAAGTAGCAAAAAGGCATTAACAAACAACACACGCAATATTATTTGTACATTCTGTTATAATCATGAAGAAGATAATTTTTAGGGGGTTTCTTCGCAGTCAATTGAATGATGACGTTTGTGTTTGGTTGGTGTTCTCTGTTTATACTTTATACACTTAAACTTTAGTTACAGAAAATTCAGCATCTGTATTTGCTTAATTAAAGCATCCATATGAAAACCTAATTTTATCTCGGTTCTTGAAGTATTCAGAAAATGGGCTATTGTTATTAAGTGACAAAATGAAGTAAATATTCCTAAGTTAAAGAATCGTAGAATATAATTTGATCTTAGTATATTTGATTATGAAGATATTGCATATTGCCTTAAGAGTCAAACATAATCGTTTTTTTTTCATACAATTATTCAACAGAGCAAGATATTCGATATAGTCTTCATGTCAATTATAGCAAATACAGGCTTGCTATATGTTGCAATTAGTTCGAAGAAAGACGATAATTCTTAAGAATGGCGAATACCATTGTCCGTTCCAGGGAAGAAACATGTATTATTTGTACTAACTAAATCAAACACAACTAGATGCTGTGGCCCAGACCTTTGATTTCACATTCCGTATACTGATGATGTTTTGTCCCCAACAATCCTAAATTTGGTGACTGTTTGAAATTAAAGACACCAACAATACACTAAGATCAGTCTCTTACTTAGACCTACTTCTAGAAATAGACTCAGGAAAACTACAAACTAGACTCTGCGACAAGCGTGATGACTTCAACTTCCCAATTGTCAACTTCCCGTTCATCGACAGCAACATTCCGGCAGCTCCAGCGTTTGGTGTGTACATTTCACAACGTATACGTTATACGTTATTCTAGATCCTGCGATCGTTATTCCGATTTTCTCGACCGATCACTGCTGTTGACTGCAAATGTACTTAAACAAGAGTTTGTTGTACCTAGGTAGATGTTATTTCTCCAGAAGTTCTATGTTCGGCACCACGATTTAATTGATCGTTATGGGAAAATCAGTGTCTCAAATACGATCTGACATTTTCGCTTAAGTAGTATTATTGGATTTGACTTTTCCCCAGACAGGACAATGAGTAACTCGACGGGTGTCTAATTAGAGGCAGGCACTGCTTACTCGTCTGGAGCACCTGAGTACACCCATGGTTTTTATTGGCTTCGGGTTACTCTCTTTCTGTATTTTATGTTTTTGTGTTGTGTTTGTCTATATCCCGATTTGTAACTTCCCTTGGCTTTTGGCTCATGTTGTTCGGTCGGTTTTCATTGCTATTTTCTTATACTCTTCAAGAAAAAAAGAGGGTTTTAACATAATTTAATAAGCGACAATCAAATCAAGATTTTACAATTACACAAACGATATGCACTTAAAATGTTTGTTGTGTGCAAAGTAACAGTCATTTAAGGTACAAATCACCGTCAATTAATCGCAGTTCAAATCACTTCCGGTCGACTGCAAGTTAGTAACGTGTGTGACCAAATCGAGAAGGCAGACCTGCTCCGTATCTACCCGGCATGGGCTCATAACACGAACAACCCCGTGTGGGACCCGGTGCACAGGAGAATAGGCGTACGGCTTCTTCAGCCTGCAGTAAGAGTCTGCTAACAGAGGCAACACTTGCCTAGTGTGGCGACCCGTGTCGATTACAGGACGGGATTTCAGTAGGCCGGGCAAACGGTCCCGATAATTTACTGAACCCTTACTTTTTCTAGACGGGAAATCGAGTTTGTCCTGACTTCTATGAATCGGCATGTCACGTCTTGCCCTTTGTGAATACTTATCATTTAAACTACTCTTTTACAATTTTTTTTTTCAAACTGTTCCATGAAATGTATGTACCATTTAATAGGCGGCTTCCTTACAGGATTTGCAAAGAAAGCGGTGGCTGAAGGGCAAAGCTTCCTCAGTTTTATAGAGGCGACATCTTTGCCGTGTGTTGCAACCCGTGATGGTGGAGGAAGGGATCCTGGTGGTTGATAGATCACTTTCTGCTGCACCCATTAGTGCGGGTCAGCGGGTTTCTATTTTCAATACACCAATTTGGCCCTGACTTCAACTTTACGGGAGATCGGATGGATCCGGTTCGGTCAAACGGCTGGTCACGCCGAGCCCGTAACAAGCTTATCTTCATTTTTCTCATAACTTGATTATGTCTTGTAAATCTTTCTTCCAAAATTGTTCAGTACCAGGGTGTTAAGAAAGCGTTGGCTCATGGGTCAATCAAGTAAACCGAGTTTCGAACGGTTGTATCGCCAGGTAACCATGGGCACGAGGCATGCGTTCTGTTTGAGTATGCCACCCTTGAAACACCTGATGCTTTCTGCTGGTTATCCGCAGAGACCATGCATCGCCCCTGCTGCTACTCCGTGTTGGTTGGGTGACAAGGGTGGTGACCCGCAGTCTTTTCATCATGGCTTCTAAAACATTTAATATAACCAAAAAAAAACGAAAAAATGACTTACCGCTTGAAGAGATTGTTGATAAAGATTTCTTTTCATATTATCCAGCAAAGATCCCAGTAAACCAATAACTAAAATCTATCTATTCGTTATTGAAAAAGTGATAAAAAGTTGTGCTGGAAATGTTACGAATGTCACCAAGATGAAATCTGGTGGTCTTCTCATTGAATGCAACAAAAACACCAATCCTGGAACTTGCTAAAACTTACAAAAATTATAGATTTAGACATTTGAGCCTCCCCTCATAGAACATTAAACTCATGTCAAGAAATCATTCATTATCGCGACGATGATCTCGCCGGTCTTACTGACGATGAGATCTGTACAGTATTACAACCTCAGGGTATTACAAAGATTCATTGCCAGCAGACAGGTTGTTCAGGTTAAACTGAACACCTTCCTTCTTAATTTTAACTCTCCAACTGTCCCCCAATCAATCAAAATAGGTCTCCAAAATATTAAAGTCAGCGCATATATTCCCAACCATGTGCACTGCTTTAAATGTCAGAAATTCGGACACGGAAAAGGACAGTGTTAAGGAACACTCGTATGTTTACGTGTGCAATGCCCGGGCATGAGGGCTTTACCTGCACTAAAACTCCAAAATGTGCTAGCTGTGGTGAAGCCTACATGTCCTCCTCAAAAGACTGTCAGCACTTTAGAAAAGAAAAGGAAATCAAAAAGGCTCCTCGTCTGTACAGTTCGGCGAGCAATCCATCATCTTCTGCCACATTATACGCCAGCGTGACCAAACGCATTTATGTAACATCGGAAACGCAAACTATGATCACCTGGCCTAGTGGTAAAAAAGACCCAGAACGACTTCCAGTTAAAACAACTGACAAAATCATTTCATCTCGGAAATCTTCATCTCAACCTCTACTTCTTCGACATCAAATCAAAATAAACCATCAACTTCTTCTTCAAGCTCCCCAAAAAATTCAAACGTTAACTCTAATTCAAATGCAAACGCAAATAAAAAAGGAGATAGAACTTCAAAACTGCTTCGGGATCCCATTAAGATCCACAACAGGTTTGGAAGTCTAGATAATCTAGACACTACTGTCAGGGGCGATCCCATGGATACACTACCCCCATATACTGGATCTAAAAGGGAGATACCGGCAGAATAGCCCCCAAAAAATTGTCAACTATTCCCCTATTCGCAGACCATAATGGTTACAATAATACAATGGAATTTTTTCTTGAATTACTTTATTAGTTCAAGCCTTTCTTCCTGTTGCATTTTGCCTCCAAGAATCCAACTTAAAACAAAGTCATAATATATCTTTTAAAAAATCTGCTCTATATACAGCACATATGTAGACGAGAATGATAGAGCTGCTGGCGGCTCTATCATTCTTGTAAAAGATCAAGTTTTACGTAGCCATGTAGATCTCAACACTGATCTTCAGGCGGTTGCTGTTAGAATATCTTTAAATAAAATAATTACTTTATCCTCTGTGTATATCCCTCCGAATTCTTCATTAAATTCAAATCAGTTGAAACATCTTACTGATCAGCTTCCGGTCCCTTATATATTACTTGGGGACTTCAACGGACACAACTCTTTATGGGGCAGTAACACAATAAACGACAAAGGTAAACTTATTGAAGGCTTGATAAATTAGAAAGATCTGTGCATTTTAAATGATGGAACTAATACATATTTACATCCTGGGAATGGATCACATTCGTCTATTGATCTTACAATAGCAGATCCTTCTATGCTGCCCGATGTCTCGTGGAAAGTCCATGACGATCTCTGTGGCAGAGATCACTTTCCCATAATATTGGAATCTTTGCACTCCTCCGTCACAGAACGAGCCGCTCGGTATAAATTTAACAAAGCCAATTGGCCTCTATTTGAACAACTCTGTATAGAGCGACTTAACTCGGATACATACGAAACTATTTCTGATCTAATTTTAAAATTCAATGAAGCACTGATTTTAATTGCTGATGAAACAATTCCTAAGACCTCGACAAATCCAAAACATCCTAGTAAACCATGGTTCGATGACAGCTGTGAGGACGCTATTAAAGACCGGAAAAAGGCCGAACGAAGCTTTAATAAACACCCAACTCAAAATAATCTTAACCAATTTCGAATTTTTCGAGCGAAAGCTCGCAGGGTAACGAAACAAAGACGACACCCCTCTTGGCGTAACTTTCCGACATATCAAATAAATTGACCGAAAACATTTGCAACACACTCCTCTGTTGAAAATTATCATCCCAATTGTCAGTATCATCCCAATTTTCAGTGGATCAAAATTCAAAAAGAAAAATCAAAACTTAATTTCCAGTCAAAATTTAGAAACTTATAATAAACCTTTTTCTTTGAAAGAGCTAAAATCTTCATTGAACAAATCTCACGATACAGCATGTGGTCCAGATATCCATTATCAACTTCTCAAACATCTGCCACAATCCTCTCTCCAATGTCTTCTGAATCTTCTTAACAACTTTGGGAAACGGGTGACTTACCATCTATTTGGAAAATGGCCACTGGTGTGCCTATTCCAAAACCAGGAAAATACCACTCTAAAGTGTCCAACTATCGGTCTATAGCCCTCACAAACTGTCTTTGTAAAACCATGGAAAGGATGATCAATGATCGCCTTGTCATGTTTTTAGAATCAAACCACCTTCTGTCCAATATCCAATGTGGATTAAGACAAGGGCGAAGTACCCTAGATCATTTGGTGCGTTTCGACACATACATAAGAAACGCATTTGCCAAAAATGAACATGTTGTGTCGCCCTTTTTCGATCTAGAATAAGCTTACGACACAACATAGAAATATGGCATTTTAAAAGGTCTTTTTGATATGGGATTGACAGGTAGACTTCCTACATGTACCTTCATTTCAAATTTTTTGTCTGATAGAGAATTTAAAGTTCGTGTGAATCCAACTCTAACTGACCCATTTTGAACAAGAAATGGGTGTTCCTCATGGTAGCATCCTTTCTGTTACTTTAAAATTAGTATTAGGATTAATAGTCTTGCTCGAGTCTTGAGAGGTAATATTGATGGGTCTCTATATGTTGACAACTTGTTCCTTTGTTATCGAGGAAAAGATATTATTGAAACTCAACTACAGTTATGTTGAAATAGAATAGAAAAATGGGCAATGGAGAATGGTTTTAAATTCTCCACTGCCAGAACCGTTGGCCAGCATTTTTGTAACAAAAGAAAACTGCATCCAGATCCCGAACCTACATTATATAACAATCCTATAAAAATTGTGAGAGAAACTACTTTTTTGAGTTTAATATTCGATTCAAAGCTCACATTTCTTCCCCATATCAAAATGTTAAACAATAAATGCCTAAAGGCATTAGATATTTTAAAAGTCGTAGCCAGTACCGACTGGAGTGCTGAGTGCGACGTTTTACTTAATCTATATAGATCGCTGGTTCTATCTAAATTGGATTGTGGTTGTTTTATTTATGGTTCTGCTCGCAAGTCATATCTCAAAATCCTTAATACGGTTTACCATAAAGGATTGAGACTATGTCTTGGAGCCTTTCGAACCACACCTATAGACAGCTTATATGTAGAAGCAGGCGAGACTTCTTTGTATCAAAGAAGAATCAAGCTCGATTTGCAATAACCAAATTAAAGGCATATCCTGGCAACCCCTCCCACGACTGTGTTTTCAAACCTCTTTGCCAAAACATTTTCGAAAAGCATCTAAACAAAATTCAACCTTTTGGCATTCGAATAAATCTCATTTGGAAAATTCAGGTATAAATTTGGATGAAATTGCTGCAATCGAACTTCCAAATAATCCCCCTTGGTTAAACCCCAAACTGGTATTTATTTTTTAATTTACGAAAACATAAAAAGTCAGACACAAACCCTTTAATAATACAACATTTTGCAGAAATTAAATCCTGTGACTATAGCACTATTTATACAGACGGGTCACAAGACGACGATAAAGTTGCCTCAGCCTCTGTCTTCGGAGAGCGTGTTGAAACTCGTCGTCTCCCGTCTGCCTCATCCGTATTTACTGCTGTGGCGCAAGCTATTCTTTTTGCCATGAAAACAGTTGCTTCGTCAGACGACTCCAAATTTATTATCTGCTTCGATTACCTCTAGTGTCTGCTTGCTATACAAAATTTCAAAATTAAAACCCTCACTTTGTGAAATTTACAAATCTCTAATAGCTTTGAGAAAAGAGATTGTGTTTTGCTGGATCCCAAGTCATGTGGGAATCCATGGCAACACAGTCGTGGATCAGGACTCAAAGAATGCCCTGAAGAATAATATTATAAACTGTGATATTCCTTTTACTGAATTTAAACCAGTAATTTTAAAATATATTTCTAGTTTGTGGCAGAGTGGTTGGGATCTCCAAGTTCATAATAAACATGAGATACAGCCACTACTGCACACAAATAATTGTAAATGTTTAAGAGGTCGCAGAGACCAAGTTTTTTTAACAAGATGTCGTCTTGGTCATACCAGGACGACACATAGTTATAATTTAAACAATGAGCCACGACCCGAGTGTGTGCCATGCAACAGTCCATACACCATTAAGCATGTCTTGATGGACTGTGTAGATGTGCCCCACATTCGGGAACGTCTCGATAGTGTAGATACGTATTTTAATTTATATAAAACTGTCGCAGGCGACACAATTTTAAAGTTTTTAAAAGAAATTAGTTTATTTAATAAAGTTTATTAAACCAGATTCTGCGCCAGTTCTGGAATGTCCAGACTATCAACCTATTGCACCATCCGACTTTTTCCCGTCGATGTACCGCCGTCACACTACTCCAATTGCGATCTTCTGATTCCATGTTGTGTCAGCCGGTTACTGAAATTTCGGGAGCTGATTCTTCGCAATCCAGTTTTCCCGACTGCAGTCGTTGTTGCTGTGACTGTTCAATTCCGTACGTGGAATACCTAGATGTATTGATCTTGACGTGCTGAGGTTATGCGTGGTTAACCACTTCTTGCACGGTCATTAGTCGTAACGGTCTGTTGAAATCGGGCCCATATTCTGGAAATTGTACTCTGGTTCACATTATCGGTCAAGGCAACCACACTTTGGAAGATTCCGGCATGTAGTGGACCGATGATAATGTTTCTGGTAGCAGAATCCAACAGCGGCATAGCATTACTTTACGTTTTTACTAGTTAGACCGTGAAACATGTTTTTATAAGCTACCGATATACTGTTGAGTAAACCACAAACTTTTTGTTGGAAGCGCTTTTAAAATTTCGCAGCAAACATGGTGTATGCACATTTCATGTATCATTTTTATAATGTACACTGTAGCAATATGCCAAATCTAAAGAAACGATGCTAAACCATTTTATATTACCTATACATATCAAATTTTCTATGTCATTTAAAAATATAACTGATAATTGTAAACATTCATTTTTGTAAAATAAAACGTAACTGTGCGTTTCTTTTTGGAAAGTATATTTATTGCGCGCTGTTGTCAAAATAATGCTTTAGGATGTGATAAAGTCGCATCCATAATCTGTTGTTACTTTATGTACTTTATGAAAACAGCAGAAGAATCAGAAACGTTATTTACATGTTTTCAAACTTGTCTTAAACGTCTCATATACTAGGTAAAATTGGATAATAACCAAGTTTTTATTACCAGAGAACAATATAATAAAATAAAAACTTGTAGATTTCCTATTGATCTTTTTCTTTGAAATGTCTTATTAAATGATCTGCAGTGTTTTCCACATTTCAACCTAATAGTATCGTATATTGCAGCGAGACAGACGAAAAAACAAGTTTCCCTTTTTGCAGGACTTTAAGTTTCATGTTTATGGTGCTTGTGGAGCATTATCGCTACAGGCTTGAAAAGATACCATATAACATTTTTTAATTGGCAAAACCTCCTCTATCGGTCTTTAAAATTACTGGATTGCAAGAACATTTGCGTTCTTTCTGGTAAGGCACAATTGGCCGCATTCTATATATGAAATTCTTTGTTAATAAGAAACAACGCATTTCAAAAATGTAGACCAGAAAAAATATTTTGTGCTTAAAAAGTTTATTAAATTTTGAAGAAAAATATAAATATAGTAGTGACAACATTTCATTTCTTCTAGACAAACTTTCATGCACATACTTTTCTCCAATGTGCCAAAAAGAAACAGATGCCTAATAGACATAACGATTTACCTGTTGACGTGTCTAGTAAGATGAATTTGGCTCATACAGTTATTTCCATTAAACGTTTTTATGAAATAATAAATAGAACTTTTTTCGGGAATTTTACAAAATGGTGGTTTCGTAGAAACTACTTGGGTTATAGCAGGAATGCAAAAAAATTAAAATATAACTTTTTGATTACGATAGCAAAAACAATCTTAAGTTTTTTTTACAACAGCCACCATGCGTTTCAACATTTTTATTTATAACTTATTTACTTCAAATGAAAACATCACTGGTTCTAAAAACATTCTTACGAAACGCATATATTCTAATTGTATTGCAGATGTTTTGCATCAATCCATATTGACATGCTCTTACAAAAAAAATAGGACCAGGAGTACTTTGTAACGTTTCGTTTACATATTCATTACAAATATAACTGACATAGTGATTTCTTGACGTTAAACGGTAATCCAGAAATTAATATTTTATGTCTTTATATTAAAATTCAACCCAACTTTTAAATTATTTTGCATATATGCAAAAATTTGGTTAATATAGTAAGACATTACACTATTTTAAAAACCGTAAAGAGATTTACAATGAAAATTTGAATTTAACCATTGCAACAATACTCGTTATTCTTGCCTAATGCATTCTTGCTGGTGATTATTTGTTCGGCCTTTGCTATGGTATGAATTAATGGTTATAATTTGGCACTGTGTATTGCTAATGAGTTCAGTTCTTCGGCTTTGAACAATATGGATGAAAACAAATCGACGTTTTCAATTCTGTCTTCCTGTTATTCGAAAGAAGTTTTTTTTTCACTGATGTATCGAGAAACTCTTGTTTCCTGCTCTTGTACAGATGGATGTTTAAGTATATGAAAAACTCTTATGCATAATTGTTGCAGTTGTAAGTAGTAAAAAGTATAGAAAACCCATTGCGTTATACTTCCGTGTTGCATTTGCAAAAATTAAATCATTTTAGCACAGATTTCCTCAGATCCCGCGTTTCGTTTCCTCCTTTGTCAATAATTTTGGGTGTTACAAGTACTTTTAATGACTACTTTTGTAAAAGAGCACTCAAACTATGTTGTTTTATCGATACATTTTGTTCCTTGTTTATTGTTTAGAGAAAAGTCAGGAAGCCAGTACTTTAAGGAACTTAAATGCATTCATTTTTAGATCTTATCGTCAATCCTTTCCGCTGATTGTCCATTTCTCTTCCTCCACCTTAGCACTTAGCTGCGACACTGCGTCCATTCATCCATTGTTGACTTAGTTTTGTGCCGCTGTCCCTCCTCACGAAGTTATACTACCGGTATTCACATTAAACCTGATTATTTTCCGCACAGACACATCTAAGGTCTGATGTTAAACTCAAACTCCAATAAAAATGTTGACAAATGGGTAATAATAGCAGATTGCACTACCTTTAATAGTCTGCCAGTCAAGCTTTAGACAGGCAAATATAATATTTATGCTATACACAGTATACTTATTTAAAACAATATATTTTGTCAAAACGGACGGACTTACTCAAAATTACAGCTGCTCTAAATATTTTTTTTTTGCTTTTTTCATGCATTTGATTTACTCAAAATCGTTATGTTATACAAACATTATTCAACAGTTATAGGAAATCCTTTTCTGTAAAGTGGTGATGGATATCCATCCCATTATTAAGTTCACCAAAAGGACAAATAGTTTTTCTCAGTGAAAATGCTGGTACCGATAAATGTTTACATATATCTTAAATATTATATAGATTGTTGTATAAAGGATGAATGGGTAGTTTACTTGGTAATCCTACTTACACTGCTTTAAAAACATTTCGGTTGTTATAATTCAATCAGCCTAAACTGCTTTATACTATTCGTTAATGAATTAAAATTCTGTTTAAACTGGTTTTCACTGCACTGTGCTTCCTCATAATTTGAAATAGACTTATGTCAACTACATTTTATTGCATCATAATTAATCTTAGATTGGTTAAGACTACTCTGTAATGAATAATGAATCGTAACTACAAATTAACCATCTAAATAACTGTTTTGACAAGTTTTATCTTGTTAACAGTTTTAGAACATTATTGTAAGTACTAGTATATGAGTACACAATTGTGATATGGGATGGTGCATTTGAAATGCAAAATTTTTATCAAAGCAAATCATACCTGTGATAATTATTTTGCAATTATAAAACATTGCCAATATGAAAAGTCTGAGGTATTTCTAAAAATGTAACTATATCACACAATATTGTTTTAGTTTTGCAAATGTTTAATAGGTGTCATGACACTAAAGGGGACAAATTAAACTTAGAACATATAAGAAAATAGTACTTAAAAAATAGTCCTGTTTATCTTAGTGTATATAAAAAACTACGTCATGGATTTTAAATGAATGTAAGTTTTGCTGAAAGGTGAATATATTGGAAAAATTTTCAGTCCTTACTTGCTCTGTTTTAATGGCTTTTAGTATGTTTTATGTCACATTCACTACATGACCTATACACGAAGATTTTCTTAAAACAAAGTGCTTTTTTTAGAGTAGGGTTTACCCCGGAAGCTGGTTTTCTTTTGGAAGGTTTTAAAGAGGTCATGAAATTTTGAGAGAACATAGGTCTGTCACGTACGATTCTGGATATATATGATGTCGGTCAAGTTAAACTAAAGGTAAAAGAACTGTACTAATTATAAAAAAAACAAATTTAGTAGAAAATCTTTAAGAACTGGATTAGTGTTTTCTCCCCTTTAATACACAAGTACCGTTTTTTGATATTCCCTCCCATTGAGGGGGGCCTCGGTGGCCGAGTGGTCAATGTAGTTCGTTTACTATTGATCACGTGGTCTGTCAACACTGAGATTGCGGGTTCGATTCTCACTGCAGGCACGGTGTACTCGACTCCAATCTTAATTGACAAGGATTGCCAGATTTCCTACAGCAGGTCGGGGGTTCTCTCCGGGTACTCCGGCTTCCTCCCCAAATAAAAAACTGGACGCCATGAAATAGCTGAAAAATTGCTGAAAGTGGCGTTAAAACACCAATCAAACAAACAAACAATCCCTCCCATTGCTTGAAAATGTTTGAGAATGAGAGATTATAACCCATTAACTCATTTTAAATGCATATTTGGGTGAAAACAATGGTAGTGTCTAATTCAGCCTAAAAACGATATTATGTAACATTTTAGATTTTTTTTCAATAAAAAACTGTATTCTCTGCCTAGAACAGTGTGTTTGGAGTTACTAAATATATTGTTTCAGTCTTTCTCAGTAGCAAGTATGTCAGACAGTCTAAATATTTGGTCGCAAAGACATCTATGTTGCCACAAATATTTAATGTGGTGCCTTTTTTATTTTTAGATGCGGAATTTGTCAGTTGATATCATAGGACAGTCATGCTAAAAATTTTCTTTTTGGAATTTTATTGCCTGTTGAGGTGCCATTCTATCGTTTTGAGCGACAAGAAATATGAAATGGTTTAGTAGGAATGTTTCAGATATTAAAAGTTAAAAAGAGATCTAATATGCCCTCTAAAAAGGGGGGGCGCTGGTCTGCCAACATGAAATTTCATATTTTTATATTTTATTTGGTCGATATAAATATTATGTATGTTTTTTTAGCATTCGGTATGTTATATACTTGTGTTAATGTGTGATATATGTTGATATTAACATCTGAACTTAGGAAATTGAATATATTGCAAATAATGCATTACTTGATCTGCAAACACAGTTTGTGCTGATTATAAGTATGTACGCAGTCATTGCATCTTTTTCTGCGATTCTCTAAAACTATTTCATAGAATGCAAAGAAATTTTAGGGTGTTGGTCAGATATATTTAGGTTACAAATAGGCGTGTACAATTTGATGGACAAATACATGCTTTTTAGGTGTCATGACACAAAAGGGGAACAATCAAATTTAAAAACATATTAGAAAATAGTACTTAAAAACAAAATTTTCCTGTTTATCTTAGTGTATATTAAAAACTACTTAATGGATTTTAATGAATGTAAGTTTTTCTGAAAGGTGAATATATTGGAATTTTGAGTCCTAACTTGCTCTGTTCTAATGGTGTTTAGTATGTTTTATGTCACATTCACTACATGACCTAAAAACCAAGATTTTATGAAAAGAAAGTGCAATTTTTAGTGGGGTTTACCCTGGAAGCTGGTTTTCTCTTGGAAGGTTTTAAAGAGGTCATGAAATTTTGAGCGAACATAGGTCAGTCACGTGCGATTCAGGATATATATGATGTCGGTCAAGTTAAATTTAAGGTAAAAAGCTGCGCTAATTAAAAAAATTACTAATTCAGTAGTAAATCTTACAGAATTGGATTAGTGTTTTCTCCCCTATAAGGAAGAAAGTGATACTATTACCTATAGGTTTAAGTAGGAGCTAAACCTGACAACAACTATTTTCAATTTGGTTGCATTGATCATATCCGCTGTATAACTTCCTGTTTACGGTCAATATGATCTCTGCAACACCTGATTGTAGGATCGTAGTACTTTTTAATTTCTGATCACAGAAACCAAAACAAAATAAAACAATCTTCCTGAATTTTGCATTATACATGTATTTACGCTTTTTGAGATTAATGTTTTCAAAATGAATGTTTTGTTAACTGTGGAAATATTGAACCGCATATTTATTCGTGTGCATAATGTCGAGAAGTAGATTGTCTTCTGCTGACAGTAAATATATAACCATTACATAAATTCTTCATTAACACTTTTTGTTTTGTTAATGCCATACTGCGATCAAAAACTTTTATTAACATTTCCAAACAGTCAAAGTGTATTATCACAAATGTATTTAAATTGTTGGACAGAAGTGAAAGCTCAAATCATGTGTGGCAGAGGACATATCAACCATAGTGTTATGGAGTGGATAAGGTTTTACCTAGTGCAATTGATGACATGCTACACATTTGGCACTTACGCTGTACATCAGTACTATTTTTATTAGTTTTATTTCACTATTTCATACAAATTGGAAAGACCATAAAAATATAAAAATTACCAGTTCTATTTCTCCTTAATTGCATTTGTCGATAAGTACTACATCTATTAAATTAAATGTAGCCAGTGTGACCTCAGTTGGTGATAAGTCATGTTTGCCCCCAGTTTCTGCACATTAAGACCCAAATATTGAAGATCATATTGATAATGACAAAAATAATGATAATAATCTACCCATGAACGTCCGAGTCAACTAGGCTGAAAAACGACCAGCACATGTTGATTTTTTTAAAACTGTAAATCATGCAAGAAATGCAGAGAACTTTTAGAAATTGCAATACAATTTCAGAAGAAGTTGGATACAGTTCTGACTGGGTTAATATCGTAGAACTGACAACATTGTAGTTTGAAAGCACTTTCCATTTGTTTCTTTTTTCTCTTTGTGTAAGGTTCTATATATAAAACCGGAAAATGTTAATGCTTTGTGTATGCTTCTCAAGGAATTCGAAAGTCATTTTGAGGGGCATTTTGCAATTTCTGACAGATTTAATTACCTTTTGTGAACTCCAAAAGCTTGCTTGAACATGTTTGAAAAAAACAAAACCTTCTGGTTTTTATTAGTAACTTATTTGTTGGAAAACAGTCGAACCACCTCTCTCAAGTAATAGCATGTTATATGTGACCAAAATTTTAACTTTCTATTAAGCTCTTTGACACTAAATAATGTATTTAGTTCTGTCGTTGTGAGACATGTATTGTAAGATATCACCCATGTAAAATCCCTGCTGCCCCATCCTTTATATACATACTAAGTACTCCATGTCACACCGAGAGTAACAGCATCTGCCAGATGTAATCATTGCTTATTATTTCAAAACAGCTGTTTGTGTGTTTGTGGGTGACACTGATAATAAATAAGTTCTCCAAGCAACAGATCACTATACTACAACTGTACGACAACTTGCTTGTTTCTTTGAATTATGTTTAACGCCACATTCAGCGATTTATCATTTATATCATGTCGTATTTTTATTGTGGGAGGAAGCAAGAATAACTGGTACAAACGACAGAAATACAGGCCAATCTTTATATTTAAAGCACACCCTGACCGCAATAAGACTCGAACCCGCAACCTAAATTTACAGACCACGTGATCAGTAGTAGATGACCAACTACCATATCCACTCGGCCGACCAGGGGGCCTCGGTGACCGACTGGTTAAGGTAGTTCGTCTACTATTGATCACGTGGTATTTCAACTCTGAGATTGAGGGTTCGAGTCTCGCTGCGAGTAGGGTGTACCGAGTCTGATATTAATTGACAAGGATTGCGAGTTTTCCTACCGAATGTCGGGGGTTTTCTTCGGGTACTCCGGATTCCTTACAATACCACCTGGACGACATAATATATCTGAAAAAAGCTGTAAGTGGCATTAAACAACATTAAAACAAACAAAAAACTATTCCGTCCATGAATGTCCACAGCCTTGAAGCAATCTCGTGTTTAAAACCATCCTCAATTATGTACACCAATGCGTAGAAAAAACAAGAATACTGCAATATCATATGGGTGCAATGACAAAATCGATAGTATGGGTAACCTTTCCAGTCTTATAACTACCGCATTACCAATAATCTTCAATTACAAGTGTGTACTTCAGGAACTTCTGATCAATGACTTCCATGCAAAACCCCTAACTGCTCTTCCCACAATTCCCAATTAATATATGGCCCTTCAGGTCAGGTTATAACTGGATATCTTAACATTGTTCATAATGAAAGATTCGGCAGTATTTTGCCAACAGAACTAAAATACCGTGAAACTATATCCATCAGCTTAAATTATCAATTTAAATCAGTGACGGATTCAATAGAGGAGTATGCCAGTAAATGGGCAAAGCCAGAAGACCAGAACTTACTTCGGCATCAATTACTGTAAATATAATATGGAGTAGGCATTGCCAAAATGAGAGCACAGACAATATAGTCCTTTATAAATTCATACACCTTGCCATAGGTTAAGCAACACCTACAATTTTTTTTTCTAATAAACTGAATGAATATAAACTTTGTGTTATTTATGTACTAAAGCCATCATTCAAGCACCGGAAAATTACTTTAATTAACTTTTGAGGTAAATCTTTAAATAGCAAAACCAGTTTGTAATACTGTAGTCGAGCAAACCTAAAGGCCTTATTTTTCTTAACGATGAAGTGTTCATCTCCTGGTCTTTTTCGACTTCATCTTTACATTTTGACGGAAATTGAGTGAACTGGCAGATCGTTGGAGTGCGTTGTAGTGGACAGAGCTTGCGTCAGATAGCACAACAGTTTGGCATTCACTTTAGTATTGTATCCCGGCTACTTAGACGTCATCGAGAACTATCCAGGAATGTCCTAGGTCCGGTCGACCACCACAAACATCTGAAAGCGAGGATAGAGCACTCGTTCGTGTAGCCAAAACGCCAACCGTTTTCCACTGCAAGATATCTTTGTGACGATTAGAATATTGCAGCCAGAGTCGCCGTTCTAACAGTTAACGGGAGCCTAAAATGCAAGGCTGAGAGCTCGTCGTCCCTTGAAACGTCCACTGTTGACACAGAGACATCACCAAGAAAGTTTAGAGTGGGTACGATATCACCGCCATTGGAATTTTCGAAGCTGGCGACGAGTAAACATGACAGACGAAAGCAGATTCCTTCTTTGTCGTATTGATAGGCGCATGCGCGTTTGGAGACAACGAGGCACTGCTTACAACCAAAACAACATCCTAGACAATACAGCGTTTGGCGATGGTGGGTAACAGTGTGGGGAGGCTTTTCATACGATTGTAAACTGAATCTGTATGGGGTTGACAGGGCAGAAATATCAAAATGACGTCATTATTATTGTGCCAAATTTTGACAAACATGCACTTGAGCACATTCCCATCTTTATGGATAACAACGCAAGACCTGACCGAGCTGCAATTGTACGTGATGTTATCGAAACGGAAGCTATTGAGTATCTTCCATGGACATCCACGTCACCCGATATGAATCCAATTGAACATTTATGGGATACCATTGGCCGTAAAGTCAATAACAGAGCACCTGCATGTCAAAATGTCTAAGAACTACGTGTTGCCATTCAAAATGAATGGCACAATTTACCAATGCTACACTTCGTCGTTTAGTCAACAGCATGAAGAGGAGAGGTAATGAACTGTTCTGGAAGCGTGGTAGTTACGTGACTTAATCAGAATTTTTGCGTTTAACACATTTCAAAGTGACTTTACTCTCCCTAAACGTTGACCGGAGATGATGTGTTTACTTTTAGTTCATGAAATTGAAGTATGCAATCAAAATTATTTTTTGACTAATTAAAGTTATATTTGACCTGTTTTTGTATCCTTTCTTTGAACATTTTTTCATCAAACAATACGTAAAGCGACTTTAAACATGTTCTTTTTATGTTTCATTTGCCATTAATGTTCAATAAATTGTGCTTTGTTTAAAAAAATATTAAAATATATAAAATCTTCAATGAATCCCTAATAAGTAACAGGGTGTTGCTTAACTAATGGTGAGGTGTCTATATATAATGTGCATTTCATAATTGACGTTACTTCCGAACACCCTGAAAGTCCCTCTAAATTCCTGCGGTGACGTGGCGTCTTCCTTTGTAATGGGGACGTCTGTTTTTTAAAGATCGATTAAGGGGTTGCAAAAAATAGTATGAAATTTGTGTTGTTATTTTTAAATTTAACAGTTATTTTTTTGTTGATGTCAACTTTATTTTTTAATCTTTCTTTAAAATTAATTTTAGTGCTCTTCTTCGTTCACTTTGTTAATTACAGTTTTTTGACGATATCAACTTCCAGACGAAAAAATTCAATATCAGCATTAAGCAAATTATGATTTTATCTTTGTCGAAGTCTTAGGAGTTGTTTCATCAGTAGTCGAAATAAGAGTTTCATAACATTTCAAAATTGGGCCTGAAAAGTCCCAACAGTGTTGACGTTAAGTCACTATTTACAGAGCCGTCCCAACGTGGGCCATTGGCTTTGTTACATTTATACCGAGCGGCTCGTTTTGTGTTAGAATAATGTAAAGATTTCTGTATAAAGGGAAAGTGATTACAAAGATTTTCATGGACTTTCCATGAGAAATGCATGGAAGATCTGCTGTTGTTAGATCAATTGCCGAATAGGAACCATTCCCAGGATGTAAATATATATTGATGCCTTTATTAAAAATGCACACATCTTCCTGATTCATTAAGCTTTCAATAATCCTACATTTGTAGTTTAATATGTTACTGCATAGAAGTTTGTGTCCGTTGAAGTTCCCACGTAATTTATAAAGGCGAGAAGCTGATCAGTAAGATGTTTTCATTGATATAAATTTAATGAAAAATTTGAAGATATATACACAGCAGAGCATAAAGTAATTGCTTTGTCTAAATATATCCTTACAGCAATTGACTGTTAATGTTAAGGTCTACATTACTATGTAAAACTTCATCTTTTACGAAAGTAGTGGACCCGCCAGCAGCTCTTTCATTCCTGATATATATTATCTCTTCGTTTTACGTGGAATTCGTGAAGACAAAATACAACAGGAAGAAAGGCTTGAACAAGTAACGTGATTACAATAAAATTAATCTTAAGACATTGACAATATTATTTTTGTACAATTGTATATATTATCTGGGTGGTCTCTCTGGTTTTACGAGCTGTCTTACTCCGCCCATCTACGCTTGGTGACCGACCAGAAGATAGTGTATCTATTTTTTTTCATCAAATGGTCTCATCATATACCGAAAAATTTAGAAATAGGCAAAGATGTTAGATTTGTATTCTGTAATGTCTCCAAGGCTTTTGATAGTATGTGGTACAAAGGACTCCTATACAAATTACAGAAATATAGAGTCATAGTCATAATACTTAAGTGGAATGAAAACTACCTGCATGATCGCCAACATCGAGTATGCACGGATGGCTACCACTCAACATGGAAAGCTATTCAAGACGGAGTACCTCAAGGTTATCTTATGTCCCTATTTATTCTTACTATATCTAAATGATATTTTAGGAGTTGTATCTAACAAGATCAAAATTTTGCTGTGTAGTTGATGATCTTGATATGGCCAAAGAATCATTAAATAAGGACCTAGAAGAACTTTTTATCTGGGCCAATAAGTAGGGTGTGTCCTTTAAGCCTACCAAGACTAAATGTATGCTCTTAACATAAAATAACTCATGAAAATTTGCCTCTTTATTTATGATTGATAATGAAGTATAACCATAATCACCTAGGTTTGAATTTTTTGAGACTTTGCAAATCTGATATTGACCGTAAGTCTGTATAAAAGTAATATATAACGTTTATTAGGACAATCCTTGAATATTGTAGCCTTGTTTGGGATAACTGCACTTAGCAAGAGTCAGTTCAATATAAAGCAGCAAGGATCATTACTGGTATGCGCAAGAGAACTTCCCGATTGAAACTTTACAAAACACTTGGTTGGGATTCACTGCAAAAAAACAAAAATTCGTTTTTATATGTAAGACTTTTCATGGATACCTCCCTAGTTATATATCTGAATATACAATCACCAATATTAACTTAGATGAACAACATCCTCTTAAAAACTCCAGATTTTTTAATACTCCCAAGGCTCGTACTCAGACTAGTTTTAGTTTTTTTTCCATCTGCATGAGATGCCTGGAACAAATTGGATGCTGATGTACCAAACCATCACTTATATCAATCTTACTTATCTAAAAGTTCTAAATGTGACTGTGGTTTTAACATTGAAGATAACGCCCACTTCTTTTCTCGATTGTATGAGCGTCAACGAGCTTACTTACTAGATAAACTTTAAAAATTTAACCCACATATAGATGTTGATGATACCCTCAATATGAACGATTCCAATCTCTCTCCAGATGACAATACAGAAAATGCACATGCAGTGCTTGAATTTATCAAAGATAAAAAAAGATTCCACTAGTTTTCGAATTTCAAATCTCATATCCTCAACTTTAAAGTTTCATTCCTGGTTTATAACCATTTTCCATATTTGTAACGTTTTTCTTTACTTTTTTCCCCTTTTTATACCACTCATATTAATTTATTATTTTATTAATCAAATAACAAGATATTTAAGTACTGCTATTAATAAAAAACACTACCATTATCTAATCTCCATAATTGTATTGATAAGCTAAATTTGTATACATTATAACCAGAATAAGCCATAGAATTTATTCTCCCAAGTATTTATGAGCCAAACTTCTATTGTTTATATTATAGTGATTATTTAGAAGTGTATATGTTATTTTGCATGTCTTGTTATAACAATCATTTACAGGAGTGGATCCTTATATACTTTGTCTGTTATTCAATCCTTTTCTTTATTCGATAAACAAATAATAATATACCTTATTTAAACTATTGAATCTATTATGGACCTGGACGTCTATATCCGGATTTGTAATTCTTACTTGACTTTCGGTTCTTGTTGTTCGGTCGCTTTTCTTTGTTTTTTTTTCATTAATTTTTTTAAATTCAAGTCATATTTTAATAATTAATTTTATTTTAATCTAAAATATTTCTATTTCTAATATTTCCTCACTTCTTTTATTATTCCTGTGCGTTTACTCTTATTTGTATTCCCTTTTGTTGCTAAAGGTGAAACAAATGTCAAGTGTCACCAAGAGTAACAGAATATTTTTATATCATAAAATTTATTGTTATTTTTATTTTTAATGAATTAATTATGAAACCATTTTCATCCTAGCACTATTTCTTACCGGGATAGCGTTGTGGATGAGCATAGATTTTGCAAATAGAAAACCAGAATAAAAGACTATTTGTGTATACAATGGCAGATAAAATTTCCAAAAACAAGACTAGAAATTAGCTATTTTGTGTCTAAATGCCGGAATATAATAACTTTCGTATGATGCAATTAATCAGTGTTATTATAATTGTCAAAAGTTTGGTTTTTTTTTTAACACCGTGAATATAAGTTTTATATAAAAAAATTTGAATTTAAATATATTTATGATAAATTATAAGTCAAACGATTATATGTGCGAAAAAAGGACAGATGATTAAGCAGTTAATAAATATTTTTAATGTGAACTGTGATAATAAATTCTTTAACTTATTATTATCTATCTATTTACTTAGCTAAATTTCAAACCAACAATTCTAATGAAAATCTCGTGAAGAGACTCATGAGGAAAAAGTTCAATTGCATTTTTTTTAAATTAAGGAGTTTATTCGATGTTTATTTCAATGAATTTTCATTAAATGATTCTGCGGTCCGCTACTTTTACAATGTTTTATGCCAATCTGAAATTTAAAAGATAATTTTGCATGCAAGTTTATTATACCTGATTAAGTGTCCCTATAGCTGCCATAATATTTAGATGATATCTATTACAAAAGATTCAAACTGTCTATAACATTTAAGCTATGCAAGAAAAGTACACAAAATGCCATTGCGATGTATAAAAAATATGTTGTTTATTTATGACTTAAAAAAAACAAACTTAAATTGTTTGACGCACTTCAACAGCATGTAACAGAACTGCACATAATATAGAATACATACTAGAGTCTATTTTTAATAATATAATCAAAACCTCTATATAAGGATATATATAAAGATAAGGAAGAATTTAACATTTTACATTCTTAGTAACATAACATACGAATGACAAACAGGAAACACAACATATATCCTATATCTGAGGATGAAGGATAAATTTCGGGTAGTATTTTAATGTCTGCCATCTTCCTTTTTTGATTAATGGCCAAGATTTTGTTAAAACAAGGCATAAACATTAATAAATGTGACCTAAGAGAAACGAGGTAAGCTTAAATGCATGTTAATCTTTTAAAATGATTTTGTTTGTTTTTTAATAGTGTTTATCGCCATTTTCAGCAATTTTTTAGCTTGATCACTGCGTCCAGTTTTTCTTGGAGAAGGAAGCTCCCGATCTTTGATAGGAATACTATAAACCACTAGAGTATGTTTTTAGTAACAAAACGAATTAAGATTGGAGTCGAGCGCACCATACCCGCAGTGATACTTAAACCCACAACCTCAGTGTTGACATACAACGAGATCAATAGAAGACGAACTATTTTATCAACTCTGCCACGGAGCCCTCTCGTTTAAAATTAAGTGAGGATTATAAAACCTGTAATATATAACACACTTTGTAAATGAACATATTAAAGACTTGCGGAATTATATTAATTAATTAAATGAAGGGAGCATTATAATATTGCATGATGTAAGTATTTGTCAAAAGAAGAAAAGGTACAAAATTGCATTTATGTTTTGTCGTAAATTTATTAACACACCTTAATGATTAAGGTAATAACAGAATACAGAACATCTATGAAACTGTCCAAAAAGATAACCACAAATAAAAGTCCACGAAACGGGAAACCAACAATCAAACTAGAAGTAACTACATCTATGCCCCTGACTTGGTACAGGCATTTCCAAAGAAATGTTTGGTTAGAGTTTTATGGCATACAAAATCTCCATTATAGTAGTGTGGCATTGGGTGTCTTGACTAGTCAGTAATAGATGTATCCGATAATCATTGCAGCACTATCACCATGCACCGAATTAAGAAATTGGGCAAAACTATCCTCAATTATACCTTCAAACAAATGTTTATCAATAGAGAAATGGGTTTTATAGTTAAACATATTACAGACGCGTATGAGACGTTTTTTCTTGTAACATTGGCTTATGAGTATATCCTGATATACTCGTAAAATACTGATAAATTAGCAAAATTTAGTATTCTCACTTCTAGTTCTTATATACCTGATCAATTGAGAAATATGGATACGATATGTAAGAGTACTTATATTTTTGCTACACCAGTGAAGAAAATATATAATTTTAAAATTGCAAAACATTAGTGAGCTGAGCTGACCATTGGAACAATATTCTATGTGTAATTAAAAATTTATGTAAATGATGCAGTTTCTGTAGTTTCTTTAATTTTCAGTTCTACGGGATATATTATTGAAAGCCTCATATACAATTCAGGATTATTAATTGAAACGACGACATCAGTCTATATATATAAATGAAACTAAACGACCAAGCTTCTGTTATCTCTTTGTCTGTAATAAGACTTTGAATAAATTTAGTTTCATATGAATATTGAACCAAATCGACAAGGAGTTGGGCATAGTTTTTATCCATTGAAATTCCGATAAAATTATGAGAAACACATCCTCGGAAATTTACAAATAAGTTGATAAGAAAATATATCAGTATGTAGACCTGTCATTCGCTTCGGCAACACTTGCTTTAAGGAAAAGTATTCTGCCACGAAAAAGTATATTGCAAATGTAACTCCTTGTCAGGTATCTTATTTTCTATACTATGACTTCTGTTTGGGGCTTGTTGAAATTTGTCGTGGTTTTCAAGAAATGTTTTTTGGACCTTATGAGCCTGCCTAATAAAAATAGTTTAGTGAAAAATTGTGAAATCATATCAGGGTCTACAGTTGTTGCGTTGATTAACGAAGTATTAGACGTAGTCTTGACGATTAAAACTCAGCACTTGATATTTTGTACCATGTTAAATTTAAAAGCCATCTTTGTTAATATAACACGTACATTTTACACAGTAGCATAACAAACAAAAACAACTGGACAAAATCATGCATTATTGAAAATTTAGAATTATCTTAATATAAATATATAAGGACGAATTTATAGGAACTAGTTCGACGGTTGCTCATTTCCTTTATTACTAAGATTTTATTGGAACGAGTAAAAATACTAAAATTGTGGATTTAGACAATGTAAGCTTAAATATATGTTTAAAACTAGGAAGGTTTACAAAACCTATAGTAGATTACACTACTGGTAAAAAGACATATTAACCACTTGTGGAATTATATATTGATGCGTTTATTGAAAGTTTTATTGCATCGTATTTACGTTTCTGTTTAAAGGGTTAATTGTTACCAAATTGAAAATACATTTTAAATTTAATAATACAACTTCTGCAAACTTATTGTCTATATTTGGCAATCATCAATCAGTTTGTTGCCTATTACTTTCCAAATGTAAAACCGGTTAGACTATTATTTCAACAATTTTTTTCATTTTGTGAACTTTAGAGTAGGTTTTCATAACAATTTTTTTTATGCTCATATTTGTTTAAACTGTAAACTCACTAAGTCTTGTCCATAAGTCTTGCAAAGTGTGATCTAGTATTAAGTAATTCCTATTCCTTTCGCCACAAAAATTTCCCGTTGATTTTCTTTCCACGACCATTCCAATTTCAATATTGCATTACCAATTTGTAAACATATACATCACGTTCCATATAATTTAATTAGTAGAAACAAAGTACTTTTTCTCTAATTTACACAATGACATCTGTTTTATTATAGTGTCAGGATGTAGAGGTTCCTTAAAAAATTAATAAAGGTGGTTCTCAATTTAGTTATTTAACGTATAAAAATTACAATACAAATTAGCGAAAAGGCGAGGTCTATCATTTACATTATAACTCCATGCATATTATGCAAATTCTGTAAAAGCTGATTGTTTTTCTACCTCCAGTCAAAGCTTTCGCAAGCTTTTGCAAAACTTTTAATAATAGAAAACTGAGAACACAAACTATATTAGACATTGCATGTATTGATACGTGGTGACTGGATTCCATAAAAAAGAAATCAAGCGTACTTTGCATTGATTTGTATTATTTTGCCATTACAAGTTAATGATGGTTACGGGTATCTTTCACACATGATTGTTACGTATAAAATAAGTTTAATATAATTTAAAGAATATTTTAACTAGAAAAAACACAAATATATGTCTATGTAATAAACAGTCCATGGAGAAACAAAATATATGTCAGGAAAACACATACTACAGTAAAAGTGTTACGAAAGCGCTTTATTTGTGGTATATTTTGGGGAGTATTTATTTAGTTTTACATTTGCCATGTATGTGCAATTTTGCTCTGAATTTTGTTTGTTGATGACTCTTCCGTATTTTCTAATTTTTTTTCTTTTCCAAATATGTTGTTGCGTTCTAAGTGTGTGTTGTTTATCGATCATAAACAATGAAATCAAAAACAGCAATTTTAAGACAAATGTTATATCCCTCATGTAGAGACAATGGCAGTATTTATTTCAAGTCATCTGGTTTATGATAAAATGCATTTGTTTGGTATGTAAAATTGATGAAAAACAGAAAACTTGAACTGATTTATCGAGATTTCAGATACGAAAAAGAAATCGGCCTGGTTTGTCCTGTAAAAGATGACAACTAAGGCCATAGCACATGTTAATTTGATTACAACAAAGTTGAAACCCTTTGTCGGTTTTGTTTTGGCTTACAATCATGTGATGTGACTGACCCTTATCCTTTACAAACATTTATTATAAAAGATTGTATTCTAAAATTTGTAAATATTGTGATATTATTATTATTTTTAATTTGTGCATTCAATACAACTAATGCATCTCTAAACTTTACGTCTGTTACTCAAAGAAATAAATCATTATGCCATAAATTAAGCCAACTACTACACTTTAATCATTTAAAAAGAATCTTCTATTATGATTTACTTCGAGATAAACAAATCCGTTTAAATATTTAACATGTCAATAATAAAATAATAGTCTTAAAAAAAGAAAGGTGTATTAAATACGTACTTACTGCTTTTTTATTTAGATTTAAGATTTATAACATTTTTCGAACCTTCGGTGGTGCTTGTTGTTTCGATGAGGTCAACAAACTAAACAATGTGGCATTTCAGTTATTCACGTGTCAAAAATACTATTTGAACTGAATATATTATTTAAATGTTTTCAGTGCATACTTCAAACAGTAAGATATATTGAGGAAACATTATGAAAACAATTTTGAATACCCAATTTGAACATTTGTTGGAAAATATAATTCTCGCATTTTTGCAGTATTTTCCTTTGATCTTTATGTGCGATATTATTCCATCTCACTCTACTCGCGTGGGATGGACCCATCTCAGCTCGCTGTCAAGACGTCGTTATGTAAACACTGTGACGTCACAATGTTACAAAACAGCGATAAACAGATTATTTACGTTTTTTGAAACTCGATGCACTTTCTCGCTATCTCATCTCAGCGCTGTCGCCCTTCGATGAGATACGACGATAAAATGTATCTCGTTTCAAAAAACGTAAATAATCTATAAGTATCACTTAAAAAAAACATCATGCAGATATTCAGTTTCAGGAAGTTTTTTTCAATTAAAGGGAAACTTCGCGAAAAAATGAAAATTTGATATGTTATTCTTCAAATAAAAAGAAACACTTTTGCTTCTTGGTGTTCTTTTTTATTTTCATTGGTTAGGTTTCTACATTCAATTTACCGTGTAACAAATTCACTTATGGAGGTCTGCCATCTTGTCACTAGATGGCGATACTAGAGATCCCATGATATCCAAGTACCTTAAAGTCGCCGTATGATAATAACGCGAAACGGTCAATAAAAGAAGGTTGTACTATAAGACGAAGCTACGTTTCATATTCCTGATCTATGCAAAAAAGACCTACCTGTGTAACAAGTAGTTAACCAGTTTAAAGACTTCTACTTGTCCACAGCAGCAACAACTTCGTATGCGAAGATCATTTTGCAGAATTTTGCATGAAGGATAGTTTAATGGAAAGGTGACCTCATCTTTCATATTTCTTCGAATATTAGTTTAAATTGTGTCCAGAAATATTAATTAAATTGAAAATTGTTTATATTATTATTTTCAACTTGTATCGTGTAATCAGATTATGCAACTTATAGGAACGAAACTTTTTTATACAAAATACTTGCGAAGTTAACTATTTGAGAAATAACTGTCATTAAATGAAATATTTTAAATACTCTGTTTTCGCGCATCAAAATTTCACTTCACGGTTAGTACATGATCTAGTAATTGCAATAAACATCTTGTTTGTTTACCTGCTAGTTCTGTTAATTACCCTTCATAAACAAGTAATGATTAACCTGTAAATGTTCACGTCCGTTTCAAGACGTGCACAATTATCTACGGAATTTTATTTTATTTTTAAAAATAATTATACATAAATATATCTTTTATTTACAATTATTATATAGGTAAATTCTTTTTGAGTTAATAAGTAAAGACAGGTTAAAAATTGTGTCTAAAAGAACTTTTATTAATACAAAAAGATCATTACAACATTAAGACGTATTTGTTAATCTTATGTTGTCAGCTGGTCATTAGTCATCGCCACAGTTGTTATTTTCTTCAAAGAGCAAAGGCAGAAAAACATATTTTTAAAGTGGATTATTATCATATCTACTGATATTTACTGATGATTACATTTATTACGTCACAAACGCAATCTCGTAGTAAATACTGTCAATATGGCGGCCCCCATACACAAAACTTTACCACCTTTCATCCACTCTCGTAAAGAATACAATAAAACATCAAAAGGCAATTATATTTCTTTTTTTTAGGAATAATATATCAAATTTTCATTTTTTCGCGAAGTTTCCCTTTAATGTTTTTATGATTACTGATATGAATATATTATATATAATAAGGAAGAATTTATTTGAACTTCATTAATGTCTATTCCGTTTTTTTCTGATGTATTTCCTTGATTTCATATGAACGAGACACAAATATAAGAAAGTGATTTTAGAAAAAAAGAACCTTAAATATAAGTAATGAAAATATAGCAGGTTTATAAAAACCTATAACCGATCTCACTATTGGTCTGATGAAGAACTTATTGGATTATATATTCATGCATTAATTAAAGGAGTATTATAATGTTTTATTGATTTGTGCATGTTTCTGTTGACAGTAGGAATAGTAACGCAAAGTCAAATAGATTCTGAAAGCTATTATCACAACTTTCAAATGACTGTATTGTGGCACTCCCAAGTTACTGGAAAATATTAAACCTTGTCGGGCAGCTTGTTTTCCATAGTTGACCATCATCATACATCAGTTTATTGACTTCCAAAGGGTAGGTTTACCCAGTAATTGTTTTGGTGATGAAATTGAAATTTATGTCAGGTCATATTTTACTTACCGTCAATCACACTCTGTCTTATCCGTATCAATAGAAAAATGGGGATTAATATAAAGACATTCTAATAAATTCACTTTAAATATTAAAATGACAGGATTTTCTTTTGCTAAGACCATAACTCCACAAATTTATCCAGTCCAATTTTCAAAATTACATTTCGAACTATTGCATGCATTACGCGTTCTATTAATTTATAACAAACATGACAACTTTAGTCGGTTTAACATATTCCATGGATAATCATATTGAAATTGTATGTATGAATGTTAGGGGCCTCTTCTCTAATGCTAAGAAAAGATCTGATGTCTCCAATTGGACAAAATAAAACAAAACACTTCGATTGTGTGTTTTCAAAAGAAACACATTATAAAAGATACCTCATGTTTGATGAACGGGGTCATTAGTGCTTCTTTAGTCATGGTGATGGAGAGCGGGTTTAAGTATGAAGTTCATGACGACTCTTTAATAGATAACCATGGTCGATACATCATAATAAACCTCTCTTTATATGATCACAGTTCAACCTTGGTATGCTTATACGGTTATAACACAGATAATCTAGAATGTTTTAGTTAGATTCTACAAAAATTTTCAAGGTTTTCGAATACGCGTTTCATATTCTGTTGTGGCTGCAGTGTATTGCAAGATAAAAATGGTAATACCTACAATGTTCTACATGACAAAAACTTAAAATCCAGAAAAAAGTTATGAAACCAAAGAAACACTATTACTGTTAGACCCTTGCTGAATTTTTTTTATATTAGTGATAACTTTACACTTTACACAAAATAGTCCTGGGTAAAAAAAACTGACCACTCTGCTATTCTATTTACTTTTACGCATCCTTGGCCAAACGTGGCAAGATATACTGGAAATGTTATTCTCAGGTGCTGAGAAAGTATAAAAATATGTAGATTCAGTTAAAATTTGTATTACCTTACCCGTCTATGAGAATTACTCATGAAGGTGGTTACTGTGTGCTGTTATCATTTACTCATCAAATATTTGTTTTTAAGGTACTAACAATGTAAAGTATGAATGATGCTCTTACTGCAACAAGGGAAGACAAAGAGAGTTTCAAAAGACTTGAATTAGAGCTAATCCTTGGAAAACTCTGACATTTAAACTCTTTTGAAATAAATGTTATGTCTCTTAAAAAAGAAATTTGAATTAGAAACGTGAGACATAATTAAGGTCCTCATTTAACGTTCTTGGGCAATTTGGAGAAAGATGCACCAGCTAATTTCCTAAACTGGTAAAAACCTTTATAAATAAAACCAAGACTGAACTTATTTATGCCCAAAAGATCAAACATTATTGAAACTTTATGTTTTTATTATAAATATGCAACAATTGCTCGTAGGTGATGTTGTAGATTACGATACTGTTCAAACTAATAATAATATTTTCGCTTAAAAAGTTGTACAGCACCCTCTACATAAATGAATAAATGGAAAACAAGGTTTAGAAGTTTTACAATTACACAAAAATTTTGCTTGACCAACAGGCTTCATCAGTATTTTTACAACAAAATGACAATAACAAATGACTATCTATTTACATCTTGACATCTGTTTGATTACATTCCATATGTAGAGGTTCAGTAAAAGAATTTAATATGCGTTTGCAATTAAGTTATTCAACATATCAATAATTACAATAAACTTTTTACAATAGAACGGTTGATTTATAACCTAGCAGCCCAAAGCATTTCATGCAGACAATAGATTTATAACATTTGTGGTGTAATCCTTTGCTGTTATAGTACGTAAAAACATTGAAATGATGCACATGTATGATTTAAGGTTATAAAATATCAGAAAAACATGTTTCATTTAAATGTTTCACATGCATTTTTTAACAATATCGGGCACTGAGAATACATTATTTTAACATTGGAAAATGTCTTATTGTAACATTCGTAGAAAAATTTATCCCTTTAACAACTGCAAAAGAACATCGTACAATATTAAGATATTTTTTAAAAGAAATTTTTCCGCCTTTATACATAATATCATGTGAACTACTTTCAGATTACATAATAGAATATTTATAAACTTTACGGAATTTTATGCAAAAACAATTTTATTTTTCAATAATTTTCTCTAAGGCTAAATAAAATTGCATGATTTTATAATCTATTCATATTTTTACAACTGTTGTAACTATTTAAAATCATTTTATTAACATTTTTTGTTCAAAATGCGAAGGAATAAAATATTTGTATAATAAAAATTGTCGGATGACTAAGCACAAATATTGATATTTTAAGGCATTATTGATCGTTGTGTTTATTTTTATTAAGTATCTGTACGTAATCTGGAAACAATAAAATCTCAGTTGCTATGCAGCTGATGCCCTATTTCCTGACAAATATTAAAAATTACCACCAGAAACTGCTTACTCGTTACTCGTTAGTAGCAACTCGCTTAATTGTAATGGTTTTTTTATCATGGTCCAGATAACTCATTTTTGGTTTTGTTGTTTTAAGTTTCTACTTCTTGTTCTGTGATTTTTTCAATCGGGATTTGCTATTACTGTCCGCTGGATCTTTTCATGTTGACTTATCTGTTGTCTTATCCTTCTCTTGTAAAGACTTGCATTTCTGAAAATTAAGAACGAATATTTTTTGCGTTTTATAATATTAAATTAAATACTATTTACCAACCAACACAAATTAAAAATAAAGTTTTATTCACCTTTTAACGGAAACTTTCCACTAAGTTAAATGCTATATTTTGCATTTACTGTTTTTTCTTGGCTATATTTCTTGAATCTTAAAACAATAGGTAAAGTCAGACATAAGTCTGTTTCCTCTCAATTTTCAAGGAGCTAGTCATAATTTTCTTGTAACGTATATCACACTCTGTCGCGTCGTCATCACATCACTTGAACAGTATATTTTAATATTAAGGCATTTGTATAAGTTTCCACTTTATATCTTAAAGGTGGTTAAGTTAAATAATAATCAAATAATTATCACCGCCGTGTCGAAATTGAGGATGCGAGTTTGAGCCATACTAAGGGAAGTGTGTGTTTCATTCCAATCTAAATTGAAAAGGAATGCCCGTTTTCACCAAATACAATCAAACGTGGATTCCTGAAAACTAATTCCTGCAATCAAGATCTGTTATAATTGGAAAGTTCAAAATTGCAGTAAAATAGCTGAAGTATTAGATTTATATGAATCGATTATTGCAAAAATATTGTGAACATAATTCTGTTTAGTATAATATATTGAACGAGTTTGAAAGTGAAATATGTATTCTGTAAGAACATATTCATCAATATTCGTGAAATAATGTCTTTATGTAAAGCATACACATTGATAAAAACAGAAACCCAACATTTTATCAAAATCGTTGTTTAGAATTGATATTGCACTGCAGGATACCGTACAACTCTTACTTGTTCTACAGGAAATATTATACTGCTGAAAAAAAATAATTGTTTTGTTTTATATTTAAACATATAGGCACTGCGATATTAAACAATTTCTACGTGTGTTAAAAAGTAGTGTAGGGTATTGCGAATGAAATTTACACAGTGAAATGCGCATCTTACATCCTTAAAATAAAATGTTTCCTTTGTATCTTTGTGTGAACTTCAAGAATGACAATCAGATTGTTACGAATACAGGCGGTTGAAATCAATGAAAAAAATATTGCTGGGAATCGGTGGGTCTTTGGGCATGAAAATTCCCTTTTGCAAAAGGTTGATCCATATTATGTGAACTCATATTCTAGTTAGCTAGAGAGAAGCTATTTATCTAATTCTTCTTTAAGAGACTTTTCCTAAGCAAAATTACTGGAGTCCCTTATGGTTGTATGTTTAAATAGAATAACTTCGATTCCTCATGACAATAATTTAAACAAACATTAGATCTTAAAATGATACAACTCCTTCTCCCGTTTCTCATCTGAAGCGTGGGTACTAATTAAAGTGAACTACACCTTGACTGGGTCATGTTTTTTTATCAATCTACAAATAATGCTACATTAAGACCATTTTCATGTCTTGAGACATATTTTGGTAATATAGTGGGATGTTAATGAAAGCGGAAGTGAACGCACACCTTCAGATATGTTGAAAATGTTTTTTTATTTATTTAAATGTTCATGACGCAGTTTATTAGAACATACATTATTAGTTTGTTTTTTTCTTTGTAGCGATGAACGTATATTTGATGTCAACGAAACCAACATAGAAATAAAAGTGAAAGCATAAAACATTGTTTTCAGAGGTAAAATATTAGTTTCGTTTCTGCTTTTTTATGATCCCGCGACGACATGTCCGGGGGGCATTAAGTTTTACTCATGTCAGTCCGTCTGTTCGTCCGTTCGAATTTCCGTCAAGCTTTTCTCAGAAAACGTATTGGTTTCGAAAATTCCATCGTCACACGGTAATTCACATGTACTATGTCCATTTCTAGATTTCCTTGGTTAATGACGCTATATGTTCATATAGTGGATTTGGTCGAATGGTCCAGTTTTAAGGGAATGAGTCCCATAGTGTCACAACGGTGTGAGTTCAAATCCCGCACAAAGCAACCAGGAAACACGACAGATATGTCGCAATCAAAACATCCAGCATTTTGAGGATATTTTGAGTTATTTGTTTCAATTAGAACTAGACTTAGAGCAAACAAAATATGATTTATACCTTATTACAATTGAGTACATGTATCTGCAATGTCTTTTTTTGTTACAGAAATTATAGATTTATTTTAGTTTAATACCCTCAATCATTTTCTTACGTTTTGCGAATAATTGTTTCATTACTTAGAAGACGAATAAATTTTGTCAAACATCATATTATGACACGTTGGATATGTGTATAGAATAAAAACAACATATTCTTTTAAAGAAATCACATGCTCCTCCTCAGAAACAAAAATGGTTGGTTCTTGATTTATAAGTTTACAACAAAGTACTTTTCAATAGATATTAATATACTTGAATCGATTTTTTAACAAATTTACAATTCATACATTGTCATATTTTGTATGTAAGAAACACACCAAAATAATAATGTACGTCGTATAACCTATTACGTTTGATAAATTCATAATATCTACAAAATTTAAATCGTAAATTTAACAATTTTGCGATGTTTTTTTATTATTATTGCGAATAATGAGATCGCAATAGTGTCATTGTCAGTTGTTAGGTTTTCGTTTTTGTTTCGTTTGTATTTGTTGCGTGCTGTTTTGTGGCTGTTATGTTATTCATATGCTATTCATTAGTTATTTGCTTCGTTCCAAAAATATGTCTATAATTCTTAACGGAACACATAAATTTAGCTACTTTTCATATTTTATAAATATACAGTTTGGATTAACACGAAAAGGACAAACATGTGTGCATGTGGACAATACTCATATAGAAACATGCGACAGTTGGATCACACCTATATAGGTATTTTTGTTATATGCTTTGAGTATTTATTGCATGCTTTGTTTGTAAGTTTTCCGTGTGCTATTTCGTTCTTTGTATTACGCTTCGGAATCTTTTGATAAACTTTTCTTAGAAAATATGGTCTTTTGACGCGTTTTCTAAGTCTATGCGGTACAACGAGCAGTTAATCTAGAAAATATAACAATAAATTCAATTGTTGCAAAATAACAATAGTGATTTTACTCATATGCGGATGCAAAACTTTCATGATAATTATCTTTGGTAGGGAATGAAATGTGATATCAACAGAAAACGGTGTAAGCAGAAAGATATATAGACATGGCAGGTACGCATCATTATAAATGACACGTTATGTTTTTTTAAAGACATAGAAGATATTGAATAGATGTCCATAATCAATGTTGATTTACTTTTGTTTAGGCTTTGTAATAATGTGTCGTGGCTTATAAATAAGACCTAGCCCTTCGCCAAAAATAAACATATCTGTTTTGTATTATTAAAAGATTAGTATTTTATTTTTATTACTTGTTTTATAAATAAAAGGCTTCGAGACATCAAACATCATAATATCTAAACTTGTTCCAAAACTATTCTTTGAGATCATACTGGGATGCTTTCCATTGTCGACGTACAACCAGCCTATCGCGTCTTTTTCTAGTGGATAGAGAAGGCTTTCTCGTAGGGCTGTTAAGTAGAGCTTAATCACAAATCAAATTGATTACCTTTATTGTCGAATGCCACGCTCTTTGCAAGATCTTTTTTGTAGATCTCGGAAAGAGGTTAATTGTAGCCGCTCCAAAAGTCTAAATTCGAAGCACCCATTGCTTTTCAGTAGCACTCACAAGTTTGCTTCCAATCACCCACATTTTCTGTTGATTTATTGTTTGTTAAGTTGTTGCCTATCGTAAAAGTGAATATTACTAACTTGAAATGAAACATTCAATCAATCAATTAATCAAAACAAATCTTTCTTTTTACCACAATCATGCATTAGTAAATTACAGTCACATTTGCTTGAATTCAGATCAGAATTTGCATAGTGCTAAATCTTTGTTTACAGTTAAAAAGACTATATTTATTGCAAAAAAACTAGTATTAATTTTTACACATCATCTTTGTAAAAAAATACTACTATTTTATTATATTTTAGTAGAAATACTCTCCCTTTAGTATGTAAATAGGAATGACCAGTAGCCATTTTATTATAGGATTGATGCTCGTTTATGATAAGTTTGTGAGTGAGTCGACCTCGTTCGTACATGAATAAATTACCGAAAATAAGCGTTTAATTCTTGTAATTCTTCCAAAATTGTTGTTTTATATATTTACATTTTATCCCAAAATAAAACAGTACGTTTTACGATATGCCGAGAAGATTATTCCTAAAAACAAAAGAAGACTGAACAAAAAACAAAATTCCGTATCCTTATGTTCCTCATTGTAGTAACGGTTTATATTTAACGTCATATGTGACGTCATATCTGTTCAAACGCAACGTAAACCTAGCTATAGTAAGTGTTAACGTATTCGGGAGAGGGGTTTTGGCGTGACAAATGAAAAAAAATTGCTTACCGCGTCTGCTTTAGCATATGCCCCTCTGGTAATCAAGAAAGGTACTTTTTGAAATTAACAACTTTTTCCTAGAGATGTTCAGCGTTATGAAATATGGCGGTTTTGAAATTTTTATCTTGCCATTTTCAAAACTAAAATTTGACCTTAATTAGAACGGAAGTGTACTTTAGGAACAATCAATGTGTCAATTCGAAATCTTTGTAACAACTTAACAACAGAGGCATTGTATAAAACATGGACAAATTAGCGTATCTAAATTTTTTCTACTGGAGTTTTGTAATAAAAATGTAAAATTAAAAATAATTAAAAGATGCAAGCAAACAAATTTTTCCAAGGGGTGCGTTCTTTCTTAAATACGGAGAGGACAAAAACGATAGTTGTCGATTGTTCGGTGGTTTATATTACTGACAATTGATTAAGCTGTGCTGCGACATGGATTTGGTGGCAAATCCGTGCATCTTCCTCATTTCGTTGATTTGTTGTGACTAAAAGAAAGGAAGTAGTTTTACAGGAACGGCTAATGTAGGTATTTGAACTGACTCATAATTGAAATTACCCGAAACCCAATTTTTAAGTATCGTTTGTATATGCCTTCACACTCGCATTTCGTCCACATTCGAATTCGGCTATTTCCCGTCATTCAGCCATTGAACAATTAATCCAAATCGAAGTGTAATGTTAAAATATTTTCTTTTATGTATTTTTCTATAAAAAAAAATAATTTCATAATAATAATATACACCTGCTTCAACTAAATAACATTCCGTTTAAAAGATACATCATTCAATATATTTGTATCGCCAAAGTTCGAGTGTACTGGCTTAATTTATTGTCCAAAGTGTGCACGGCACATGTTCGCCATATTTGTTTACGTTTAGCAACAAAATAGTAGTTCCCCCAAAGTCGTTCAAAGTATGAACGGATGTGGGAAGTACTGGTTTAAGGCCTTTTGACCAATCAAAAATGACTTTCAACGTAAACGAATGTAAGATAAGAATTATTCAATAATATTCAATATTTATCATGTCTGCCTCGCTGCGCTGTGTTTAGATTATATATTTTTTTGTAATTTTACTTACAGTCGATGACTCTCTACATCGGACATCTGTATCGCTGTACCACTTTTTGTGTCAAAAAACGTCTGATGAATACCATTCGCGATAATATAATATCAGGTGGTAGTTCCTTTTCAGTCATAACTAGTGGAAGCAGAGGAGAGGGACTAGATTTAAAAAATAGTGACTTTGATGTGATGTTAGTTGATACAGATTATATCGTGCACGAAGACACGGGAAGCAGAAAGCTTGATCCACAGAAAATAAACTTGATAATGGAAATTAACGACACCAAACCAGGCTTTACTCAATTACGATTCGTTGATTTGCCTCCTAGTGGTACAATTACTAAATTGTGTACATATAATGGCAAGTCATGGTTTCTGTCCAGTGATAAATGGAAGTATAAGCATATGAATAAAATAAATAGTAAGAATAGTCTTAATATTATTCATGGACCATGTCTGTCTGATAGGAATGGCCTTGTTGATTTGGCGTTTTGTCTTCACAATACTAACTGGATAACCCTTGCTGAAGAATGGATTACTAGACCGAACAGGTTATGGCCAATCCGTGATGTCAAATTGGACATTATTGAACACGGTGTTCTCTATGTCCCTATTGGATGTAAAGGATCCGATAATGAAGAACTAGAATGGCGCATATCATTTTCAGTTGCAGAAAAGCTGTTGATATACTCATTTAGTCATACACAATTAATATGCTACACTCTTATGAAGATATTACTGAAGGATGTAATAGACAATGACAGCGGTTGTAAGGATTTGCTTTGCTCATATTTCATAAAAACAATAATCTTATGTGTGTCCGAGGAAACAATATTGACAGAATGGAAACCAGCGAACTTAATACAATATTTCATGAGATGTCTTGGAAGGTTGCTATACTGTGTAAAGTACTCAATGTGTCCTCATTACTTCATTCCAACTATTAACATGTTTGAGAATAAAATAGAAGGTCAATCGCGGAAATTGTTACTAGGACACTTAAATACATTGTTTAGTATTGGGTGGCGCTGTGTGCTTTTATCGGAAAAATTGCAAAATTTCACTAACAATTCAAATACAATGCTTCTAACATCAGAAATACAAGGAACGCAAATGCAACTTCTTTTACCTTATAGAAGGAATTGCCACGATGTCTCCACTTTACACAAAGTTTCACTACCTGTAGCATACAGAAGACTTATTCGGCTATTAAATATAAGTAAGTCTTACTTTATCAAGTCATATTATTCTCGGGCCTTATCTTACACTTGTTCGTATTTAATTCCGCACAGCAGTATTGGTCTTGTGGATATAAACAAAAAGGTGTATTCTCAGAAGCGGACACAACAAAGCTACCTTCTACAGAATTTAAACCACGATCCTGTATCTGGTTGGTTAATGTTGGCGGCATTTTTCTACAAAATAAAACAGTACAACAATGCTCTTTTAATATTATCTTATGTTATGATGAAGTTCACACCAGAGAAAATTTACTATCAGAACTGTCTTTCCCAACTGCAATTGAACTTGATCAGATCCAAAACTTTTCAAAGACTTGGAATATTGAGATTTTTCAAACATCAGGTAATAAGTGAGATTATTTTTTCGAGTGATAGTACATTGATACCAAAAGAATTGACATTAGAATGTTCAAATCTATGTTCTTTTCCTCCAGTTGCATTTTCTCATTTCCTTTGTTTCTGTGCCATTATCACCTTCATGATAAACCTCAGTGCTACGAGTCTATCAAAGATTTACAGCTGACAATAGACGAGGAATATTTTATTTTTAATGCAGACGAAAAAGCAATGGGCTATAACCTAATGGGAATAGCTTTACAATTAATCGGACAGAACAATTTAGCAGAGAAGGCTTTCAAGGATGCCATTGAATGCGATAACGATTTGAACGCTGCTGCAGAACGACTTTCGATGATGTACTCGAATTTTGATAGAAACAAATGACCTGATAGACTTACTTATGGGTACTTTTGTTTATATGTTTCGTTTTAATTGTACATGCATAATTATAGTACATTTATTAGAAATAGTGACTGATTTTTTGAGCGAACTGTTAACACTACACAGCTTATGTCGCTGCTTAACAAACAAACGCGAATCAGAGTATTATGCAACACTTAAATGCCGTGCTAATGTAGTTTAGTTTTATTCTGTGTTTATTGTGTTTTCGGTCTTTAAATCTATGCGTCTTAACCAATACGTTGTTTTATTCATTGAGGTCCTCTAAAACTATGAACGGCTTATAAAGCAGGTGAAAACCTCAGTGGCTGAGGTTAAGTCTAACTACAGGTATTTATCACCTGCCTGTCAACATTGGTATTCGGCAAGGTATGCCGGTCTCCAAATTAAATTGAAAAAGTTATTCTAGTTGCATTGTGGAAAGGCTCGATTTTTTCCATTTATTAATATTTCCTCTCTATAAACAAGCTGTGTGCCATGACATAACTGCAGAATTGCTGCAAATGTCGTTAAACCTCATTTAAAGAAAAAAAATAACAGGAACTGTACCCCGATATTGAAGAAATAAATTAATTGGAATAATTAGAAATTCAACAGAAAATTAAAATAATATTAGAGTTTCAAACACAAGTTGGAGACATCTAGAATATTCTCTTGTATATTTTTCCAAAATTAAGGTATCATACTTGCTCGCAATTTTTTGTAATTAAATAATTAGAAATGCATACTTCGGCATGAGACAATTTTTTTAATCAGGCACATATATTCCAAAAAATTGAGGAAAAGAGATTTTTAAGTATTAGTTGTGAATATTTACATCAGTATTTTTTAATTAATATATTGTGTATTTATAACTACACTAATATTTTATAGATGATACAATACCTGTTACAAACACACATTTCATGTATATTATTTACGGTTAATGTTTTCAGGTGTTCGTTCGATTTTTTTCTTATTCTCTGCATCTGTCCTAAATCATGATGCAGATGTATGTAAAGAAATGTCAGTTGTATGCTTTTCTCGATCAAGACATATTTCCTCGTTGTTTTAAGCAACCATTCAATCAATCAACACAATTTTAATTCTTACACTAACATACACATATATACGATAATACTTATGTTGGGTGTTTGTTGCATGTTGTATTCGAAGGTTTATGTTAGAGATGGCGTTGTATTTTCGAAATTAAATTTTGTTCTTTTTATCACGCCTCGATATCTTCTGAAACACGACATGTGTCCCAATGCAAATTTTTGAATTTACATGTTTATTTTTAGATTTATTGTGATAGCTAAAAAACATATATTATTTTGCAGCAAATCGTCTTTAGTTTGTCTGCTTATTTAAAAAGGAAATAAAATGTAACAATCTAATTAAAATTAAATCTTTCACTTGCTCCCCCCTTTTTGCTATGGTCGCTGAGTGTACAACGCAGCGACCTATAACAAAAAGGGGGGAGCAAGTGAAAGATTTAATTTTAATTAGATTGAAAATGTAAATAAATAGAACCGTAAAATATAAATATACTTATACACAAAAATATCAAGTGGTTTTTTTTTCGGTGTATATGTTTCTCTTGTCATGCATTGCGCCAGCCTAAGTAATTCTATGTAAATATTTCTTTACAAGATGAAATTTCCTGTTTAGTTCCCAGCAATGTGGGGTCTCAGTGGCTGAGTAATTAAGTCTACTATTGATCACGTGGTCTGTCAACACTTGGGTTGTGGGTTTGATTCTCACTGCGGGCAAGGTGTACTCTTACTCCAATCTTAATTGACAAGGATTGTCAGTTTTCCAATCGATGGTCAAGGGTTTTCTCGTGGTATTCCGGCTTCCTTCCTCAATAAAAACTGGACGCAAAGATATAGCTGAAAAATTGCTAAAATTGGCGTTTAAGACCATTAAACACAAAAATAAGCTTAGCAATTTGTCTACTACTACAAAAGCCAATAATTGTTTTTGTTATAATAATGTTTTATGTGTCTGTATTGTCTGTATGTGTCGTGACAGCAAATATGAATATTTATTCAATACAGAAAAACATATATGAAATTTATGTCACAATGTCAAATCTGTACAATTGTTTGTAAGTAAAGGGAAATAACTATTTAGAAATGTAAACCCCTCTTTGCTGTCTGAAATTATTGTACATTTCAGTGAATGTTTAAGTGAAATTAAGTCTTATTCAGCTGTTCTAAAGTCCCTTATTTCATTCTATGACTGTCGTATCTACAACACAAGAGGTGTGTCCACACTTGGCGGATAGGGAATGCTTTACCGTTGGGGGTGTCATATTACATGTAGTGATCGTAGTGGGTTGCATGTTGGAGAATGTCACGCTCCATGCACGATAAAGACTCTTTTGTATATTCGTAAAACAGTAGGCTCATTGTTGCTACAAAATGCTAAATTTTCTGTCCCTCCACAATGCTCCATATTTTTCCGTGGCAGTCAAAATTTAGTTCCTGCTCTCCCACCCCTTTTTCATGTTTATTTATCGCTTCTTGTCGTGTCTTGTTCTCGTCCTCAGTATAGGTGAAATATGGGTCGCTTAGAAATGAAACAACTTAATCAAACAACGAAACAACCGACAGATGTTACCCGTCTACCAAATTACTATAACTGCTATTTTGCATTTACAAATCAACAAACAGCTCTTTCGCATTTACTTAATTTGGTTACAGATATTTGGAATCTAGAATCAACAATCCAACCATAATCAAATCGTTCACTTGCCTCTACCACTCTACATTTTTCTATTGTCACCGTTTGGAAGATACGTAATCCGGTTCAAGGCATCTTCTATTTACATGTGTTCATACATGAATGTTGAGATATTTGAACAAACCAACCAAATTACAGGTCTATCATTGCCCTCAGTTTGAATCACGTGGTAAGAAAAGTTTTCTGAAAATGAAATTTCACGCTCGATCATGAAAACCCGCACTGAAAACATATACTAATAAATATAATTTCAGTTTTGATAAATACTCCTTATTAAGGTCTTTCCCCTTTCCAAGGGAAAGACCTTACTGTATTTCTTATGATTATTATTTTTTTTTCTGCCACAGATGTCAAAAAAGTGTCTTGACGTATCGCTTTGAAACTTGGCACACTTAACCGACACTACCTGGGCTCGACCTGAGTCACCCTGCGAGACCGATCTATTTTTATTAACAGAGTTATCTCCCCAAACACTGTTAACCCTTGTGTTCAGGTAAACTCAGAAACCATGACAGATATCAAAAATCTAAAGTGGGGAAAATGTTGTCTGACTTATGGCCATGATTTGTCATGCAAAAAAACATTCTTCGATCCACTTCCTGTTTACGCGATTTTGACGCGAAGTTTGTCGAAAACGTCAAAGTTGTCGGATTTACACAAAACTTGGTTTCCAAGTAGATATGAGGGTCCTAATTACATGTATCGGATCAAAAAACTTTTTTGGTCCACCATTTTCAAAATGGCCGCCATTGAAATTTTGTTTTCAATATAACTCAAAAACCATAAAAAATTGAAGCAGACAATATATAAGAAAAATGTTCCTCTCATTGAGATCTACATTTGATATAAGGTTCGAAAACTGTGCGACAAACCGTTTTAGAGGTTATGGCCCTTGACAGGTTTCGGCTAAATTTTGTTTTCAAAATAACTCAAAAACCATACAAAATTGAAGCAGACAATATATGAGAAAAATGTTCGTCTCATTGAGATCTACATTTGATATACAGGTTCAAAAACTGTGCGACAAACCGTTTTAGAGGTTATGGCCCTTGACAGGTTTCGGCTAAATATTTTTACGAAATAACTCAAAAACCGTAAAAAATTGAAGCAGACAATATATCAGAAAAATGTTCCTCTCATTGAGATCTACATTTGATATAACGGTTCAAAAACTGTGCGACAAACCGTTTTAGAGGTTATGGCCCTTGACAGGTTTCGGTAAAATTTTGTTTTCGAAATAACTCAAAAACCATACAAAATTGAAGCAGACAATATATCAGAAAAATGTTCCTCTCATTGAGATCTACATTTGATATACGGGTTCAAAAACTGTGCGACAAACCGTTTTAGAGGTTATGGCCCTTGACAGGTTTCGGCTAAATTTTGTTTTCGAAATAACTCAAAAACCATAAAAATATAAAGCAGACAATATATCAGATCCTCTCATTGAGATCTACATTTGATTTGAATTATTGAAAACTGTGCGATTAATCGTTTTCAAGTTATGGCCGTTGACATTTTTCGGCTAATCAGTTTATGGCTTATAACTTTTAAACCGTCAGAGATAATATAGTGAACATAGGTTTTTTGTGACCGTCTCAACAAGCCCTTCGATTTAGGACCAAAGTCCAATGGTTATGGGCAGCAATTTTCAAAATTAGCAACCATATACCTAGACATAACACTAAGAAAATGCCGGGAAAGACCTCACATTTGTTCTTTGAACAAATGACTTTTCATGATTATTATTTTTTTTCTGCCACAGATGTCAAAAAAGTGTCTTGACGTATCGCTTTGAAACATGGCACACTTAACCGACACTACCTGGGCTCGACCTGAGTCACCCTGCGACACCGATCTATTTTTAGAAACAGAGTTATCTCCCCAAACACTGTTTACCCTTGTGTGCAGATACACTCAGAAACAATGACAGATATCAAAAATCTAAAGTGAGGAAAATGTTGCCTGCCTTATGGCCATGATTTGTCATGCAAAAAAACATTCTTCGATCCACTTCCTGTTTACGCGATTTTGACGCGAAGTTTGTCGAAAACGTCAAAGTTGTTGGATTTACACAAAACTTGGTTTCCAGGTAGATATGAGGGTCCTAATTACAGGTATCGGATCAAAAAAATTTTTTGGTCCACCATTTTCAAAATGGCCGCCATTGAAATTTGGTTTTCAATATAACTCAAAAACCATAAAAAATTGAAGCAGACAATATAATAGAAAAATGTTCCTCTCATTGAGATCTACATTTGATATAAGGTTCGAAAACTGTGCGGCAAACCGTTTTAGAGGTTATGGCCCTTGACAGGTTTCGGCTAAATTTTGTTTTCGAAATAACTCAAAAACCATACAAAATTGAAGCAGACAATATATGAGAAAAATGTTCCTCTCATTGAGATCTACATTTGATATAAGGTTCGAAAACTGTGCGACAAACCGTTTTAGAGGTTATGGCCCTTGACAGGTTTCGGCTAAATTATTTTACGAAATAACTCAAAAACCGTAAAAAATTGAAGCAGACAATATATCAGAAAAATGTTCCTCTCATTGCGATCTACATTTGATATAACGGTTCGAAAACTGTGCGACAAACCGTTTTAGAGGTTATGGCCCTTGACAGGTTTCAGTTAAATGTTGTTTTCGAAATAACTCAAAAACCACAAAAAATTGAAGCAGACAATATATCAGAAAAATGTTCCTCTCATTGAGATCTACATTTGATACACAGGTTCAAAAACTGTGCGACAAACCGTTTTAGAGGTTATGGCCCTTGACAGGTTTTGGCTAAATTTTGTTTTCGAAATAACTCAAAAACCATAAAAATATTAAGCAGACATTATATCAGAAAAATGTTCCTCTCATTGAGATCTACATTTGATTTAAATTATTGAAAACTGTGCGACAAATCGTTTTCAAGTTATGGCCTTTGCGGTTTCGGCTCAGCAGTTTATGGCTTATAACTTTTAAACCGTCAGAGATAATATAGTGAACATAGGTTTTTTGTGACCGTCTCAATAAGCCATTCGTTTTAGGACTAAAGTCCAATGGTTATGGGCAGCAATTTTCAAAATTAGCAACCATATACCTAGACATAACACTAAGAAAATGCCGGGAAAGACCTCACATTTGTTCTTTGAACAAATGACTTTTCATTGTTATTGGATTTAGTTCCATTTGTGATGTTCTATACAAACGCGTATTAATCCCGGTGACCGTGCAGACTATCGTAACTTTAAAGGGGTCATAATTTTGCACACTCAAAAAAGTGCGGACATATTGATATTTATTTATTTCACAATGATTAATTGAAAAGAAATCCCATTTCAAATAGATGTCATCACAGCCAAACATTATCATCGCAACAGGTTTAACATGAAGATGTACAAATCAAAACAATCCAGCACCTTGATATACAAACTTTATTTACAATACATTTTAAAAGTCGAACCAAATTAAAAAGAAAAATGGGAATAACTTAGTTATTCGAGTTAAAATTGTCGGGAACTTCGATATTTCCGCTTTTCACTATAAATTGTGATACGCGTATAATTATGAGTAACTAAATAAACGGATGTCGAAAATCCAGACGGTCACCATTTGGATGGTCCTTAAAGTAAGATGATATTAGGTCAACTCGATAAGGCCTGGACGATATTACATTACATAGATCTTCCACGAGACGACAATGTACAAAAGAGGGTAGCAAGTGAACGTTTTAACTAAACCAGGACGATGAACCAATTAACAGCTATTTTGGCATTTACTAAATATACAACAGTTATTAGTCATGTAAAAATTAACTAACAGCTATTAAAGTCTAAAACCCAACTAACAGCTATTGAAGTATAAAACCCAACTAACAGCTATTGAAGTATAAAATCCAAATAACAGCTATTGAAGTCTATAAATCAACTAACAGCTTTTTGCCATCTGCTAACGTAAGCAATTTTCTCTTGGGCAAATAGTTACCATACCCTCTAAAAATGGAGTTTTCGAGCTTATTTAACATTTTACCGAAATGAAATGAAATGAAGCAATTGTTTTTTTTTCTTAATTATTAAATGTTTTAATAAATTTCTATTGATCGCCTCGATCCGAGTGATTTTAATCCGTTTAAATCTTACGAAATTAATATTGATTGATTTCAGAATCAAGTAAAGAGCAACTCCACCTGAGAAATAAGTAAAATACTATATTGCACAAAGTATTTATTAAAGAACACATCTGTGATTAAACATGTAAAATAAAAATAAAATAATATATAAGCTACACTGACTGGCATTGAAGTAAACAAATATAAAAAAAACTGTTAACCTCATCGTCACGAGACACAACAGTCCCAACCATACAATACTGAAAATATGAAAATAGGAGCTCCAGTATAAAAACTATTACTTGTAAACATAGAATGAGGGAAAACATTCCAAACATAGCATCAACTTTGGGATATATAGTTATAATTACAATCCAGTGTTTAATTAAAAATCTCTGCATAACAGCTGTTCTTATGATGTTGAACGTATTACAAAGTCACCTCAAAATGTCAAATATTCGCGGAGGCATTTTATAATTCAGCCCTCCTTTCACAAAAGCCTTTCCTGGAGGAGGGTTCCATTCGACATTCGTATTCCTCGGGACATAAGCATTTGTATTCTGTGCTTTGGTCTGTGTTTATTGTCTTGCATACTCTTCTGTCAGTTGTGTTCATATTGCAGGTTCTCTAAAAAATCGAAAAAAATATCGATGGAATCAATCATATATTAGTTTATCGATTGTTAGGATAATTAATACAATTATAGCATTTTTATAAACTGTAATGCCAATATTCATTGTAATTTCATATCAATGATATAACAAACCATCCCATTGGACTATTTGCTGTATTTTAGCTACATTTAATGTTTTTAAGAATAATAGATTCAGCATGGTTGTATCAACAGACGGGTTGTATCCTTTCTTGTGTGAAACATCCCGGGCTGTAATAATGAAAAAGCATGATCAAAAAGATTATTAAATTCCCATGCGCCACAAAACAAATGCATGTACGTATACTAAAAAGTTCATTTTGTCTTGTAAAAAATTCAACTTGTTTATTTTTTTAATGTATTCAATTTTATAAAAGTAATAGTAACTTTTGTAGAACCTTATCCAGAATAACGGATGGATGAAGGACACGATACGGACCGTTTATTCGTTACAGTCCTCGTTAAAGGATAAAGGATAAACGGTGCGTATCGGGTCCTTCATCAGTCCGTAATTCTAAATACAGCCCTACACACAAGTTATTGTAACATTGACGTAATTTCATTGGACGACGATTTTTAATAAACAGATCAGTGTATGAATACAAGTTGGATTATAATAGTGCATTCATTTAAATAAAAAAGGGTTGAAAATGAAAATTTTTTAATTGGTTGGAATTATAAGGAACAAGGGCTGCTTTTACAGAAGCCACCAGTGTATGAACTCGCCAACGATTTTAACATCTTTTAAAACTATATACTAGTATACAAGTATACTTTAAGTCATATATTTTTATTAAGCGGTATGCGTGCCGCCTTCTATATGCTATTTTTAGAAATCTGTTGCAACAACCCACTAAACAATCAGAAATGTTGTTTACTTCATCCTCCCAAGTCAGTGGTTCTGAGTCCGCCTTCGATCCACCATGTTCACTTATAATGTAAGCTTGTTTAAGTACAGAATCGTATGATCTTTTTGTGATTTAAGTAAAAAAAAATATTATAAAATTTGGACAACCCTCGGGTCGTGATATGGGCCAAGAAACTGATATGACCCTGCCATATCAGTTTCTTGGTCAATATGACGACCCTTGGGCAGTCAAAATTTTGTGATATTGCCATCAGAAACATGAACTAATCTGTAAATATGGATTAGTGAGAGACATTGTTTAGATGGAAGATAATAAAACGAATGGTAATAAAATATTGAACAGATAGTAACAAGCGTACTTACCAGATTGCAAACAAATTCATGTGTTATACGAAATATTGAGACGTAGTAAGCTCTCTTCAATTGCAGATCATACTCATTGTTTGGACATGCGCAGTTAACGGCCTCTACAACATCAGGATACATAACTCCCGACATAGTTACAGCTGTTTCATCCCTACCACATATCCTTTCTGTTGGTGGTGCAGTACAGTAATTTAGTTTGTATTCCACACGTTTGCCTGCAAAACAATTCAAGTACAATTTAATTTTTTTTAAATACCGGAACAGTACGCATATTAGTCTCATTTATCCTCGTGCGAAATAAGTGTAAAATCGTTTTGAAAGGTCCACGGAACATAACATAAACACATTAAAAACAACATATACAAACAATATAACTGAAAGTGAGATTTTATCGATATGCAAGTTACAAGTAGTCGCAATCCTCATATTCAAACATACAAAAAATAGCATATTGTACCATTGTGCTGAAAAAAAGCTATTTATTTTTTAGCATGCTAGATAAGGTATGCCCAGGTCGTAAACCAATAATAATTATGCTAGCTTTGCTAGGCTTAGTTTTACTGTGGACGCACGTTAAGTAAAGGTTATTTTACATTGCAGTTACATAACATATTTATTCTTTGAAAATTTGTAATGCTTTCCAAAAAACTCTAAAACTTAGTCCGAAATTTTGAATTTTAAAATTAATACTATTTATTTCTTACCTGATGACAACAGGGATCTAGTAATGGTTTTTCCTGGGGCGCTCTCCCAACCCCTTGGGCACTTGTTTCCGTTAGGGCACGTACAAATTTCAGTTGTGGTTTCGTAAATAGTTTCTTCTGTTTGAACACGTCCGTTTTCTGCTAGCCTCGTGGAGATAGTTTTCAATGCATAGTCACATGGTTCGTTCATACGGCTACACTTCGGCAGCATCTTCAATTTTAAAAGAAATAAAACTAAATAAATTTAGTGCGTGCAAAAGTATTAGAAAGATTCCAGGGCTAGATCCAGCTGGGAGTTGTCAGTGTATACTACGGAAAGCCTGGTCGCTGACCATAGTAGGTAGCATGCATTTGAGAATGCAACGCTCCTTGCGCAATAAAGACACCTTTTGTAGATTTCGAAAAAAGGTTGGCTTATTGTTACCGCTAAAAAGGATATATTTGCCAATAAAGACACCTTTTGTAGATTTCGAAAAAAGGTTGGCTTATTGTTACCGCTAAAAAAGGATATATTTGCCAATAAAGACACCTTTTGTAGATTTCGAAACTAAGTTGGCTTATTGTTACCGCTAAAAAAGGATAATATTTGCCAATAAAGACACCTTTTGTAGATTTCAAAAAAAAGTTGGCTTATTGTTACCGCTTAAAAGGATATATTTGCCAATAAAGACACCTTTTGTAGATTTCGAAAAAAGTTGGCTTATTGTTTCCGCTAAAAAGGATATATAATTGCCACCCCTACCCAACACCCGATCTTTCTTCCCATTGGTGTACTTTATGTCCCAAGTCGATTTACTGTTTGTTACTTTGTTCTACGTAATACATTTTTATAATTAGGATGACGTACTTTACTAAATTGTCATTTCGCGACCGGAAGTGGTATTTTGTCCCTAGCAACGGGCATAAAGTTCTTAACAACGATATACTGTTTGAATCGGGACAATTTTGAATTCGTTACTCAAATAACCAATTTGTATAACTGGAAATGACATTTTGTGCTTAGCAACAGACAAAAGTCCATAGCATCACATATATTTTCTAACTTGTACACGATAACGGGAAAGACCTTGAAATTTGTTCTCAGAACAATTATGTTCTCGGAACAAATATCAGACGTTTAATTGTTTTATGTGTTTTTATTTAGATCAATCACGTCATCTAATTCATTAATAAATAAAACAAAAAAGCCTTCCTACGTTGTAAGAAAACTTTTATAGACACTGAAACAAACAATTTTGAATATGGCCTTATAAAATTGTCCTTAATGGTAATAATTACATTATAAACGCATCTGATTGTTATCCTCTGACAATAATAAAAGGTCACGACTGTAAACGGTGATAGCAATTGATCAAATTATAGATGTAAACAAAATTCCCTAATAGCAATTTATATTTAAGCCAAATAGGATTTTCATATTTCAGTTTATCATAAATACAGTAATTGGCGAGGAAATATAACATTAATTGACACTAATTCTAATTCAAAATATGACATGGGAATACATGTATCTAAAATAAATCGTTTTAACATTATAGAAATGAATAATATATAAACGCGGTGCTGATATATTATAACGTAAAAAGACTAATTATATACCATATTTTAACTAAATATATTGTATATCATATTTTGATGACAACTTTCTTAAATTTTAAGAACGACCCAGTTCTGTTTATAAACATAAATTAGAGTCTTTTATACATGTGTGATTATGTCAGTCTTCAAAAAGATTGTTTGTTTAAAAATATCTTTTCACACCACTTTTAGCAATTGTTGAGCTATATAATGGCGTCGAGTATTAACTGGCGTAAGTGGGTAACCGATGAAATCTAACGCCATTCGGCAGGATACTTGGCAATCATTTGAGTCAAGAAGACACCGCCTGAAGTCACTCTTTAACTAGCGGGCAACCCAAGTGTGCATACTTCGATAATGAATAGTAGATGGTTAACTACCTTAACCTGTCAAAAGTATGAACTAAAACTGTCGTGTAACTAGCACTGAAAAGGCTTTATTATCATTGGTATGTGCACTGATACATATTATTTGTCGCATATGTCTTGTGCCTTGTAAGCGCGAGTCGAATCATTTGCAGTAGTGATCCCATGTAGTATTAAATATCTCTTGTTAGGCAAGTTTGTTGAATCATTTGTAGTCAACCCATGTATTATTTCAAATGCCATGTTAGGCAAGTTCATTGAATCATTGGTAGTCACCCCATGTAGTATTACAGATGCCTTGTTACGCGAGTTCATTGAATCATGGGTAGTCGCAGCAAGTAGTATTTAGTTGAAACATATTTTATTTGCTCAAATACAAGCAAAGGGATATTGGACATAAGTAATAGCAACATTATGGAGGTCCTCTCCCTAACAATCAATGTTTACAATGAAATGCTACATGACAGCACTTATACAAACATACAAAATTAGAAAAAAGCATAAAATGAATATAAAGATAATACAATTTAGAGTTAAAAAAACAATCACAAGGGGATCTGCTTCTAAAAGTAGTATTACACGTAGTATTACATATGCTTTGTTAAGCGAGTTCATTGAATCATGGGTAGTCGCCCCAAGTAGCTTTACATGCCTTTGTGTTGTGACCCCATGTATTATTACATATGCCTTGTTAAGCGAGTTTATTGAATCATGGGTAATCGCCCCAAGTAGTATTACATAGCCTTTGTTAGGCGAGTTCGTTGATTCGTGGGTACATGTAGTCGCCAGATGTAGTATTACATATTTTGCTCTGGAATATAGACACATGTCTATTATAAGCGCAAGCAGTTTTATATATATATATATATATATATATATCGAATAAGTTCAAAGCAATTAAACTTGACAGGATGTTGAGGGGGTTTAAGTTAAGTGTAATGATATCTTCCGTTCATTAAATATCAAGAACACAATTAAACAGGTCAAGTGTGTTATTGTCTATATGTGCGTATATATTTCACATTTTTATTACAAAACGTAGTGTAACATTGATTTTTATTCACAAAGATACATATTAAGAAAATGAGGTTGTCTAATAATTATTATTACATGTATGGCTTAATTCTTAACTAACAATATTGGTTGTTGTTTTGAGATTTACGGGATTTTAACAACCTTTGTTATCGAATAATTGGTGCTGCCATACGAAATAATTAAAACAATCTAAATTCTGCATGTATAATATTGAGTTCGTCAATTTGGTACAAGTTATGGATGAAAATTAAATATGTTCCTGCAAGTAGTCTTATATTTTTTGTTGCGGAAAGGGGAGAGGGAAACAGGAGCTCACTACTGTTTGAGATAAAAAATATGTCGATTTAAATTTTAAAACAGCTTAAGGAACTTTAAATCTGCATTATTCGTTCAATTAAGGATTTTTTTTTCTTGCTTTATCACCTTTATCCCACTTAGTTTCATGTTATCGGAGATTATCACATGAAATATTATCATAATTAAAAACAGCAAATTATTTTGAATAAAATAACATAAATAGCAAAGTACAGAAATAATTACTTACAGGCCATAGTCCATCCGATAAAAAATCTGTAAAACGCCTTGGTAATGAAAAAGTCAACTGGGTTGCACATAAACACACAAGCAGGGTTGTCAATACGTACACTTCCATCGCTGTTGATAGCTACCTTAACACTGACTTTAGACGCGGCATAGTGTGCTATTTAAACGTTAAAATTGACCGACGTATATAGCGTGGGAGGGATTAAGTCATTCTAAACCGGTGCGGGTCAGATAATAGTTTTCATTGCTCCATTTACAAATCTCTGATTCTGATAAGCAAATCAAATTACATATATGAGCAGTTGGTAATTACAAAGATTTGCGTATCTTAAAATGGATATTAAGGTGTGAATGCTGGGAATATTAAGTACGAATAAAGATAAAAATGGCAAAAAACGTCAGTGAAATAAATTATCTTAATACAATAAGATAAGTTTATGGAAATTTTCGTTTTTCAGAAAAGGGTTTTTAATATAAATGTTTGAACATTTTTTCTAAAATGATAAATGTTGTCCCTTCCTTAAAAGGGGTGGAACATTTTAAGACGGGCAATGTTAATTTATTAGTGGCTGGTTATTTTTATCGAAATATAACTCCATGAAGTTTGTCGTATTTTGTTGAATTTATATTTATGAGTATGGCAAGGTTTTATAATTATCAAAAATGCCTTATAAACTATTCGTCCCATTTTAGAATGAACTGATTTCATTTGTTTCAGTTATATTTTTCTTACTTGTATGAATATATTCTAACTCATGTTTTGTTATTGTATTAAATAATTAATAAATTGATAAAGATTTTAATGTTTTCTTTCCTTTTCCCTTTTTCTAAATTATTATAGCATTTAATTTCAATCAAAAAGAATTTATTTGTAGGTTCTTCATTTTAATAAAAAAACAAATTTTTAATTGGTATTATTGATTAGTTCCAATTTTTTGTTTTGTTTAAGCGCACCAAGCAAAAAATGTCAACAATTTAATTTTTAATAATGAATCAAGTAATCTATAATGGGCCTCTAATAATGCCCACAGGCACTTGAATATTGATCTCAGAAAAATAGTATTTTTTCTTTATTATATAAGAACGAAATAATATTATTTTTCTGAGATCAATATTTCACAATGAGACATGTCAGACTAGTTACCAAACGAGTGAATACACACTGTAAACTCATTTATTTGCTTTTTATTCCATAAAAAAAATTATCCTGACCCCAAGTGCCTGTGATAATGCCCAGAAAGATGTAAATGCCCTATCTATATTTTATAAAAGATAGACAATTTTGGTCAAATTATGCCTAATTAGGAATATTATGCCGGTTAATATGATTCATACATGTACACATCGCGTGGACTTAGGTGAAAACAGCTTTATGTTTTATATACAGAAACTGATATTAAAAAAACAACAAAAATAGCGTCATTAAATGTTTGGTTAGATGACTCAATTTTTGAAAGGTGTGTTTACACCTGTGTGACCATTTTACACTTGAGTGGAAATATTTACAATACTTCCTAAAATGGGGTTCCTTATGGGGTGTTTATATTGAATTTGCGCGTCATCAGGACACTATATATCAATACATTTATTTCTCATGCAAAATAGTACAATGCACGATATTTGTTTGAGCTTAGAATTTTTTAACACGTGTCTGTTATGTCTATCAAAATCATCATTAAGACGATAATTATTGATTAATAACATTGTTTATATGGTAATAATTGTGAATGATACATATGAATTATGTAGAAAAATCTACTTCAATAAATCTTAGCAACACTATTACTTATATGGATGTCTATTCAATAAACACTTGAATTTTCCATATATACATGTTTTCATGTTTTCACGTTGTAGGTTTCATACTGGTATGTTTCCTGATATATTGTATATATCCTTGCATTAGAAGTTTTCTTTTTGTAATTATATTTTTTCTTTGTTATTTTCACCTTTTCACACAGTCTATTACACGAAGATTGCAACCCTAATAGTGTCACCCTCGACTACAACAATGTTTTCTTTTTTATGCGTATGCATATATATACATATTTGTACACATTATTGTCCGGGGGTTCTCTCGGGGTACTCCGGCTTCTTTCCCAATAAAAACTGAACGACATGAAATAGCTGAAAAATTGCTGAAAGTGGCGTTAATACACCATTCGAACAAACAAACAAACAAACAAACACATTATTGTCGCATGAAGAGCTGAAGGAGGCAGTAAAAGTACTAGCAAATTGATGCATTATACAGATATCTATTCAGCCGATTTCCGAAGCATCTGGGTTTTTTAAATATTTAAAAACGTACTATGTAGAATTCCTATCGGAATGTTGGATAGATACCGAGTTTATTTTCGAATCAGATGACTTTACCTACCACACAATTCCGAGAAGAAAAAACAAAATCCGTATAGGGAGGTGGTAACATTATAATGATTAGAGATATTTTCAATAAATTTATCGCCGTGTGCGAATTCATTGAGGATAAACATATTTGACTTGAAATCTTACAATTTTCTATACATGTACCATACCACAATACGAGGTATAACACAAAAGTATCAGCTCTCCTAAATAATTATATCTCCCGAAGTAAGTCTCATAGCAATTTTTTGCATGTTTGTGATATCAACATACATTAGTTATAAAAATCACTAATAATTATTCAAGTGCTATATACATGTAGAAGATAAACATAAAATTATTAAAACATTTAAAGTACAAGTACACAAAGCTTTTGATACCGTAATCTATGGTACAAACTTTCTAAAATAGGTGAACGAGGTAAATTGTTTAAGATCATCATATCAATGTATTTTAATATCAGATCATGTATTTTGGTCAACGGGTTTTGTACTGATTTTTCTGACAACCATATTGGTTTGATGCAAGGGGAGGTTCTTTCACCAATCTTATTTTTTCTACACGTTAATGATTGCGATATGGATGTTATAAGTAATAATTGTAAAAATATTTCATTCATATAACTCATTCTTTTCCTGCGTATATATGCAGATGACATGGTGATTTTTTTCTTAATGTATTGAAAATATTCAACATAATTTAGATACACTAAAAGTATACTTTTGTATGTAAACATTTAAAATAATAAAATGTAAGAAATGATAAAAATGGTATTTTAATAACACGGATATACATATTGTTGATCAATTGACATACCTTGGTGTTGCTTTAAATTTTAACGAAACCTTGAGTACTGCACAGAAAAGGCTTGCAGATGAAGACAGAAAATAAATACATTTTTGCTTTGATGAGACCGGTTAAATCTTATTCGTTTAATTATTGCATTATAGTCTGTAATTATAATGTACTTTGCTATGGCTCCAGAATTTTGAGCTTCGACATAGCGCAGGACATAAAAAAAATACATTTACAATTTTTAAGAGGATATTAAATGTTAAATCTAGGAAAACAAATACAATGGCATAATTCGAACTGGGTCGATATCCACTGATTGTATATCGCAAGTTACGTATTTTTAAGAATTGGTGAAGTAATAGTGATAATTGTATTTAAAAAAAACTGTTGTGTGTATCTTTATGAACAAACATTGATATTTCCAAGCTCAGCAAGTATACTGTATGATACATTATCCAACTAAGTTATCTGTATTCGTAAATTACTGTATATGTTTAATATGTCCGTTTCTGTCTTTGTATCTATAAGCTTATTATTCTTGAATGTCAGCACTAAGGTAGCGAGTTCGAGCTTTTATTAGGGGCAAGATGTCACTTCAACATTAATTGTTGTGGGCTAGTTTTTCTACAAAAGGTCAGGGTTTGATTCTTTAGCTTCCTCCCCCAAAAAACACTGGACGCCATTACAAAGCTAGAAATTTGCATAACATGGTGTGTTATTCCAAAACAAATAAAACAAATGCAATGTTTACATTTTTGGAAATGTATCTGTGCATACACGAGATTCGAAACAATAAGAAAAACTTGTCTGTGCTGAGCTTCTTTTTCCTGTTTACTTAGCTAATGTAAGAATTTACCAATAACATACATTTTCATCTACATCGTTGTCAAATTATACTGACACGGCGGAAGAAAATAGTCATTTTTACAGAAGAGTATTGGGTCCACAATTAATTTTTTATTTTTTTAAATTGTCGTCTTAAAACTTGAAAATTCCAATTCATTTTTTAACTATCAACTTTAAGTTTGGAAATTCACTGCAATATTTTTTTACGAAAAAAAAAATGTGGCCCTAATACGCTTTTGCTTTCTACTGAAAGCAAGACCGCGGACCAGAAGAACTGCGTTATTTAAAGTCGCATTGCGTTTATAATACAGCAAAGGTTAAATGGAAATAACTTATATATTAGCATTTTATTGTTTGTCTTTTGTTTGTATTTACTGTTGTGTAAATATTGAAAAAAGTCGATTTTGTTGGTTCAGTATTTTGCAGGTATTAGTTTTTTATTTGTGTTGTTGTGTTTCTGAATGCATCACTTTACAGGTGCAATCCCGCCTTATAAAATTAAAGTTGTGTGTCTTATTATGATATTTGTCTATTGTCTATTCTGTTATTTGTGTTTTTCGTTGATGCTTTTTATTTGTTGTTCTGTCGTTAAGTCATTGTAAAAATTGTCAGTTGTGTGGGTTTTTGTATCATGTTTATATAATAATCAATAATAGCCCAACAAACCCCTACGTTTTTTTGCTGATTTTATTTTTCCGCCATGTTTCCTCAGGTGAGCCTCGAGGCTGTATTCATTCACAATCTAATTTAATTATTATTCAGGTCACATGTCTGCGTTTTGTTCATTCATACCAAAATTATACAACCTGTACTTTTATGTATTTATTTACTCACAATAAAATAAGACCTATCCTTTTTCCTATTTAGTCATAGTATAAAATGTTTGTTGCTGATAAGAATAATATATATTTTTGTTGGTCAAGTGTGTGACGGTCATATCGTATAATTTGATAGTAGGATATAACAGATTAGAAGCTTTGGTGTAACGAGTTTTAAGTTTAAATCCGTGCGGAAAAGCAATTTCTAAAGCAATATGCTTTCATAAGGCTGATAGTTTATTATCCTCTTATACTACCCCCCCCCCCCCCTTACCGCCAATAAGGGAGCAATTGTTATTGCAAAAGATATGCGTGTGGGTTTAAAGACCTATCAAACTATATTTGGTAATAACAAGGAACAGGGCAGTATAGGCACGATTTCAGATTGGGTTGCTCTTCCTTACGGTGAGGGGTCAGGAGATATCTTTAGGTCCACAGCAGAAGCAGTGCATATGCCTACTTTGAAGTCCCATAAGACTTTATATATACGTATTTCATGTATTTTGCAAGTTACTAGATGAAGTAATATTTATTGCTATGACTAGATAAATTTGAGTTGTATACATGTATAAAGCCTGTTTCAATTATAATTAATGCTAATCATCAGCTAAAGAGAACGAAAATTATATTATCAGTTTAATCCTTCTGACATCATTTCATGTCAGGCTATTAATGAAAGTAATTATATACTTAAGAAATAATTCATGGATACCATACTTTATTGTCGTTTTAACATGGGTGGGCATTATAGTCTTGAATATTTAGCCCCGAGCGATAGCGAGGGGTAAAATATCATGAATATAAAGCCAACCCATGTTAAAACGATAATAAAGTATGGTATCCATGAATTATTTCAATTCTGATGATGACAAATAAGATAATCTGTACAGTGAAGCGGCATATAAATGTGCGCTGGTGAAAGGCTGTTCCACGTACCTCCCGTGTGTCATAATGTAGAGTGGTGGAAACATTAATGGCTGAATGTTGAATCGTGCAAATCGCAGAATTCAGACTTAAAATAACAACTTTTTTAACAGTAACGATGATTATGGTTTAAAAAATTGACTGCAACCAAAATTAATTTGCGCATGTGCGAACTAAATATATTGGAATTTTAACACAGCTTTGTTTACATAGCGAAAGCAGTACTTCATATTAGAATAAAGCTTTAGTAATCTACGTCTTTTTTTCGGCAACTGAATGTGGGGTGTACCCCTATCTACGGACTTGAGGTCTGTGAATATAGTCTGACCGATATTTCTATGAACCTTTATATGGAATATTGGTTTTAACAAAAACCTATAAATAGCTATACTAGTCCCAGGTTTTAATGGCAGTTGGTTGTTTGTTTTTTTACCTTTAAAAATTGACTGAGTTTATTAGACAGACGTTAACTTTTAACATACTCATCTTCTCTTGTATATTCTTAAAAAGGATCAAAGGAAAAAGCGCATTCATGTTACAAAATGTAATCTTTCAATATATGATTACGTTCTACCACGAATCTATAAATAAAGTTAGTTATACTAGTCCACAGGTTTCAAGTTTCAAAAGACGTAATTTATACAGAACCGTTCCCATGCCAGTTTGTTTTTTGTACCAACAAGGCATTTCCGGTTTGAATAACAACATCAACACGAGTTTCAGACGAAAATTTAAAATAATGAAATAATAATATGAGATAAATTATTATTATTATTATGTCAACATTAAAAAATCAATTAGTCACAGCATACAGATATCTAGTTGGCACATAGTAAGGCAATTTATTTAGAAGCTTGCTTCGTCACAAATTATTATTCATTGTCGACTATGAAACCCATTTCCAGTTTTACATGATTTATCTCCCTTTTTACTTCCAGTTAAAAAAACTACGGCTATCATCACTAAAAGACTATGATATTGAAATAAAGATTTTGCATTGTTTTTGTATTGTTTGTCTATGCCAATTAAATTATCATCTAAATAATCTCTTTAGTAATAGATGATGTTACTATAGCCATAGGCAACAGGTGAATATTGGAAGGTAAAGCTTGTTTAATCAAGCTACAAAACAGCTGGGGTTCTACCTCCAATTAGCATCAGGTAAATAGGGTAGTAAACATCTGTTAATTAATTAACAATCATGTTTACACAGCAGGGAGTTTTCATAACATCCTCACTCAGATTTTGACCCCTGTCAGTGTCATTAACATGAAGCATTAAAATTTATCAAAGACAATTGTCTATTTCAAAAGATTTCAACAGTATAAACTGCGGCTGTAGTCACAGTTTTTAGTACCGGAAGTTCAATCTTGGTGGCGTTTTTTTTAATTGGAAACTCGTCAATTGACCCATTTCCAGTTTTACATGATTTATCTCCCTTTTTACTTCCAGTTAAAAAACTACGGCTATTATCACTAAAAGACTATGATATTGAAATAAAGATTTTGCATTGTTTTTTGTATTGTTCGTCTATGCCAATTAAATTTAAGAAATAATTCATGGCTGCCCCAATTTTATGGATTATTTAAATATTGGTAGGCATTATATTCATGAATATTTTGCCATGAGCGTTAGCGAATGGTAAAATATCATGAATATAATGCTTACCCATATTTAAATAATCCATAAAATTGGGGCAGCCATGAATTATTTCAATTCTGATATGAAAATACAGAAATTTTACATTTCGCGACTACCTAGGTAAAGGTTTATTTTGGCTGTTCCAATTTCAGAGAACCTCCTTTGTTTCGAATTATTAATTTTCTAGTGTAAAACTTATTAGAAAAAAATGAAGAAATAAAAATTAAAAACAAACAAACATATTTATTAACTTTTAAAATAAAATTTAACAATCAAAACAAAGAACCACAAAATTAAATGCTTCATTACATCAGTCGCCATGTGGCGTGTCTGGGACTGTTCATGTGTTGCTGTGTTTGCGTGAGAAATGAAAACCGCTTACTGCATTTGGTCGATCTTATGCTCCTGTTTTAGATCAACAATGGTGCAAATTTAAATCAACAGTTATTTTCCACAATTAATCAACATTTTGAAATTCTGTTTGTGGTGGGGGCGGGAAAAGTCTCGCGGTTTGCATTGAACGTCATTGTAAACAACGCAATGTCCGTAGCTAAATTCAAGGAAGACTTGTAACATGTAAACAATAAAGGCATAGAATAGAAAATGGACTTGTTATCGTGAAAACATGTTATCTATTGAATATTCTTACAAAGGTACAAAATAAAATAAATTTTAAAGCAAAAACATCAACACACGGGGGTTTTTGAAATAGCTGGAACAGCCGTATTTTGTTGAATATTTAAATAGAGGTGTGTTTTCAAAGCGTTTGAAGGACGTCATATTAGAATATCATTTTAACCTCATTATTATATGTTACTATAGCCATAGGAAACAGGTGAGTTTGAATATTGGAACATGTATGTTGGTAAGCTTGTTTAATTACGCTATAAAACAGCTGGGGTCCTACCTTTGATTAGCATCAGGTAAATCGGGTAATAAACATTATGGTTAATTAATTAACAATCATGTTACACAGCATGGGGTTTTAACAACATCTTCAATTAGATTTTGACACATGTAATTAACATAAAGCGTTAAAATTTATCGAAGGTAATTGTCCATTTCATAAGTTTTCAACAGAACAAACTGTGGCTGTAGCCGCAGTTTTTAGTTCCGGAAGTGGACACTAGGTGACGTTTTTTAAAATCGTCAATTTGTCCCCTGTTTTACCATTCAGAATCATGTTGCCCTGAGCAAAACTATTGTGGATTTTTTATCAATAAAAATAGCCAAAATTCCAGACATAAGCTTTAAATTAGGAGCAGCATCAAAATATATTTTTTTTAAACCCTACATAAATATTTGGGTGTGACTTTTTACCACACGACACCACAGGCTACCACATGCACCATCAAAATACCACAATATACACTTTCTTTACAGTTTTATTGTGTAATCGATTTAATTTATGCTTTTTAATATGTAATTTGTTTCCTATTAGTCAGGGTATCCTGTCGTCCAACACTTTGTTTTTCTTTTCTTTTTTGTGTGGGACGTCAGAGAGCTCTCCATTAGCAAAACAGCCGATTTTTCAATGGGTCTGGGTTGTCAAATTTCATCATGTCCAAATATTAATAAACATTTTCATCAAGTTAAACTATATATAATTCACTTCTTTAGATATTTTTCTATATGAAAATAATTATCACACCTTCAATCAAGCTTATTTAAGCACTGGATTTAAGTCACATTGTAGTCACGAGACTTTATGTTCAAAATGAAAGTGAAATGTCCAAATGTAAGGGTATCGATGGAAATGAGCTTAGAAATGGACTAAAATCATCTTGATTGAAGGTATGATGATTATATTACCTTCCATTCAACTATCTTACTTCTCCTATGTATGTACACTCTACAGAATATATTTGGATTAATCTTTCACAGAATCTTTGTCACATAGTGCCATAGTCTGAGAATCCTCTGCCGTCCAACGCTTTTTATGCCCCCGCGACGACATGTCGGGCATTAAGTTTTACTCATGTCCGTCCGTACAAATTTCCGTCAAGCTTTTCTCAGAAACCGTACATCAGAACAATTTGAAATTTGACAGGGTGGTTCAGTATCACAAGTTGTATGTCCTAAGCGACTTTCAGACCTGTCGGACAACTACTTCCTGTTTGGGACTGGGCCTGATATGAAAATGTGTTAACATGAGTATGAAAATTTCCGTCAAGCTTTTCTCAGAAACCGTACATCAGAACAATTTGAAATTTGGCAGGGTGGTTCAGTATCACAAGTTGTACGTCCCAAGCAACTTTCAGACCTGTCGGACAATTACTTCCTGTTTGCGACTGGGCCGATATGAAAATGTGTTAACACGAGTATGAAAATTTCCGTCAAGCTTTTCTCAGAAATCGTACACAAGAACAATTTGAAATTTGGCAGGATGGTTCAGTATCACAAGTTGTACGTCCTAAGCGAATTTCAGACCTGTCGGACAACTACTTCCTGTTTGCGACTGGGCCGATATGAAAATGTGTTAACATGAGTATGAAAATTTCCGTCAAGCTTTTCTCAGAAACCGTACACAAGAACAATTTGAAATTTGGCAGGGTAGTTCAGTATCACAAGTTGTACGTCCTAAGCGACTTTCAGACCTGTCGGATAGCTACTTCCTGTTTTCGACTGGGCCGATTTGAAAATGTGTTAACACGAGTATGAAAATTTCCGTCAAGCTTTACTCAGAAACCGTACATTAGAACAATTTGAAATTTGGCAGGGTGGTTAAGTATCACAAGTTGTACGTCCTAAGCGACTTTCAGACCTGTTGGACAACTACTTCCTGTTTGGGACTTCCGCTAGTTTGGGACTTCCTTTAGCGGGGGCATCCGTGTCCCATGGACACATTCTTCAATTTTTTTCTTTTTTTTTGTGTGGGACCTCAGAGAGCTCTCCATAAGCAAAACAGTGGATTTTGCGACACAATTCAGTGTCGGCACATTTCATCTATCCAGATGTTAACAAATATTTTCGTCCAGTTAAACTATATAAATGGCTTCTTTAGATATTTTTCTCTATGAATATAATCATCATACATTCAATCATGAAAATGTTTGATTAAATCTGACACGATGACATGTGCCGACCCAGACCGGTGTCGCAAAATCCGCTGTTTTGCTTATGGAGGGCTCTCTGACGTCCCACGCAAAAAAAAGCATTGGACGGCATAATAATATTTAGGGTTTTTCATAACAAAACATGGACTTTGTCGTAATAGGAATGCTGGTTATTAATTATTGAGCGCTCTTAAAAGTTTTTCTAGTTAGTTCACCTGGACCGAAGTTCCAGGTGAGCTTTTGCCATCACTTTGTGTCCGTCATCTGTGGTCCGTCGACACTTTAAAAAAGATCTTCTCCTCTGAAACCCTGGGACCATACTGGGAGGGTTCCCAGTGCTCGACCTACAGAGCAGCCCAGCGCGTCGCGGGTGGCAGATAGTGAAGACCCTCTCGTTGGGGGGTTGTCAGGTCATAATACGGAAACCCTGACCGCGGACCGTAGTGGGTAACATGTTTGGAGAGTGCCACGCTCCTTGCACGATAAAGACCACTTTTGTAGATTTTGAAAAAGAGTAGGCTCATTGTAGCCGCTACAAAAGGCTTAATTTTCCTCCCTTACCCAAAACTCCATAATTTTCCAGTGGCAGTCAAATTTGTGTTCCCTGTGACCCACCCCACCCATATTTTCCGTTGATTTATTGTTTGTTAACTTGTTCCCGTCCTGAATATAGCTGAAATACTGCTCGCTGGATGTAACGCAGACATCCAATGCAATCAATCAATCTCCTCTGAAACCACTAGACCAATTTTTTTGTTAATTTAACCACAATCATCCTTAGGGTTCCTAGTTTCAAAATTTGTTCCCAGGGTGTTGATTAATGAACAAAGATGGGTGCTGTTACTAAAAATAGAATATGGGTGTCAACACATATTTTTGATCATTATCTCAAAAACTATTATAGCCGTAGACAAAACCTTGACTTTTTAGCTCACCTGACCCAAAGGGTCAGGTGAGCTATTGTTATCACTTTGCGTCCGTCGGCGGCGGCGGCGGCTGTAATGTTCATTGGATGGACCTTTACAAAGTTTGTGTTTTTTATTTTGATTGGTAAACCAATATGGCCGCCACCTCAAGACTTAGTTTAACATAGGACCCTATGGGAAAAAAGTTTAAAAGGGCTTCGTCTCTGAAACCGTTTAACCAATCAAAACAAAACTTACTAGCAATATTGTTTGGATGGTCCTCTATAAAGTTTGTGTTTTTGATGGGAATTGGAAATTCAAAATGGCCGCCACCGCTGGACTTAGTTTAACATAGAACCCTATGGGAAAAAGTTTTAAAAGGCTTCTTCTCTGAAACCGGTTAATCAATGGAAACAAAAACTTAATTACTAGCAATATTGTTTGGATGGTCCTCTATATAGTTTGTGTTTTTTATGGCAATTGGAAATTCAAAATGGCTGCCACGGCAGGACTTAATTTAACATAGGACCCTATGGGAAAAAGTTTGAAAGGCTTCTTTTCTGAAACCGGTCAATCAATGGAAACAAAACTTACTAGCAATATTGTTTGGATGGTCCTTTATAAAGTTAATGTTTTTTATCCCAATCGGAAATTCAAAATGGCCGCCACAGCAGGACTTAGTTTAACATTCGACCCTATGAGAAAAAAGTTTAAAAGGGCTTCTTCTCTGAAACCGTTTAACCAATCAAAACAAAACTTACTAGCAATATTGTTTGGATGGTCCTCTATAAAGTTTATGTTTTTTATGGCAATTGGAAATTCAAAATGGCTGCTACCGCAGGACTTAGTTTTACATCGGACCCTATGGATGTAACGCAGACATCCAATGCAATCAATCAATCTCCTCTGAAACCACTAGACCAATTTTTTTGTTAATTTAACCACAATCATCCTTAGGGTTCCTAGTTTCAAAATTTGTTCCCAGGGTGTTGATTAATGAACAAAGATGGGTGCTGTTACTAAAAATAGAATGTGGGTGTCAACACACATTTTTGATCATTATCTCAAAAACTATTATAGCCGTAGACAAAACCTTGACTTTTTAGCTCACCTGACCCAAAGGGTCAGGTGAGCTATTGTTATCACTTTGTGTCCGTCGGCGGCGGCGGCGGCGGCGGCTGTAAACTTTTTACATTTTAATCTTCTTCTCTGAAACCACTTGGCCAATTGAAACCATAATGTTCATTGGATGGACCTTTACAAAGTTTGTGTTTTTTATTTTGATTGGTAAACCAATATGGCCGCCACCTCAAGACTTAGTTTAACATAGGACCCTATGGGAAAAAAGTTTAAAAGGGCTTCGTCTCTGAAACCGTTTAACCAATCAAAACAAAACTTACTAGCAATATTGTTTGGATGGTCCTCTATAAAGTTTGTGTTTTTGATGGGAATTGGAAATTCAAAATGGCCGCCACCGCTGGACTTAGTTTAACATAGAACCCTATGGGAAAAAGTTTTAAAAGGCTTCTTCTCTGAAACCGGTTAATCAGTGGAAACAAAAACTTACTAGCAATATTGTTTGGATGGTCCTCTATATAGTTTGTGTTTTTTATGGCAATTGGAAATTCAAAATGGCTGCCACGGCAGGACTTAATTTAACATAGGACCCTATGGGAAAAAGTTTGAAAGGCTTCTTTTCTGAAACCGGTCAATCAATGGAAACAAAAGTTACTAGCAATATTGTTTATATGGTCCTTTATAAAGTTAATGTTTTTTATCCCAATCGGAAATTCAAAATGGCCGCCACAGCAGGACTTAGTTTAACATTCGACCCTATGAGAAAAAAGTTTAAAAGGGCTTCTTCTCTGAAACCGTTTAACCAATCAAAACAAAACTTACTAGCAATATTGTTTGGATGGTCCTCTATAAAGTTTATGTTTTTTATGGCAATTGGAAATTCAAAATGGCCGCTACCGCAGGACTTAGTTTTACATCGGACCCTATGGATGTAACGCAGACATCCAATGCAATCAATCAATCTCCTCTGAAACCACTAGACCAATTTTTTTGTTAATTTAACCACAATCATCCTTAGGGTTCCTAGTTTCAAAATTTGTTCCCAGGGTGTTGATTAATGAACAAAGATGGGTGCTGTTACTAAAAATAGAATGTGGGTGTCAACACACATTTTTGATCATTATCTCAAAAACTATTATAGCCGTAGACAAAACCTTGACTTTTTAGCTCACCTGATCCTTTTTTTTCTATTTTTATCACTTTGCGTCCGTTGGCGGCGGCGGCGGCTGTAAACTTTTTACATTTTAATCTTCTTCTCTGAAACCACTTGGCCAATTGAAACCATAATGTTCATTGGATGGACCTTTACAAAGTTTGTGTTTTTTATTTTGATTGGTAAACCAATATGGCCGCCACCTCAAGACTTAGTTTAACATAGGACCCTATGGGAAAAAAGTTTAAAAGGGCTTCGTCTCTGAAACCGTTTAACCAATCAAAACAAAACTTACTAGCAATATTGTTTGGATGGTCCTCTATAAAGTTTGTGTTTTTGATGGGAATTGGAAATTCAAAATGGCCGCCACCGCTGGACTTAGTTTAACATAGAACCCTATGGGAAAAAGTTTCAAAAGGCTTCTTCTCTGAAACCGGTTAATCAATGGAAACAAAAACTTACTAGCAATATTGTTTGGATGGTCCTCTATATAGTTTGTGTTTTTTATGGCAATTGGAAATTCAAAATGGCTGCCACGGCAGGACTTAATTTAACATAGGACCCTATGGGAAAAAGTTTGAAAGGCTTCTTTTCTGAAACCGGTCAATCAATGGAAACAAAACTTACTAGCAATATTGTTTGGATGGTCCTTTATATAAAGTTAATGTTTTTTATCCCAATCGGAAATTCAAAATGGCCGCCACAGCAGGACTTAGTTTAACATTCGACCCTATGAGAAAAAAGTTTAAAAGGGCTTCTTCTCTGAAACCGTTTAACCAATCAAAACAAAACTTACTAGCAATATTGTTTGGATGGTCCTCTATAAAGTTTATGTTTTTTATGGCAATTGGAAATTCAAAATGGCCGCTACCGCAGGACTTAGTTTTACATCGGACCCTATGGGAAAAAAGTTAAAAAGGGCTTCTTCTCTGAAACCGTTTAACCAATCAAAACAAAACTTACTAGCAATATTGTTTGGATGGTCCTCTATAAAGTTTGTGTTTTTGATGGGAATTGGAAATTCAAAATGGCCGCCACCGCAGGACTTAGTTTAACATAGAACCCTATGGGAAAAAGTTTTAAAAGGCTTCTTCTCTGAAACCGGTTAATCAAAGGAAACAAAAACTTACTAGCAATATTGTTTGGATGGTCCTCTATATAGTTTGTGTTTTTTATGGCAATTGGAAATTCAAAATGGCTGCCACGGCAGGACTTAATTTAACATAGGACCCTATGGGAAAAAGTTTAAAAGGGCTTCTTCTCTGAAACCGTTTGGATGGTCCTTTATAAAGTTTATGTTTTTTATGGCAATTGGTAATTCAAAATGGCCGCTACCGCAGGTCTTAGTTTAACATAGGACCCTATGGGAAAGTTTTTAAACGCTTGTTCTCTGAAACCAGTTAATCAATGGAAACAAAAACTTGCTAGCAATATTGTTTGGATGGTCCTTTATAAAGTTTATGTTTTTTTATGGCATTTGGAAATTCAAAATGGCCCCTACCGCAGGACTTAGTTTAACATACGACCCTATGGGAAAAAGTTTTTAAAGGCTACTTCTCTGAAACCGGTTAATCAATGGAAACAAAAACTTACTAGCAATATTGTTTGGATGGTCCTTTATAAAGTTTATGTTTTTTATGGCAATTGGAAATTCAAAATGGCCACCTCCGCTGCAGGACTTAGTTTAACATAGGACCCTATGGGCAAATAAAAAAAATCTTCTCTATACAACTGGTTAACCAATGAAACAAAGCTCTCTAGTAATATTGTTTGGATGGTCCTATTTAAAGTTTATTGAAAATTACAGGACTTACTTTAACATCAAGGGAATGCCATCTTCCTTGCCTATAAAATCAGGTGAGCGATACAGGCTCTTAAGAGCCTCTGGTTATAGGTGTTATTGCCCTTAAATTACAAATTTGAAAAAATCAGTATTTTTGTTATAAATAAGTCTATAATGCACCTAGAGTAAAACTATAAATTTCTAAATCATGTAAATTACATCTGTTTTGTTGATGTTTATGTATCTCCAATACATGATACATAATATGAGCAGTACAAATATGTCTGATGTTGACTTTTGACCTCAAAACTCATATTAACATATTTTTGTAGGCAGGTTAGCTTGTCTGATTCAAAACTATTTTATAACAGAAGGTGATAATCCCAAACTAGATCATGAATTCAGGGTTCATGCTGGGTCAAAATTATAGGGAGAAGTCACTTCTCTTTTGTGGGAGTGACAGGGAGAAGTGAGGATAGAACAGGGAGAAGTGGGTGGACAACAGGGAGAAGTTGCATTATATGTTGCGAAAGCGTCCTATTTTGTTTGTTTTTTTAATATGTGTTTATTTGGCATTTGAACTTTTTATTGTTATATGATTTTAGCAGTTCAATTTATTGAAGATAAAGTAAAAGATTTGATTAACTATTATCACACATTTTCATAAATACCTGTATTAAACATAACAATAAAAAAAAGTATCAACTGTCACAAATATGTTCATTAAAAAAAAATGTTTCTGTGTCATTGGTTTACAAATTAATTGAATTATAATGAAGTACTATTAGAACTAGGAGTAGAAAATTACATCATTGTGACAAATCTGTTAAAAAGTATTTAAACATATTTAACTTAAATTTGTTTAAAGCAAATAATACTATTTTTTTACTACATTTCTATCATTGCAATACTCATTTCAACACTATCAGCATCGTATATTTGCAATCTCCTGCATTAAATTCATATCCGCTGCGGAAACTTTCACGTATTTATGAAAGGTGACATCAGGCGATTCTACAAAATGAAAGGGCCACTTCACTTCGCTTTTTAAGATGATCGAGGGCGAAGTGGGACCATGATAAGGTGACTTTTTCGCCCGAGTCGCCCTCCAACGCGAGCCCTGAGATCTATAAATTATTACATATATATCAATTTTGAAATATCACATGAAATCAATTTCTATGGCATATACATGTACTATGACAGACTATCAATTTCAACATAAGAATAAATATTGGTAATAACCAAGATACTGTGAAATACTTTTATTCGTGGGGTATCAATTTTCGTGGTTTTCGTGGAGGCCTCCGACCATGAAATTAAAAATCCAACGAGGAATAAAACTGCATTAACAGATGGGAACTTGGGAAAAGCGATCTGAAAATGTACGAGATCGGACATTTATTTGTAAATGTAATATATGATTTTGTGGTTCGATCCATTACTAATGTTCAGCTCAAAATCCATCTTAATGATTATGTTACAGGTTTCATGTTGAAATTGTGTTTTTATTTAATGTAGGTATTATTTAATTGTAAAGCGTACGAAGAAACATCGACTTCAGGTCAAGTTGGGGATATATGAGGTGTTCATTTTCGATGTTAAAAAGTAACAAATTATTATCGGAATTATGAGTTGGGTTGATCCTTTGAACATAGATTAAAATAACAAATACAAAATTTAAAAGATAAGCTATACTGTATCTTTATTAGTGCATATCAATGACACGCTATATCAAATGGATGTTGTGATAATACCAATCGTGGCACAAATGACATTAAATTACACCTTTGTAACAGTTATTTATTGCTACTCAACACATGGAGTGACAAATGCCCTTTGGCTAGGAATGCTTCTATAGATAACAACTAGAGAATTAAATAGACTCAAAGTAGTTTTTATTGCAATTTATCAATTAATACATTACAGTGTTTATAATAAGCTATTGATTTCCGTGTTGTTAATTTTACATTCGTTACCACGTGCGTAAACATCATGTTATGAAACTCATTTTTCTTCTTTATATGTTGATGTTTATTATCACCAGTGAAAATGATTCTGCTGTAATAATTTATTTTGATCGCTACCTCACTTTTTGCATTTTCAGAAACCGTCAGTCCACGAATTTAAGAACCCACAAACATGTAAAATTTCACCAAACCACGAAAATTGATACCCACTAATTTAAGTACTTTCACAGTAGGCTGATTAACAGAATCAGCATCAATGTTGGTGATGTAAATATACAAAACGTAGCTCACCGGACCATCATTGGTTAGTACTAATGGGTAATGCTGCTTTAGAGGATCTAGACACACACACTTGCACAAATTATTTCAAGCTTATTGCAGCTGTATCTATTGTAGCTATTTCTGTTTAATTCACATTTTATGCTACTGTCACATGTGTAATACACACTTTCACACTTTATATATGGATGGAAATCAAAAGGCGTTAATAGTCTAAAGGGGAATAACTCTACAAAAAAAGCAAGGATTGTCAGTTTGTTTGGTAGCATTTGATCTCTTATTTTAGATAAAATGAAGTTTGATTGGGCACCTAAGGCTGCTAGGTTACTGAATGGAGTGTTTTGTGTGTACAAACCAGAAGGACTTCATACCAAGAGAGTTATAGAGACCATCAAAGAAAATTTAGCAAGAGGTTAGTTTTGTGTACATGTATATATATGTCACTGTGCAGTTTGTTGTCATCAAGAGTTGCTTCCCTTTTGTTGTTGAAATTAAATACTGTAAATTTGGGAATTCTTTTGTGCATTTATTATTCTGATTTTTGGACCTCTGTAAAAATTAGTTTTTATTATTGTGATCCTTGTAGCAAAAAAATGATATAGCCAAGTACTCATGAAACAACTTAATACTCTGCAGTAGTCAGTGTTTCACACCATATTTGCTGTCTCTATATCAAACAGAATACACATTTTATTTTGTTTGCCTGTGTATTGGAATATAGAAATAATGACAGATATGTTTTTTTTTGTCTTATTACATGTACATGCTTGCATTGAGAATCTAGATATTGTTAGACATGCTGTTCTTGTACATGTATTTAGTTTTGTGATTTGTGTAGAATGGAGTTTGGGATGGGTAATAAAAGTCATTTTTTTAATCAAAAGAAATAAAACTAGGGTGGATAATTGATTGATTTGATGTTTGCTTTACATCCAGCGAGCAGTATTTCAGACATGCTGGGCTGCTCTGTGGGTCGAGGGCTGGAAACCCTCTGTGTATGGTCCTAGAGGGTGGATAGAGTCAGTCATCATATCAGACAAAATGACAAGGCTCATAGAGATGTGTTATTTGTGTGAGCTGAGAAAAATAAAATTGTTCATCTGAATGTTATTGTTGTTGTAAATTTAATTAAACATAGAATAAATTATTTCCACTAATTAAGGTCCATACCTCTGCTATAATCCTTCATATATTGACATTTTAGACTAGAAATAACTTTATAGAAACCCTAGTTGTGCCCCTTGGATGTTATACTCATGTATTGAAGTGCACACATTGTCATTGAAATAATGAAAGTAAAATTGCAAGGTTTAATGATTGTAATTGTACACAATTTTCTAACAAAAAAAACATGTAAAAAAATTGGAAGTATTTACAGCATTTCATTTTCGTATACTAGTATTACTGCATTACTTATAGTTAGTGCAGCCAGGATGACCTTTTGCTACTGGTTCAGATGGGGCCCACCAATGTCTACATAATTTAGTCCAATGTAAAAAAATATTGAAGAATAAAAATATTTGCTTTTTTGAATGGATGATTCAATGTCTTACTATGCTTATGATGAGAAAAAGAAACAGCATGTCACCTGTAAAGTTTGGGATTGTAAGTCTTGAAATGATGTCCTTGAAGCTTTCTACAAATTTTCCTTATTTGGTCTTTGCCAAAAAATATTGTACACAAGGCCCATTCATGTTTCTGATTAGCAGAAATTTAAAAAAATTGTCTCCCCTCAATGGGCAAGTCTAATGTTTATTACTTGGTACACATAGTGTTTGTGAGATCTGTTACAAATTTTCCTTTTCCTATTTGTTTGGATTGGATAGAAAGCATGGCTGCCATTGTCAATTTTTCTTTCTCATTGAATGCAATTGTAAATTTTCTATAAAGGCAATATAGTACAAGTTGACAATTTATATTACTTTGTGCAAATGTACATGTACTTGTATACAGTATATGGTTACTATAAAGATTTCTAAATTTTTTTGGAGGGACAGGAAACATTGCTACACTGGTAATTTGTGTTTTCTTAATCAGGTTATATTTAATTAGCAATACAGGCGTTCTGAATCATGAAAACAATATTTTTTTATGACTTTGCATGTATTTTCCTGTAATGTACTACATGTATCTTTTACATCTCTTTAACTTAACACATGACACATTACAATGTATGCTGATTATTTGTGACATCTGTACTAATAGCTTAATCAAAGCCAGTGCTTCAGAAACTCTCACCAGTACAATCCACAATGAATATGTTATTATTTCAGTGGTCCAACAGTTTCCATAATTAACTTGACAGAATGTGCCAATATAGTACTTGTTGACAAATAATTTTTAAATGCTATTAACAGGTACAGTAAGAGCTGATTGACAATCAGTTTATTCTCAAAAGTATACATGTACATCAAGTGTGTGAAATATGATCAGTGGCTACGGATTGGTTGAGATTTGAGTAATTTGTTTCTCTAATTTCTATGTTTTTCATTGCTACATGTAGGGGTGGTTGTAGCCCTGTACTGTACTTGTTGATTTTCTTGTAATAATTCCTCCAGAAAAAATATCAAAAATACAACATATTAATTTGAATTCTCCTATAATTTTGTGTTCAAAACTTTTGGGATATTTGTGTCAGTCCTGTTTGAGCTGTGTCCTGTATCCTTACTGGTCACAGGCCCCAGTATCCTGTAGTTGTGTATTGCTAATTAATTAGACAGAACTGTGGAATAAATTATTGAAACTTTGTTAATTGTTGATTCATTCTGTAATTTTAGATTTGAATAAACTTCCTTGCTATAAACTTGACACTATAGAGAAGTCTTTGCCCAAAGATGGTAAGAGGGACATCAATCCAGACCAAAACACAACTTCATTAGAAGATTTAAAAAAGCACAACAACTCTCTGCCAACTAGCACATCTGTACCAGTTATCACAGAGGAAGTCTTAGAGCATAGATTGGGTAAGGTGGATAAAAAATACATCCAAACTAAGAAACTATTTTTGGGGAATACTTAGCTTTAAGCAGGCTCAAAAAACTTCTGGCTTTCTACCCAAATAAGAACTGGCCACGACAATATATAGCTGAAAAATGACAGAAAGTGGCCTTAAACACCATTCAAACAAATTAACATAAAACCTTTTTTGCTTATCAGATTTTAACACCAAAAACTTTTCTAAATGGTGACTGTTTGAACAGAAACAATATGTTTATTTTGAAATAAAACTTGAATGCACACAAATTTGTTAGCTTAAATTTAAAAAAAGTTTCCTGATTGACCTTTGTACTCCATGTTAATAACATGTAATTAAGAACATAATAGATCTTTAAACCTGTTTATTTTGTGGATAAAGTTAACCTACCATGTTTTCCTCCTGCAACTTCGGATGATGTTTTTACACAAATAAGTTTACAAGTACACTACATGTAGTTATTTCTTAGAACCAGTCAAGAGGTCTTCCATGCTAAATAAAAAAAGCCAGCAAATAATAAAGAATTTTCTTGTTAAAAATCAAAAGGTTTAGAAATAAATTCATAGCATTGCTATTTAGTGTCATAAGTGATGTTCTTTTAAGAAAACAGTTAGACAGGGGAGATAACTCATTAATCTACACTAGAAGAAAAAGATATCTACAATAACCAAGTATGCAAAAACAATACACTTGTCTTTTGTATGTCTGCACTTTAAAAATTCTAAATCATTTTGTTTTTACTACCATGACATTATATCCTTTAAGGGGTCATCCATAATTGTCAACCATTTTCACAAGTGTGCAAAAAGCACACTTTTTGAGATGCCCCATCCCCCCAAAAAGTGTACATCAACCATTAAACTAATATAAAAACCAAACTCCACGGAAACGAAAAATTTCTGAAGATAAAAAATAGTGTTCACAAAAATGTCCAAATTTTTAATCCCCTCCTTCAAATGTGCGATTTGCACACTTATGAAAATGGTTAACAATTATGGACGACCCCTAAACAAGTTTCAGAGCTTTTATCACAAATATTCTATAAAGCTCTACAAATTTGGCTAAGACCATACTGATTGTGAGAATGTACTGATAAAAGATATAAAAACCTTTTTAACTTTTAACATTTCTAAATGTCTGCTTTTTTGCACACATAATGGAGATCTGCTATTGGCTGTATATAATCTCAATCATTTCACATTTTTGTTTAGCATAATTCTTCCACAGCAGGTTTTTTTACCATATTCTTCCACAGCAGATGCATCTGATATACTAGTATATGAAGCAAATCTTTGTGCTGTTGCCATCATGGTCTATACTACAAGTGACCGTAATTTGGAGAGGGCTTTTTGCGTAACAAATGAAAACTGCTTATCACGCATCGTTCAGCTTATGCTCCTTTTGTAGATTCAGCGTTTTGAAATGTGGCGGTTTTTGTCTCGCCTGCGACGAAAGTCCCTGGAGGCGAGACATATGTATGGGAATCCGGCGGCGGCGTAAACACTTGTCATCTTGTTTCATATATTTGTAAGCCCAAGCCCTAGGTCCATCAAATTTGGTCCAGAGGTAGCTTATGATGAGTACTTGCCAGTCAGTCACCTGTCACCTGACCTTGACCTCAATTTCACGGTCCAGCGACTACGTTAAAGTTTTTGGGTTACGACAGTTCCTCTGTAACTACGCATGGTAGAATGACAATATTTGGTATATAGGTTGCTGATGAATAGAACATGTCTGTCTGGTAGGTTCCACCTGACCTTGACCTCAATTTCACGGACCAGCAACTACGTTAAAGTTTTTGGGTTACGGCTGTTCCCTTGTAACTATGCATAGTATGGTGACAATATTTTGTATACAGGCTGCTGCTGATATTTAATGCTATTTACGTAATGCTTATGACAAAATTTATTTTCGTTACTGATGCGGAATGCAGGCGAGACGTTTTTCTGTGTCCACACTTGTTAAATTTTAATGGGGTGATTTTCCATACTAAAATTTGACCTTAATTAAAACGAAAGTGTACTTTAGGAACAATTGATTGTTGTCTATTCGAAATCCTTCGGGTGATGTCGTCTGCAGTTAAGGCAGGAAAAGTCTTGCGGGTATTGGTATTGGAAAATTATTTTTGGGGGGTTTATTGATAGATTCTTGTTTTATGTGCGGCATGCAATATTTTAGATATATTTATATTCAGGACGTTGGGGTAGTGTGATTAGGTGATAGGTAAGTTGCCACCCAATCAAATGGCCATCCATACTTTTTTTATGGATGGCCATTTGACCATTTACCGTAAATATGGGCATAAGAAGGAACAGCTTGAAATGAAGTGCAGAGCAGTTACTTTAAGAAAATTAGTTTCATTGTTTTGATTTAAAGTTTAAAGTTTTCATTTAAAGTCACATGCAAGACACATTTGCACATCGGAGATTATTATTCTTATATATGAACGACAAATCACTATCGAAAATTATGCATGGTCTTAATATTGGTAACATGAAAAATCAATACCTGCTTGCATATTACAAACAAAATAGTTAGGACCAATGGGTTTCTTTTTCTACAAACATGGAACTGGAATAGCTGAAAATAAAATGAAGCTGAAATTTTATAAGCTTTTTGTATTGACACTTCTTCGATGCTTTAACTAGCTTTGTTATCATTTTGATGGAGCTGTATATATCTAAAATAAGGAAAGGAGAGCAACTCTTGTGTATTCTTAATGGATAGGAATTACTTTACCAACTATTCTTGCAAAATTGAAAACAAAAATTTTAGACCTCGTAGAATATATATTTCATCAGCTTTTGGTTATTATGGTAATTATTTTAAACAAATTATTTTAAAATTTTGTTGGATGATTTTAAGTTTTAGGTGACAGGTACCTTCCAGAGGATTTCCGAATATCATACATGACAAAGCTGGACAAGACATCATCTGGCATACTAGGTAAGTAAGAATTATTTTCTGGACAACAAGCCAACATGGATGTACAGTCGGGATTTGTGTTTTCTCTGGGGTTTCAATAAGTAGCTGAACCAGACAAATGTCTTAGTGTCAAAATTTAGTTTACTATTATATAATTGCAAAAATGCTGTCACACCTGCATTGCTGAAAAAAATCACGCCATTATAAATTTCATTGTAAACACTGCATTTTTTGTGGGTTTATAATGTCACATGCCATAATTTATAATATAAACAAAGTCTGTATCTTTTCTCTGTAAAAATTAGCTTTTATCATATAAGGATAGAGCACATGGTACATGTGTGATGGGTAATTTAACCATGTATATAGTAGAGTGTATGTTATTGCTGTCAGATTTGGTTATATGTAAGTGTGTGTCTTACCTTTTCCATTGATGTCTTGGAGAACAGCATACCATGTAGATTCTCTGTTATATGTTATGTTACATGCTAGTACTTTTACAAGTTACAGCAAAAATGTGTAAGACAAGTACTGTCATTTCAAGTGTAATAGGGGAGATAAATCAAACATACAGTGTTGGTTTTTTATCCTCATTGAACATGTTGAAGTGTTTAAATAAATAAATGTGACTTTTAAAGAATTTATTTTTTCTTATTCCAGTCTGTGGGATAGGTTCAGCTAATGCATACAAAATGAGGTTACTCCAAGCAGCCAGATTTTTAAATGTAAGTAAAAATTCAATTAGCATTAAAATATAAATAAATTGTTCAAAATACTGATTAGATAGGAAATCTTAGCTATCAGCTGGTGATAGAGAAAAATCTTTACGTTGTTGTAATATATTTCCCGAACAGAACACTAGTATTATCATTGTGTTGTGATATTTTTTTCTCAAAAAATGTAAGTTCAATTTTTGTTTTTTTTATTGAGGTGTTGACCAAGGTTTGAACTCTATATTTACATTGAATAACAGAATTTTATGTAAATTACATACAAGAAACACTTTTATAATCTGTGGCGTAAGTAATTAGTGGTCAGTTAAGAGAAAGTGTTATCCTGATTTGCTCCACAAAATCTGTAGACTGAATTTAGTGTGTGGTCAACATTAGAGAAAGTAGTGTCAAGATTTTATCCATTTTACTCCCCAAAGCTATTAAAATGACAGTGGGGAAAACTGTACAGCAACAATAAATTTAATGTATGTTGACACAGATGTTCGCGTTATGGAGGTCAAACTAAGTAACACATTCTTAATCTACTCTAAGTACCAGTTTTTATGACCGTTATGGGTTTTGTCGTGCTTTCATCTCTTTATTTCAACACAGGCTAGGATGGGGGGTATTGTCACAAATATATTTGTTCCAATACTGTGGCGAATAATATCCCCATCTTTGATGGGATGGGTTCCTCATTATAGTAGTTACAATTTTTCTATCTATTTGTATGTAATTATGTAATAGTAACTTGTGTGTAGGGCTGTATCCAGAATTACGGACTGATGAAGGACCCGATACGGACCGTTTATCTTGTTACAGCCCGAGCCAAAGGCGAGGGCTGTAACAAATAAACGGTCCGTATCGGGTCCTTCAGAAGTCCGTAATTCTGATACAGCCATACACACAAGTTACTATTACTTTTATTTCATTGAAAAAATTAGAAAACAAACAAGTTCAATAGTATACAAGACAAAATGAACTTTGTTTATCTGTAATTGTTTAGCATTTGTGCTAAATAATATGTTCTGTTGATATTTTACATGTTTTACATTTTGTTTAGTAGTTAGCAATCTATTTACATTTATTTGTGGCACATGAAAATTGAAAATTCAAATTATCTTTTTTTTATTGGGCTGAATCACCGTTACAGCCAGGGCTGTATCAAACTTAAGGCTGTAACAGTAGATTGGATACAGCCCGTTTGCTGATACAGCCCTGCTGAGTCTTTTATTCTTAAACACATTAACTGTAGCTTAAAATACAGACTGCAAAGTATCCAATGGAATGGTTTGTTACATTATTGATATGAAATTAATATGTTTTATGATTTTTGTATTGTGTTTTCGTCATTTAAGTAATAAATGACATTTTCAATTCAATGCTGAGTTTTCTTCTTCCCTCCCATCAAACGGAGCACAGCCTGTGTTGACAAAAAGGTTTATTTTTTATATATAAATATTTTTTGTGAAACAGGATACATTATGTTATTTTGCTAGTCAAGAAGAGATAATTTCTTTTAAATAGATTCAGCAGTCATAGCTTCTATTATCTCCCCTTTAGTATCACCCAACAGGTGGCGTTGACTTAATAGTGTCACAGCTCCACTAAATTTTAACTTACGGGTTGAAACACATTTTGGTTACCCACCATCCCACCCTAACCTAATTTTAGTTTTGTAAGGTATTTGTGTTGGAAGACTTATATTTTCATTTTTCTTCTTTTATTATGCTTCTTTTGAAATTGTTTCTCTGTTTGTACGTACTTTTGTTTTTATGACATAATTTTGTTGTTGTTGTTCTTGTACATTTATTATTCACATCTTTAGGTTTTTAATTTTGCTTTAGTTTCATATGCCGAGAAATAATGCAAAGTTTTTGATTGAAAGCTATCCAGCTGTGGTCATTAGTATTAATTAACATGCTTAAGACTTTTCTGAAGTGTTACACCAAAGGGAGCAATAAATTATTTATCTGTCTTTTTCCTCTATGTACTTGTTTCATGAGTAAGAACACATTAAACACTAGGCAACGTAATTCATGCGATGACGAATTGCATCATACGATAACCTGGTTTTCGGACTGTTATTTCTCGGCAGGTTCTAACTTTAATGTTTTGTATAGAAAATTGTGACCTATTGATTTTACTTTTTATAATATCTGTATAATGTACTTTGTTTATTTTTGTTTTTAAGTAGTTTTGTATTGACATTCTTGTTGTATGCCATATATACAATAATGTATGTAATGTGTTTTTAGGTCGTATTGTACTGTAAGGCGAATAATATCCCCATCTTTGATGGGATGGGTTCCTCATTATAGTAGTTACAATTTTTCTATCTATTTGTATGTAAATATGTTTTATGATTTTTGTATTATGTTTTCGTCATTTAAGTAATAAATGACATTTTCAATTCAATGCTGAGTTTTCTTCTTCCCTCCCATCAAACGGAGCACAGCCTGTGTTGACAAAAATAAATTGTTTAAAATACTGATTAGATAGGAAATCTTAGCTATCAGCTGGTGATAGAGAAAAATCTTTACGTTGTTGTAATATACTTCTCGAACAGAACACTAGTATTATCATTGTGTTGTGATATTTTTTTCTCAAAAAATGTAAAATTACATAATCAAACTTGTTGAATTTATTGTCATGTTTTATGTTATTCTCTAAGTATATTTATTAACTATAAAAAAATATTTAATATTAAAATGTAAGAAAATTTATGTTGTGCAGATTAGAAATTTTGTAACCATTTGATGTGAAAAAGGAAAATCAACCAGAGTTTAAGTGTTGGATTTTAGTTTACAGTTATAAATCATGGCCTAAGTGATCCCTTTGTCTGCAAAAAAAGGTATTTTTCCTTACCTATTTACACATAGTTTCTTGCTAAAATTTAGGTTTACCATGTAAAGGGGAGATTTGGTTATTGCACAGATGATTACTTGCCAACAGGACATATGGTAGAAAGGACAACTTTTCGTAAGTTTATTAGAAGACAATCATGTATTAACCATATTAAGTTACTAGTATTTAACTGGCAAAAAAGTGTGATTTTTACAAGGAACCAGTTGTGATGACAGTTGACTGGATTACAGTTGTCTGGTTATTCATTCTAGTCCAACACACATTCCTATTTCTCCACACAAAATTCGTCACCATAAGTACAGATGTAAAGATGGCTGACAAGCTTACTCTTACAGTACTTGAGATTTAAAACGCAACACTTTTAGCAATCCATCAGCAATCAGTTATCAATCAGTCATATCAGTCAAATCGTATCCATCCATTCGTCGGTCAAATTGACGAATTTGGAACGATTTGAATGATCTGGCTGATTGATTGGACTGATCACTTCATGCATTCCATTCAACTTCCGGTGAGTGAAATTAATATTTCGAAATGTGAAAATTCGTTTCACTCCCAAATATTAGTTTAAAAATGGCAACTGTTTTTTCCTCATTTATGGCTCGTTTTTCCTAAAAACGAGGCTTACACTACTCTAAAGTTTAAAATTACATAAATGGAAAGTCTCCCAATCTATAACTAATGCATCTGTGACAGAATATAAACATCACATAGTGTCATTTTATTTTTTAAATTTAAAAAAAAAAAACACAATAAATTTAAAAAATACGCACAATGACATAAAAAAAACTTGACATCGCATGCCAAGGCGTACCTCTCGTATTTTTGTCTTCAAAAGCGGAAAAAGACGAAAAACGTGAAGGCGGAATAATAATTTTTTTTTCTCACTTTGCGAGTTAGCGTTAGCATTATTTGTATGTATGTTTGTTTGAAGTTTATTTAACACCATTTTCAAAAATTGTGTTATGATATATAATATGGTGTGGAGTGTTTATAGGGAAGAGCTGGAGTATCCAGCTAAACCATCAACTTTCAACAGGAAAACTGGTTTTCTTTCAAATTTAGGGATGAGTCGACCACACCCTCTCGCTGCAAGAGTCATACAGACAACTTCGATGATCAATAGTAGATTACTGCTACCTTAACCACCAAGGTCGAGTTTTTTTTTATTATAAACACATTTGTCGCAGTTTGATCAAAGCTTTCTTTCTGTGCCACAATTCCTAAGAATTCCAGAATATAAAACTACATAAGATTTACGACAACAGCGAAAACATCTATTATATATTTTACGCACTATTTCATTTAGTCACATGAATTTATGAGAATTAAATCTCAAATTAATAAAGAATAAAGTACTAAACATGCTTGTATATAGATACTTATGAGCTAAAGATGCGAACATGTAAACGTACGATAAAATTCAATTCTACTGTTCGCTTTTTTGCCATCACAATTTAGAGTTTTCGTTTTATCAAATATATCAAAGGCAAAGTACTTTATCGTAAACACTTCTTTGTTATCCATTCAGTAACACTTAAACAACATTGGTAAATATTCTGCGAACAGTTTTTAAAACATGGACGGATTTTTTAATGATGAGCTGTGTATCTTTCACTTTCGTTTACGCAAACAAAATCAGAAATAGTTGACGTTCATGGAAAATGATATATAATGTCTGTTATAGGCGTTCAATATTTAATGATATAAAGAATAATGTTTTCCTAGGATTCACAGAGCTGCAAAAGTGCATCCACAGATAGCAAAGGGGAAGTCCTCGGTTTGGGGGGGGGTTTACAGGTCATAATACGAAAACGTCTGGCCGCCGATTATGGTGGTTGACTTGTTTAGAGAGTGCCACGCTCCTTGCATGATAAGGGTCCCTTTTGTAGATTTAGAAAAAGAAAAAAAAAGAATAGGCTCAGAAAGGTAAATTATCTGCCTATACATATACCCCTTATTTTTCCAGTGAAATTCTAAATTTTTGCCCTGTGGTCCATCTTTCCTTAACTCATTGTTTCTAAACTTGTTCTCGTCCTGAATAAAGAGTGTGTTCCCAAAACGTCTACTCGGAAAATAAACATATAATTAACAAATGGGGATTAAGAGGTCCGTTGAAGGTTTTACCTGTAATTTACCTGGAAATTAATTAATATTTTTCTCATGAATACCAAAAATCATTTTTGTAGATGTTCAGGAATAGTTCTTTTATACCAAAACATATGAACTGCTGAGGTGTTTGAAGAATATTAAACATCAAAAATGAAAAATCGATGTCAAATTTACAAACCAAAAGTTGAGGTTTTCATGCTGAAAGATTGTTGTCAACCAAAGAGACGATATTTTGACATCATGATTTAGACACTCGAAATTATTTTGATTAAAATCATGAATGAGTTAAACTAGTGGTGATTTGTGATTTATTAATTCATTTATTACTCCAAGTTTACTGCAAAAACTCTGTAAGCTGGAAAAGTTTTATCTGATTTGAGCAACATCATTCATAAAGGTACTTTCACAGAGAACATTATGCTAAAACCATCGTCAAACAAAACTTTGAAAATATTTATCAAACGCAAAATACAGGGAAATGGACTGCTTATTTCATCACGCGTTTGTTCATTGTTGTGATACAGTGCAATGATTGAATGTTTTCAGAATTATCGGTAACATAACAGTATTTTTGTCTCGCCTGCGACGAAAGTCGCTGGAGGCAAGACATATGTATGGGAATCCGGCAGCCGCAACGTAAACACTTGACATCTTGCTTCATATATTTGTAAGCCCAAACCCTAGGTCCATCAAATTTGGTCCAGAGGTAGCTTATGATGAGTACTTGCCAGTCAGTCACCTGTAACCTGACCTTGACCTCAATTTCACGGTCCAGCGACTATGTTAAAGTTTTTGGGTTACGACAGTTCCTCTGTAACTACGCATGGTAGGATGACAATATTTGGTGTATAGGTTGCTGATGACTAGTACATGACTGTCTGGTAGGTGTCACCTGACCTTGACCTCAATTTCACGGTCCAGCGACTACGTTAAAGATTTTGGGTTACGACAGTTCCTTTGTAACTACGCATGGTAGGATGACAATATTTGGTGTATAGGTTGCTGATGACTAGTACATGACTGTCTGGTAGGTGTCACCTGACCTTGACCTCAATTTCACGGTCCAGCGACTACGTTAAAGTTTTTGGGTTACGACAGTTCCTCTGTAACTATGCATGGTAGGATGACAATATTTCGTGTATAGGTTGCTGATGACTAGTACATGACTGTCTGGTAGGTGTCACCTGACCTTGACCTCAATTTCACTGTCCAGCGACTACGTAAAAGTTTTTGGGTTACGACAGTTCCTCTGTAACTATGCATGGTAGGATGACAATATTTGGTGTATAGGTTGCTGATGACTAGTACATGACTGTCTGGTAGGTGTCACCTGACCTTGACCTCAATTTCATGGTCCAGCGACTACGTAAAAGTTTTTGGGTTACGACAGTTCCTCTGTAACTATGCATGGTAGGATGACAATATTTGGTGTATAGGTTGCTGATGACTAGTACATGACTGTCTGGTAGGTGTCACCTGACCTTGACCTCAATTTCACTGTCCAGCGACTACGTAAAAGTTTTTGGGTTACGACAGTTCCTCTGTAACTATGCATGGTAGGATGACAATATTTGGTGTATAGGTTGCTGATGACTAGTACATGACTGTCTGGTAGGTGTCACCTGACCTTGACCTAAATTTCTTGGTCCAGTGACTACGTTAAAGTTTTTGGGTTACGGCAGTTACTCTGTTACCATGCATGGTAGGATGACAATCTTTGGTATATAGGTTGCTGATGACTAGTACATGACTGTCTGGTAGGTTCCACCTGACCTTGACCTAAATTTCTTGGTCCAGTGACTACGTTAAAGTTTTTGGGTTACGGCAGTTACTCTGTTACCATGCATGGTAGGATGACAATCTTTGGTATATAGGTTGCTGATGACTAGTACATGACTGTCTGGTAGGTTCCACCTGACCTTGACCTCAATTTCATAGTCCAGCATCTACGTTAAATTTTTTGAGTTACGACAGTTCCTCTATAACCACACATGGTAGGATGACAATATTTGGTATATAGGTTGCTAATGACTAGTACATGACTGTCTATAAGTTTCCACCTGACCTTGACTTCAATTTCACAGTCCAGCGACTACGTTAAAGTTTTTGGGTTACGGCTGTTCCCCTGTAACTATGCATGGTATGGTGACAATATTTTGTATACAGGCCGCTGCTGATATTTAATGCCATTTACGTAATGCTTATGACGAAATTTATTTTCGTTACTGATGCGGAATGCAGGCGAGACATTTTTCTGTGTCCACACTTGTTGTAATAGGAAGTGCGATCGCATCCAACAAAACCCCTCCCCTTCCGATGGCTCTGAATTGGAAATTCGTGAGAGTAGTATCAGCATCACCACACAGAATTTAGCATAACGGTCTGGAGATTTATTTATATAAATTCCTGTTTACTCATCTTGATCTAAAGGGATAATGATTTCCTCAAACGTACAGCGCTAGCGAAATGCTTGATACCGAGAATGTGCTTATCTCAACCATGAATTAGACACCCCCTTTTTACAACATGCATGCGGCCAATTCTAAATAAATTATTTTCTTTATAGATAAACAAAATTCATTGTTAATCTGCCTGAACTTTAGTTGACAGCCTGTTAAAAGCAGATAATGGTGTTAATCCGTTTAAATCGCAATTAGTCAAAATTACAGGTTTACATTAAATTGTAACAACAAGAATTTCTCATATGCCATTCTCTACTGGGACTAGTATAACTTATTGATTTACAGGTTCCTGATATAGGTTCATGTGGTACTTATAAATTTATCAGTTTGGTTTGTCTAAGGTCATGGTTTGTAAATCACCATTCTCTTTAACACTCAGACAGCAAATGACGCATGCATTTGGTTACTTATTATTTATGATAATATTTTATATCTGGATTATTTGCATAATAGGAGACAAATCTCTGAACGATAGCCCTCATTGTAACTTCTCTTTATACACGTTTGTAACATTACAAATTAAAATAAATGATCCTTGAACTTATCTTTAAAATCTGCAACTGGAATTATTCATGATAGTATTTTATATTTGGATTATTTGCATAATAGGAGACAAATCAGTGAAAGATAGTCCTTTCTGTAAATTCTCTTTATACATGTTTGTAACATGAAAAATTAAAAAAAAAATGATCGTTGAACTTTTGCAACTGGAAATATAATTGTGCTTTAAGAATAAATTGACTGGAATGCAAGTAAAATGTTCATTACCTCATAAATATATATTGCTCATTAACATTGTCACACTGATGCACTCAACACTAATTTTATAAAAATGTTTAACACTATCACAACTTGTGTAACTGTTCCATATTCTGTTAAAATTGTAATGTACTGTTCCTTTATCATACATGTAAATTTTGTGTCATTGCCCCTTGTGGGACCTTACTAGGAATAAAATTATTGGTATTGATATTGGTACATAGGTTTCAAATTAAAGTGCAAAGGTCCGTTTCTATGGATTGTATATTCAGGGAATGTTTTACTTGTATTATTTCGTAAAATTTATTAAGTAACGTTATTCATGTTGAGCAATGTAGAATGAAGAATGTTTCTTTATTCAAAACAGGATTTAACTTGGTATGCTGTTCTTATTATGTCTTCCTAGAATCATTGAACCCATGGGTTTATCAAGAGAACGGCAAAACTATATTTGTTCCAAATATTTGAAAACAATAAAGGAATAAGATTTATCCACCACTAGTTTGTTAGGTCACATTCCCATTTTTTTTTGGGGTGTCTAAAATTAAATTTGTACAAATTTTATTTCTTTGGAATTTCCTTTTTTGTCAAACTGGAAGAAATCTCAAAACATGACAAGGTACCTACCGAACAGAACAGAATAGTACAAAATAAGGATTGTGGGTATATAATAACACTTTACCTTCATCTGAGTCATTTTCGAATCAAATCATTTTAAAAGACTTCCTCGAAATACAAGTATATAATGTGAATGTTCTACACAAAATCTTGAAAATTGATGACGTCAGACAATAGTTATTGCAGATTTCATATGCTTTGCGGATTTCAACTTTGAGAAAATAATATGCAACTTTTGATCGAAATATTTCGATGTATCAGGATCACACTTCTGCAAAACTCTAATTTTCGAATATTTTCTTCTTAGGTAGCTTTATGATTGATGCCGCTCATATCTTATTGAATTTTATCATTAAGTTTTTTCAGTTTAATATGTATATTGTTTATATATATTTCATTAAATTTTCTGCTGGTCATACTTTTCAATGGTGAAGCAAAAAATATTAAACCAATCTTGTTATGATAAAGACAGTTTTTTAAATATCTTTTTTAAACGGGAAATTGTGTTCATATTTCATTTTTAAACCATATGATTTTTTTACAGGTAATGGTAAAAACAAAGTCATACCCTTCAATGAGCCTTTTAATCCTCATTTCTTAATTAGATGTTTATTTTGCAAGTAGAGGTTTTGGGAATAACCGAATAAAGCTGAATATACTGCTTGCGGGAAGTGAAGCAAACATCCAATCAATCAATCAATCAATGAAATAAGTTATTATTCAAATCGAAGAACGATCTTTTAAATGGCAAGTTTTGAAAAGGTTCTGTTTGATCGATGTGACTGTTATGACAATGTTTAAACAGATCTTTAAAGGACTAAACAATAAATGATGTTTCTTTCAAAATATTACTATTTCGTACAATAAAACGTGTCTATTTGTAACACATTTTTACGCTAAACTGCAGTATTCGCTGACTTCTCTCCAGAGTTTCTTGGGGCTAATATATAGGTGGCTGATTAGTTGGTCATCTACTACTGATCACATGCCTGTCAAGAGGTTGGGGATTTTTTTATTACTGCAGGTAGGGTGTGCTCGACTCCAACTTAATTGACAAGGATTGTCAGTTTTAACCTGTACTCAGGCTTCCCCTCACTCCACCCCAAATAAAACTGGAAGCTATGAAATAACTGAAATTCTTATGCAAACCACAAACAATCAACCAATTCAAAGTAACTGTAATGGTACTTTTTAACTACTTTAACTGCTTGTCAAAAAAAAAAACTTGCGGCAAGAATCGCTGTATATTTTCCAACATGTTAAACTTTATGTTTAGTCACTGTGTGTTTATTGAAAATGCTTGTTTAACAGTTCAACAATTGTTTATGCATAACAGTTTGATAATTGAATTTAAATATATTACGGAATTTGGGGACGGGTCGGCCTTATATTTACCCAAAAAATACCTGTAACGGGTCACAGAAAATAAAATCAGCCGAAACCACGAATCAAGAAAATAAAAAAGGTCAATAATGGATTACAAAAATCAAATATTTATCTCGTAGCTAAATGAAAGTTTTTCCGAAGGTTTACTGGGATTACCCGTAGAGATGTCCTGACTTAAAGAAATGTGCTTAATTATGTAAAATAATATAGTTGTGTTTTGGTTTTGTTTTATTTTATTTTTTTTTGGTTTCCTTATTAATTTTTTTCTTGAACGAGATATTTGTATTAATTATTCTTACAAATACTTGTGTTTATTGTATTATAAATGTATATATAATATAAAAATGACAAAGAATTCGTTTCATCTTCAAATGATGAAGATATACGTATCCGTCAATAAACTGACCGATTTATGCATATAATTAAATGAAGGATTTTGGATCGCACTGATGGACTGATCGCTGACGGTTACCAAGGTAATGACGTATTTATACTTTTGGACGGATGTAATCCCAATCTCATAAATTAGAGTTACTTATATCAACCTTAATTTCTTACAGATCATGTGAACAAAGTTTTAGTAGATAAAGTATGTGCTACCATTCAAGCCAGTCACCAGAAACACATATTTGAGTAAGTTTTTTTTTCGTTGAGGTAAAGTATATCAGAAGATGTAGCCAAAGTGCATAATCCAAAGACATAGCCAACAGAAAACTCACCAAGAATTAACGAAACTAACTAACTAACTCAAAAAACTGTATTTTAGCTTTAAGGGCTTCATATCATACAATGATGAATTCTCTAAGAATAAATTTTATTCCTTATAATTCCACATATTTAAGAAGAGTTTTCATTTTGAAGCATTTTATATTACATACGCTAGATCCATTCATTGAAAAATAAACAACAAATCAAAAACAAAGTAAAAATGAATTTTTTTTTGTAAATTTTCCCAGCAGTTATGTCATAATTGGTCTCAATTGGAATGGATTGAAAATTGAATAAAATTCTAATTGAAATAATCACTATTTATAAGGATTACAGCACATAGAAGATGCATAGGAAAATAACTGTGTTTTTTACTTTTACTGAATAAAATCTCTTTCTATGTGGAAATATGACAGTACCTCACAAAAGTAATGTTCAGATAAATATTTTTCTTAGTGTATCATAAGTACTTTTTGGTTTGTTTTTTTTTTTCAGACTTAGACATATTAAATTTGAGAAATAAATGCATTTTAACCTGTACTTTTCAAAATATCAAATTGAATATTGTGAATACTTTAATTTCTAAATGACAACATCTGAGACATGTGCAACTATTGAGCTTATCCAACGAAATTTTCGTATTTAAGGTATGCCGGTGTACACCCAGAGAGTGAGGAAGCATATCAGATGGCTTGTAGAGGACTGGTTAGACCAGACACACATGATACTCCAGCGATGATATACAGTGTGAAATGTATCGACTTCAATTTACCAGATATTACTTTAGGTAGGTTAAAGGTCAGGGCTTTACAGGGTTATAAAAGGTAGGTTAAAGATGAGGGGTTTACAGGGTTATAAAGATTTCACAGAAGTCCAGGTTTTTAAAACAATTCTTAAGAAGTACAAAACATAACTTAATGTGTTAGTGAAACTTACTTTCTGTTTTTGTTTTTGTATTGGTTTATTTTTAGTTTCTTTTGTGATATGTGTTTGCACCATTGTTTGTCCTCTAGACTCCGCCTTTCCCATTAAAAACCGGATGCTAAAGTATGATATAGCTGGAAAATTACTAAAAGTGGCATTAAACATCATTCAAACAAATGAACAGGCAGACTTATCAATTTTTAGTACAACTAATGATTTAACAGTTTTAACACTGCACAAACAATGACAATCATTTCTGCATATTTTTGGTCAGGTGAGATATGTTTTCAGTAACAGTAAATTCCTTTGCAGATTATTGAGTTTTATCAAATTTTATATTTTATCTCCCTTTCAGTCATTATTTGTCATCCATTTATTGAATTATTTCTCATGACCATAATCAATAACCAAAACTGTAATGATTTCTAGGCATAACTTTTAATTTTAACATAAAAATGTGTTGAAGATTTCAGAGTTTTTAATTTAATTTGAACTACCCCCCTAACCTGTCTAGCTCTATTGATTGTTGGATTTTTTAAATATCTGCTTAACATCCTGGTAGCAATATTTCAGCTATATTCAGGGCAAACAATAATTAACCGGGAAACGAAGGGACCTATGTCTTAGATATACAAGTACAATGTATTAACATGTTATATATTTTGTTCTTGCAGAAATACATGCTATAAATGAAGAATGTACCTACCTATCCAAGTTAGTGCATGACGTGGCACTGAAGTTAAAATCTAGTGCTGTGTGTCCACTGGTACGGCGAATCAGACAAGGGGAGTTTACCTTAGAACATGCATTAGTGAGAAAAGAGTGGCATCTGGAACCTATTTTAAAGAATATCAGATCATGTCGAAAACTAACAAAACCACAAAAACTTGTGACAGATTTTAACATTGAAGCTTTAGGAAGCAATGTGAAACAGATAGCGGCTTCACATCAGAAGCTTTTACCAAGTCCTGGAAATGATGTTTCAGAAACTGGAGTGTCCAGTAGTGTCATAGAAACCTTTTTACAAAAGGCAGAAAATACTTAAAAAAAATAAAACATTTTTTTAGTTGCAATGATTGTGAATGATAGTTTATCAACTTATCAATGGATTAGCACATAAAGAGGTTTCTTACTGAATAGGACTAACAAGTTTGAAAAATGCCTATGTTAATGCTATTATAGAAATATCACAAACCAAAATGATTTCTACAATGTAGGCAAAATAATCCCTTATTTAAATTGATTGATATGCATGAAGCACTATTTTAGCTACATACAGGAAAGAACAAGTTTACAAACATTAAATAAATACGCGGGTAAAGGGAATGACCAATGGAAACACAATTTTGACTACCATTTGAAAAGTGCTAGGTAGGGATGAAGAATTAAGCCTTTTTTATCAGCTACAATTAGCCTACTCTTGTTTTAAATTTACAAGAGTGTCTTTATTGTGCAAGAATCATAGTACTCTCCAAATTTGCTGCCCACTGGTCAGTAGTGTGGCTTTCCGTATTATTATCTGACCACCTCTCAACAAAAAAACCTTCCCAGTATACCACATTCTATAAAAAAAAACAATTTGAGAGTTATCCAGGTTACAACACTTGTTAAGTCCCTTCTACTTAGTGCGTCCATCTGTCCAAAACTAATTGTTTCAAGGGTATAACTTTTTTGTCTGAGGTAGGCTTTTGATATTCAGTATGGGAGTAAATAATATAAAGGTGATGTGTCACATAACATGGTTGATGAACTTTGACCTGACCTCAAGGTCAGAGGGTCCCACAGAGATGGATACCATCTCACTGATATCTAGTTTCCTGAGTAATAATTGTGCATACCTTTTCAGTTGTGTACAATACATTAAATGTTCATGTTTTGGATGATTATTACACACAAGTAGTAAAATTGAAATTTAAATATAAAGTTATATTTAATAAAACTATTGCTGAAAGTACACTCAAGTAGGGAGTACACTTACGACGGTAGGAATGCCATCGTTTCAATAAATCCACTTTAATAGGTTGCAGGAACAATATAAGAATCCCAAGCATTAAGTTGTTGGTCATTTATATGTACATGTATATTATTTAATCTCGGTTGTGAGTTAGCTTTCTAACTTTGTAAGATTGCAAAGAAATTTGCACTCGACTTAATTTACTTGCCCCAGAGGAAGACTGGGCATGGACTATTGGTTATGGTAGCTAGTCATCTACTATTGCGACATTTAGACGTAAACCCTTATTCACTCTCCTTTCTGCCACAAACGTATTTGTTTTTATGAAAGGAGAAAAAAATAGTTTTTTAACGATTTTAGTTGCTTTGTTTTCTTAATAAAAACCACTATTTTTTTTAACCTAGAGAAGGCCGCTGCCTCCATTTTCCCTCATTCCTTACATACAATTTACGTGACGAGCATATTTGAAAAAGTTAATGATTAAAAAAATCGAAGAATGTGTCCATGGGACACAGATGCCCCCGCTAATTGAAGTCCCAAACAGGAAGTAGTTGTCCGACAGGTCTGAACGTTGCTTAGGACATACAACTTGTGATACTGAACCAGCCTGCCAAATTTCAAATTGTTCTCATGTACAGTTTCTGAGAAAAACTTGACGTAAATTCGAACGTACGGACAGACAGACGGACGGACAAGAGTAAAACTTAATGGCCCCCGACATGTCGTCGCTGTGGCATAAAAATATTATGAACATATTGTGCACAGTGACCAGGACTGAAGATGTCGTGATTGCAGCTTATTTCCTTTAGCACCAGCGTTTTCTATAATACATAAACCTTGAATAATTTCAGTTGGTATTGAAATTGTTTTTATGACAATAAGATAGTAGTTCATAAGTGATGCCATGTTTTCTTTAATATCTGTTTTTTTTATTATAGCGTTTTTTTGTTAGTTTGTTTATTTGGGGTTTTACGCTATACGTTTCACGACTTCCAGCTTACATGTAATCATGGCCTTCAGTTTCTATTGGGGCAGAAAACCCCCAAACCTGGTAAAAACTCAAAGGTCTTCGAAAGGAAATATGGTAATTCTCATCAATTAAAGTTGAAGTCGGTCGAATACAGCCTCGGGATTAAAACGCGAGTGATCAATAGTAGATACCTCCTTAATTTTAGGGCCACCGAGACCCCACTAGCATTTGTAAGAACAAACATCTACCTCTGACGTTGGACAAGATAAACACAATCATGTTTTTAGTAGCACATAAAAAATTAATGTTAGTAAAAACTTAACAAAACAAGCATCAAGACCGTTCTCCGTGCACCTATACTTTATTCATCTATCGGTGTTAATTGTGTTCTTTCAAGCAAACCTTTCATTAATATTTAAAATTTCTATAACGAAAATACGTTTACAATGTGTATATAGACTGTTTTAATGAGTTGCTTTAAGTCGTATCTTTACCATTAGTCTTTATATAACATTTGTTTACATCAAATAATTTCGTGTTGTCAACAATTTAAAGGGAATTTAACAGTTAATCGTAATGCGATAATTGCTATTTGTTTAGGTTATTTATGTATTTATTATTATTGTTTGATAACAACAATTACGTTTTCAACCGTAACAATGATCTTGACCTATATTTGAATTTGAACTGTGTAAATATTATAAACAGACGGTTAAGGTACAATCCAGGGAATTTGACAAATGTAACTTAAGCAGATTTATATTATAATCATACTGCCTTTGAACGAGGGTGTTAATGAAGAAAAAATTATCACCCGAGACTCGTCGACTCCGGGCGTATTGCATTTGCGCCAATTTTTGAAATTTGGGGTATTTCATTTGCGCCACAAGCTTGTATTTCATTTGCGCCATTTCTCAGGTAAATATTTTACAGGTAAATTTCAGCAGGGACAGTCTATACTAACTAATAGTATAGACTGTCCCTGATTTCAGGTAATAGAAAGCGGGAAAATATGTTTTATATATATGGTTATTATTTACTAAATTGTAGATATTTCATAAGGTTGTAAAATTTCCACTCCACTGATCAGTTTAGATTATTTTAGTTTTATCCAGATCAAACAGGTTAATCGGGGAGGTGTTAATATTAAATTATACTCACTTAATCCCTTTTCATTGGGTATGTAAATATTTCTTTGTTTAATTTCGCCTATAAGTTTTTGGGATTACTGAACCTTTAAACATTATTGATTGTATACTGTCGGGGAGAAATGGATGTAATCCAGTCGGAGACCAACAGAGGGAAGGAGTCGATTATTTTTGATGAGCACAGATACAGACTCTCAAATGTCTTGAAGAATGGCGACAAGTCATACAGATGTACAAAGAAATCTTGCAAGGCTAGGATCACTACCGACAGTTCATTTCAATGAACAGTTTTATTCACACCACCCGAATATTTTTATTTATATTGACGTAATACAGAAAATTCAGACGACAACTTATATCAAAGCCAGATCTATGGATACTCCAGCCGTTATCAGACGATGCCAGAAAGAGAAGGACGACTATCTGATTGAAAAGTATACAATGTACACCAGAGGTGAACTTTCCCGAAAGGATTATATCCGTACAGTTGCGTATAAATTTTGCGCCAGAACCGATTTATAAATTTTAACTGTTACAGTGATTTTATGGAGATTATAACTGATTTTAACACTAGTGCTCTTATAGTGTATATATTTTTTTTTAGTCAGTTTGCGTAACATTTTAGAATTTATGATTTTTACATTTCGTTTTAGTCACTTAATATATCTTGCTCGAAATCCTACTTCCACCTCCCCGTGGTGAGCAAGGGAAACAGGTAATGCTGGCGAATGGAAGAGGCAAATACAAGTAAAAGTATAAATGTTATATATTTTTTTATTTTCATCTATACTATTTACCTGTGTTTGGCGCAAATGCAAAGTTTTATTTGTGGCGCAAATGAAGTAAAGTTTGTGGCGCAAATGAAACATTTTTTTGGCGCAAATGAAATACCAATTGGCGCAAAAGCAATGCACCGTCGACTCCGTCTCGGGTGATAATTTTTTCTTCATGTGATAATCTACCCTAACACCTGAGTTCCAAGGCATTATGATATTTATTATACTGAATGCCCATTATCTAATGAAGAAATGTAAACTACCACATAGATACTGTACTGAATCATATTTTTAATGGAAAATGCTTGTTACACATTTCTTTTTCAAAATAATAATTGCCCATTTTCCTGTATTTGTTGTGTCTTTGACATGTTTACACGGAAAGACACGAGACCTGTTAGTAAATTTCAGCTGATGTGGCTGATCATTTTCCAGATTGGCAATTTTCTTTCTGATAATTTTTTTATATCATTCGTAAACTTCGGCTGGAGCGGGTGATAATTTTCCAGTTCGGCAATCTCCGGTCTCAGCGGGTGTTAATTTTTTTATATCACCCGTTGGTAGGAAATCACGAGGAATTAACACCCGTTGCTATAATGGGCAGGGCTAAAACTAGAATCAGTAGAAATTAACACATGGTTACTGTCCAATAAAAAGACAGCATTTTTGCAAGAAGTATAATAAACATAAATAATCTTTGAAAAAATTTTTAAACCAAACATGATATGGTTCCTACCAATCTTTACCGTTTCTTAAATTGTCTAACTTGCTAATTTCATTTCTTATCAAAATTATAGCTTATACCTGATACCAAGGTCTATTTTAATTTATTATATGTTCTTGGTGTTTCCGAATGATTAGTTTTGTTTGTTTGAATTATGTTTAAAGCCAATGTCAGCAAATTTTCAGCTATATCATGGCGTCCAGTTTTTATTGTGGGAGGAAGCCGGGGTAACCCGCAACCTTCGGTATGACAACTAGCAATCCTGTCAATTAAGATTGGAGTCGAGTACATCCTGCCCGCAGTGAGACTCGAACCCACAACCAACCTCAGTGTTGACAGACCACGTGATCAATAATAAACGAACTTCCTTAACCCACTCGGCCACGGAGGCCTCTCAAATGATTGGGATTACTTGCTGATTATTTAAGAATGGAAATTTATTTTTTTTTAAACAAAAAATAAAAAGCCGTTTCTCATTATAGAGTTATGTTTTATAACAAGAGCAGGTATGGTCTTGAAATTTGTACGTTTTTATTTTCTAAATAAATTTTGTAGCCTGATGCTACTAACATTAACTGCAGAATTAGTTCGCACATCATAATAAATATAACCAGAGGTTCTGCTATATGTGAAAACAGAAACCCAACTATGTTCCCATAGTAGGTAATATGAAGTACTGATCTAAATGGGAGATAAATCTTCTTTACCGCAAGTAAGGAAATGATGTATGCCATATTATTCCTCGAGGCTGAAATTGGAACAGCATGCGATACGGATTTTGTTATATCTCTCAAACTGTTGAAGGGTGTGGTAGTTAGTCATCTACATGTAATGTTGGCCTGTCAATGCTGAGTTTGAGAATGCTTAGTACGACCCCAGGAAGGTTGTGTTTTACTCCAACCGTAATTGAGAAGGAATGCCAGTTTTCCTTTTGAAGGTCTGCGGTTTTCGATGGTTTCTGCAATAAAAAACTGGCCACAATGATAAACAATTACTGAAAGATACGTAAAACCTTTAAAACAATTACAGAAATTAAACTGGTTCCTTCCGCATGAAAAATATAATCACAGCACCACCATCTATGTACAACCAGAATATCTACATCCGCACATTTCCTTTTAAAAACACTGTGCATTTACTTGCCAAGTGTAATCGAGGAGTCGCGAGTTTCAGATGAAGAACAAACAGAAAGAAAGAAAAAAAAACAGCGGCAGTGAGAAGAAAAACATTTGAAATATAATCTGAAAATAGAACAAATCTAAATGTTGACGCTATCCAATGTGTGCGATAAAGAGTTTTCTTATGGAGAAAAGTCTGAGTTTATAATTTTCTTTTCCCCATTTTTAAACAAAAGCTCGAAAAAAAAGCGTTCTAAAGCCACACCAAATCAAAAATCGCACACAAAAACACGGCTGGTAATCGCGTTCAAGTACCACAAAATGTGATGAATAGAAAATCGTGAGAGCGATTTCCAGTTATGCAAGAGAATGATAAAAAGTGTAATTTTGACGCGACGAGGTAACGAATTTTTCTGTTTTCATTATCACCGCCCAGGAGGGCGGCGATATATTTGTATTCACTTTCGTTGCTAACGATGGATAAAGGAGAAAATATTTCTTAGTACACTTTAGTTACCATAAATGAACAGAAATTTGCTACAAGAATGTCAATCATTTAAATTGAGTGAAAAAACAAGATGATAGCTAAGTTTCGACTGCAAAAATGCTTGGGTAATATCAAAGTTTCATGTAATAATAAATTTTGTTGGTATTCTATTTATGGAGGTTAATACTTTTATCGTGGTACTGTATAATTAGGTGATAGTTCTATTGAAGAGCGTAGGTTTGAAAAATCGGAAACCAGAATAAAAGGCAATTTTGTTTATACAATTCCGGAGTATGCCGCATTTGTAAGATTCAATATATAAATGTTATGTCAATAATTTAATTGCACAACTTAAATATTAGTTTTAATTCAAGTATATTTCTGATTTAATATATGACAAAAGATTACATGTGCGCAAATTTAGAAATCGGCAATTCAAATAAGCCACAACAGCAGGACTTAGCTTTACATAGAACCTCATGGGGGAAAAAGTTAAAATGCCTTCTGTTTAGAAATAGCAATTCTTTCTAAGCGAATGTTCATTAGATAGTCCTTAGAAATTGTGTGTTTTTAGTTCGATATAAAATCTGAGATGTCTACTACACAAGCTTTTATATTATATAAAACAACTTGACTATGATTATTTATTCTTCTGGTCCTCTACACGTACAATTTTTTAATCCAATCTAAAAATTGAGATTATTTTCTCTAATTGCCATATTGTCAAGATGATATGTATTTTGCATTTAAGCAGATAGAAAAACACATATTCAAGGTTCGAAACGTTTGATTATACGTAATACAGCCTCTAAGAAAAACACACTATTGGGTCTAAAGTATATGCTGTTAATGTATAATTTTCACAAAATATTAACTTAAAGCTTTGACATTTTACACTATAATTGTAAAGAACATAAAAATAACCTCTGTAACGTAGGTATAAACATGCTTTAAAATGCATCCCATAATTTTTTTTTCAAATCATTTCGACAAACACGTGCAGAATGCAGAACAAATCGGCGGCGAACTGATGCTTTGCATCAAAAGTTTTTTTGTAATATTATTATCTGTTATTGACAAACCGGTACGTGATTCTGTGGCCAATATATTTTAGTGTATTTCCATTAGCTGGTTAATTTTCTTCAAAACTATTTGTGGCACGGACTAACGAAGAAAATAAGAAAACATTTAACAAATTCTCGTTCTTTTCAGTATTTTAAAGGTGTGAGTACATGTTGCTTACCCTCAGCGGGATTGGAACTCACAGCTTACATACAGTACATGGAATATTTATCTTATTAATTATGGACTTTTAAATACGCTTTGTATGGAACTTTAGATTATATGCACCGACGATGAAGCGCAGATCAATATCCTTCTACAAGGTCCATATAAGCGTATTGATCGAATTAAAAGTCCAAAGTTGTTATATTACATATGAAAACCACATTCTGTAAATGCAGTTACTTTATATTTAAGGTCGGTACAATCGCCAATATTGAAAATCAGAATATATATTTGGTACCATGCCTCATACATATGGGTTTATTTTTAGGATCATACATGTAGCATGAACATGCGTTAAAATAGAAACATAGCGTCAATATGATTTAAAAATAGAACAAGGCGTATGGAACCCCGTCGGTTGTAAAAAAATACACAGAATATTCTGATTATCACGTGATTGCCTTAGCCGATCGGAATTATAATACATCACACCATATGTAATATATATCCTTACCTTTCGACTTCCTCCCTTGCTTTAAAGATTCATAAAGTAAAATAAACCGTTCGTATGTATATATACCTTCGTATGTATGAAGAAAATGTCCGTGGTTTGCGACAATAATTATTAGCGGGGTACTTAAAATTATACATATTTATGATAGCTGATTGATGACTTATACAATCATGTTACTTTACGTCCATTGGCCTTGCATGTCCGCCTTGTCTGTGAGTAACCCACAATAGAACCATATTTGGTGAGTTTAAATACATGGGATGGAATCGGAATTATACATTTTAGATGTAGTAAATTTATAAAAATTACAGTTAAAAAGAAAAGGTAATATAGGTACTCAAAACTTTATTGTAAAGATAATAAAGGTGATGAATTCTACTACATGTGTGAGTATACTTGACCTACAAACAACAGATATTTTACAAACGAACAAAGAATAATAGGCTCTTTCATACGTTTTTGAGAAAGACTGGTTGATCTTTCAAGAGTAATAGAAATTTTATGTCTTTTCGCGCAGCGGAACGAGCCAAAAGACATAAAAATTTCTTTCACGAGTGAAAGATCACACGGGCGTTCCCACATCGCTATATCCTATAGACTCTCCATTGCCTCTGACGTCCAATCAGAATGTCGGAAACAAGAGCGTTGTTATACTTTCATTTGTACTGGGTCATCTGTACCAGAAATCAGCCATTTACGGAAGAAATAAAATAACAATTAAATAATATATCTTATATTCCTATAAAGACAACAAGTACAGAAAAGGTGTAACATAAATAACAAATAATATAGACTATTTACAAACATAGACAATCATTGCATAGGCGATGATGCATGATGCTTCTGTTCATATGTTTAATGAAGATACACAGTTTATATAACATTCTTTGATTTCGAGTAGATCGACATCAATTCAGAAAAATTTGGTACACGTTGAAGCTTACACAAGTAATGATCACCTCGCGTGCAGAATTGCGCGGTGATTATCATATTTTGCAATAATACGTAAATTACCCTTTGAACCAATGAAAATCTAAGTTATTTACAGTCATATAATAATTTTTGTTTATGCTGTATCGTCATGTTTGTCAATCCGATACTAAATAAATGTACTGGTTTGGTAGCGTTCTTTAGACCCTTTTATATCATATTTTGAGCTGCCTTAATTCTGTATTTGCACTATCCCAGTGGACTTATAGGATAATTAATCGGGCGCATAACGCATCTGATTAAACGAGTGCGCGGAACTTGTTCCGCGCACGAGTTTAATCTGATGCTTTATGCGACACGAGTGATCATATTTTGGATATTCACGATGTCCAATTGATTATCCTATTTATTATATAGATCCAAATTGTTTTCGTAAAATTTTAATGCTTAATCCTAAATTTTATGAACGGCGGCTGAATATCTGTATAGTAAAAAACCATTGTGACATTTTGGCGGGAAAAATCCCGAGAGTGAAAATAAACGATAATTTTCACATGTGATTTACCGTGATTTCTGTCACTCGGAAAATTCGATATTTCATCTCTGTCTATATAATAATTATATTATTCCATCTCCCAATGAAGAATACTAAATATTCTTCTCCCAATGACGATTACTACTATTCCATCTACCAATGATGAATATCTTAAACCTTTAGAGTAAAACGCCACTGATGAGTCTTGAATAGACGAAACGCGCGTCTGGTGTAATGAATTTGTCACCTTGGTAATTTTGATTACATCTTGTTGGAATATTTAAGCAAAGCCAAGTAACAGCGCTTCCGCGGGTGGCGGATGGAGAAGCACTATATAGAAGTTAGGGTTCAGTTAGAGTGAGAAAATTCAAGATCAATTTGTTATGACTTGTTTACGTTATTTAGTTATATTGACACTCAATGACTAAGGCCATTCGTTGGTCAGTCTGTGTCTATAGTTTTGACAAGAAACGCCATCATTTGTATCGTTAGATAATCTTCTAGGCTTGTATGTTATTTTTTGTTTATGCCGTATTGTCGATCCGATATTAAATAAGTGTACTGATTTGGTAGCTTTCTTTACACGCTTTATAAATATATATATCTAGATTTGGAAGAAAATAATATAATTCCTGTTTAAGTTTATCAAAAGACTCTAAAAACGAGTATGAGTATCTTGTATGTTCAAGCAATGTAGACAACCCCAAAATATACGGGTTCAGCAGTGTTCAAGAGTTGCTCATTGTATTTGCACCATAGTATATATATGTTGTCAGTATCTGTAAATTGTATGTTATTCTCTAGAGACTCACGATACCCTACTAAAATACCACCAGAATGTTTCTTTGCAATTTGTGTTCTATTTTTTCATTTTAAACTTAAAGTCAGGAATGTTTATCTGATCTAAGTTGTCCGCTCTTGTTTCAACCAAACATACAATGTTATAGCCCTCCAGTATGCTTATAAATTCCTAAAAAAATGGACCTTTTAATTCAGTAACAATTAAGACATAAAACTTTTAGTCAACCTTTCCTGTTTATTTCTGATTTACTTTCAACCCTATTTTGACTTTGATTTGACTTCGACAGTATATTTCACGAACAGCTGCCTCTTTTTCAGTTACAAGTGACCTAAATGCACTTCAGTATATAAAGAGTAGTACATGAAGATAAATGTTACCGTAGTGTAATTTCACATCTCTATTTGTTATGCTTCTATTTTTATAATATTTGGTAAAATACTCAATATACTAGTTGTCAATTTCAATAGCTAAATAGTGATCACTTACATGTATTTCGTGACTATTTCTACTGTCTGTGCACCTACAATCTGTTCAAGGGATATCATATTTATGTACATCGTTACTATAATATACAACATATTAACAATTAAAGCTGTTGATGTTAAAAGTAACATCGTTAAATGTAAGAGCTTCCTGGCTGACCCAATGGGGGTTTCAGGGATAGTTGTCCAGGTAGGGAAGAGTCCGAAGGATGTTGTCGTTTGTACATGTATGGACTCTCGTGTTGCTTTGGTGTTTTTAAAAAGGTATCACGATACCAAAATAACTTGTTTGTATTGTCAGTAGGAGTTGCGTTTGCAAAATACTGCTCGCCGTTTATAGCTTGTCCCGGACGAGTACAGCGTTTTTCCCTTGTCCCTAGACATGATGAGTAAAGCTTTTTCAATTGTCCTCGACAGCTCTCGGAAACTGTATATAAATACCATATGGTGTCCCGGTCAGCCATTAGGCTCTCTCTAGAATCAGACGCAAATCTTGTGGTATAGAAACCTTGCTACAATCGGTCTGGGATACTTTAAAATTATTTTCCCAAATGTATGAAAGTTTACAAACTCTATGTTTAATACCTTGTTTATCTTTGTAACTTTCGTTCGACATCTTCCGTTGGTTGTAAATCTAAAATCGTTTCCTCGAGTTTCCTAAGTGATTCAGGATTTAAATCTAAACCAGCTTCATTTATATATCTACTTTGTTTTTCTATTTTCACTTATTCGTTTCGTCAGGTATTCATTGTCTATTTGTGCTTGGCTCTTATTTGCTTTAATTTTATCATTTTACTGCATGTTTCGTGAATTTGTTTGCATCTGGTTTTTAAGCTGGTCATAAAGATTGCTAACTCACTCACAGCTAGATTCACACTCGGTGACTATTTTTGTCGGATCCGTGGTTTGACCCTCTAAGTTTCGTACCCAGAGTGATACTTCTAATAGATCTGTCTTTAACTCGTTTATATTTTGGATCATTTTAGTTATCTACTTCCTGTTTTATTTTTAACTGTATTTTCAGTATCTTATTTATCATTGCTTTTTGGTGTCTACTGTTACTTTCAGTTATTTTTCTGATTTCCGCTAAGAGCTCGACTGTTTCATTTAATAACATTTCTACGAGTTGATTGGTTGAGCTTTAACACTGAATACGTTCAAAAGGTTAGTTTTACTATTACATGGTAACACGTTTACTACAAAGACAAGGACCAATTTGGTCTATTCAAATTCGAACTGTTTGATCTACCTAGTATACCCACGGGCCACCGGGAATGGTCACCTTTATGTATCCAAAGTGCTATTTTCTAAAAATTGGTATACGGATCTCCTTTGTAAATGTTTCAGATAGAATCAAATAGTGTATAAATAATCACATGTGTAGAGGTTTAAGTCCAAACTTTGAATATCTCAGCTAGAAAAATCGACTCTATCTTATACCCATCATGTGATATCGACTTTTTAATGGAAATAAAGTTATTAGATCTTCCACGGAAAGTAAGCTTGTTAGTACTAAGTCATTTCCATTAAGAGTTAAACAATCCTATTTCGGCACCAAAAACTTTTTAAAAAGCGTCAACTGAATTCTTTGCACGAGTCGGAAACCTTGCTTGAAATAAAAAGGGACAAATATTATTCCTTTGGAATTATATTTATACTATATATGCAACCGTAAAATTTAGAGAAAAGACGCTGTTTTCCATAGAGTGGAGTAATCTAGACACCATTTAATTTCAAATTCGTTTTTTATTATTCAATCTGTCATCATTTTGTTTCTTGAAGATAAAATACTAGTATTTGGTTTAGTGATTTGTTTTCGATTTTCGTTATTTCATTAAGTTTTGATTAAACATTTTAAATGCTAGAACTATCGCTTTTAATCAATAGCAGTTTTATGGGGTCATTGAAGTCAACTGTCGTTTAATTGATTTTGAAGAACGTGTTATATCTTTATCCAGAAAATAACATTCATAAATTACCTTTTCAAACAAACCTTTTTGTCTTTAACCTGCGCCCCGCAGTTGTTCAGCAGAATGATAAGAGAACGAAAACTATTACTTTTAAGTTAGAATAAATAAATTTTTTATCATGTTCATTTCATTTGGCGAAGTAGTAAATTCCCACAACAATTACGGTATTTATAGTAGGAGTTAATAACATGGAATATTAATAGAATGAAATGTCAGCGATAGTTTGATGTTTATGTGTTAAAAGTCAATGAATTATAGTTGCTCTAGAATGTTAATTTCTATATATTGAAATATGACAATAATACATTGGGGCCTTGCTGGCCCAGTGGTTAAGGTAGTTCGTCCACTATTAATCACGTGGTCTGTCACAGAGATTGCGGGTTCGATTCTCACTGCCGGCAGGGTGTACTCGACTCCAATCTTAATTGGCAAGGATTGCCAGTTTTCCTACCGCAGGTCGTGGGTTTTATCCGTACTCCGGCTTCCTCCCCCAATAAAAACTGGACGCTGTGATACAGCTGAAAAATTGCTGAAAGTGGCGTTAAAACACCATTCAAACAAACAAACAAACAATTATACATTATACTACTATTATTTATTTATTTATTTATTTATTTATTTATTTATTTATTTATTTATTTATTTATTTATTTATTTATTTATTTATTTATTTATTTATTTATTTATTTATTTATTTATTTATTTATTTATTTATTTATTTATTTATTTATTTATTTATTTATTTATTCTAGTACATACAAGCTTAATACAAAAAAGTCTAATTAATATAAAGGGAAAAGAAGAAAATTAATTAGAAATACATGATAAGCTCTGTAGCAATAATATTGGACCTTACTTTAAAAATCCACTTGAATAGTTTTAAAGCGACAAAAATCACTTTTGGAGTTCGTTCGCTTGTGTCGCTCTCTTTCAGGCCTGAAATTAATGGCAGCGTTCACAACTTTTTGTCGGGAAAACTTTGTACTCTGCAAATTTATCGAATTATGACTACAAATTGTATTTGTCTGAAAATATCGAACACAATTCCATTTATGTCTTTATTTCAACATAAAAACTTATAAAGCTTGCGAAGGAACGCATGTTTGTCTTGTTTGATATTGAAAGACGAAAGACTGAAAGAACATAAGCTTTTTTGGTAAATCTCAAAACTAATTTTTCTATTGACCCAGGTAAAGTAAACCATACCGGATCGTGTACTAGCGTAGAGGTTCAGAATTCTCTTAAAGGTGTAATGATGCAGCTGTCACAAGGAATTAATATCTGGATTGTCCTATTGTTCCACAATTCGGAACTATACATAGCCGAAGGTAAAGAAATTTTTCTGTACAAACTTGAGTATTTTTTTAAATTAAAATCTTGCTTAAAGTTACAATTCCGAATATTCAATGAAATTACTTGCAAGTTCATCAGCAAATGCAGAGTTGCCACAATTTATTTCTTTCAGTTTTATTCCGTTTGATTGTTCCAGCTTTGATAGCAGATCATCAATAAATAGTTTATATAAAAAAGTCGACAAAATCCTTCTATGTCGAACACCTTTATTAAAAGGAATCCAATATGATATGACACCTTTCAAAAGGACAGCACTTTGCATTCAGTATAACATTGTTTGAATCTAGGGCTGTGTTAACGAAGACATATTCTAAGGATTAGGATATGTCTTAGAATGGTCTTAGGACACATCTAAGTCCTAAGTCGTGTCAACGAACACGTCCTAGAAGATCTCCTAATTTTCATCATACAGTTAGGTTGGCTAGATTGGTGTCCTAAGATGGTCTTTAGATATTCCCACTAATTAGGATATTCTAACTTTTGCCAAACAAAAACAAATAGGAGAACACATCAGAAGACGGGAAATAATATTCTTCGAAACAGAATGTTTAGATTATTTATTTATTTATTTATTTATTTATTTATTTATTTATTTATTTATTTATTTATTTATTTATTTATTTATTTATTTATTTATTTATTTATTTATTTATTTTGAATAGGTCGAAAATATTTTCGGAGTTCCTCAACTGTCGTCTGATAGTCTTTGTGTCGTTGACCTTGTAATTTTCGCCAATGTCTTATTTTAGTACTATTTTTTTTTACATTAGAAAGTATTTCTAAATAGTATATTTTGTTGGCATTCACTTCGGCGACCAAAACTTTAATATCAGTTCAAGGAAAGTTTGGACTTCTTTTCTAACTCGTGGTTTAACTAACGACAATTTGTACACGTGTAGATATCGAGTGAACCTTAAGCAAAACGCCTCTATATATAGGTCACTGGTTTATAGTATTCCATAATCTTTAAGAAATGAATTTATGATTTTGATATAATTAACTTTTTTGTGTTACAATTGTTTAATACAAATTATATGGATTTCTTTACGAACGCCTAAATGTATTATTATATTAAATTTATTAACCCTTAAATATTTCTATTAGTTTTAGAAAAAATATGCTCTTGAGTTTGTCCAACTAAGAATAATTTATGATTTTTATTAAGGGTAGTTATAAAACTAACTTATTTGTGAAACATATTCCACCGCATTAAAATGCCATTTTAAACCTGAATAAAAATATAGAACGGTCACATTTCAAACAATTTTGATTCTTTAGCTTGAAATAATATATTTATTGAATTAAAACTTGTATGTTGGCATGCTTTTTCTATGAAGAGATGTTTTAATTCATTTGAAATAAAAGAAAATATCGTTCTTTTACTTAGGTCTTATATGGAATCGAATTAAATGTACTATATAATAATTATTAATTTTTAAATCATTTAAATTTTACATATATTGTTACTTTAATTTTTAAATATGTATTACAGATTGTCCTAAGATCTTATTTAAGACTACCCTAAGATAGCTTCGTTTATATTTTTTTTAAATATCTAATAAAATTCGCAAAACAGGACAATCGGTCTATATACATTTATCAGGTCGAAAACATTATCGACCTCGTGAAAAGCATACAACCGTACATGTTATTCTAATTTAATTTTGTTCTGTCATTTTTTTGCTATGTATCCTATTTGCCGTTGTGTATAAAAGAATAAATCCACGATATACATGTCACACAACTACTTTTCTTATTTATTAAGAAGATAATTTACAGGTATATCCCCAGGAAGACCTCTCAATCATCACTGACTTTTGGTAATAGACGTTTGTAGATTCGATATATGTATCTTTCATATATTCAATAATTGGAAATTTGTGTTTGTATATTATCATTTGCTTTTAACACTGTATATTTGTATTCTGAAAACATGTTCCACACTTATTGCATACTTAGCTAAACACACAATACACTTAACTGGGCTATAGTTTGGCTATTCAAAATTAATATAGAGTTCAGCCTTAATGATACAAAGAAAAAATATAATTTTAGCTCATCATAACTTTTGGTTTAAATATTACGTCTTTATATTGTAAATATATATAATTAAATATAAGATTAATAAAATATTATTATGTTAGAAGCAACAGAATACATGTAATTGTGGACTTAATTTGTTCACTAAGAAATTTTTTAAAGAAAAATAACAAATTTTTCTATTGTAATATTTAAGGAATACTTCAAATTTCTTAACAGCTTATACGATATAATATGGATTGGGTCTGTTTACGCCTAATAAACCGCGAATGGTGTAAACAGACACAAACCATATTATATCGTATAACCTGTTCTGAAATTTGAAATATTCCTTATAATTTAATTTTAACTATAAATTTTAACAATTTTTATAGTTAAAACGTTGATGACATCATGGAACTATTTGAATTTTAACTGCATAAGAATAGGTCAAAGGTCACGCAAGTTATTTTTTTTATAAAATGGGTTGCTCGATTTGAATTAACCAATCAGATTTCAGCGTACAAAGCAAATTAAATTATTGTGTAATAAAAGATAATTATTACAAACTAATGTACGGACTCAAAGGTCATCAACGTTTCTACGGGGGACCTTTCATTTTTTCATTAGGGCGTCGTCAGATTTGTATACGGTAAGCCTGGTTTCGGCCAATTGTGGATAATTTGTTTGACAATGTCGAAAAAAGTAGGACTACTATAGTCTAAATATAATCAAAGAAATAACAAGGTGGCAATCAAACTTAAAAGACGAAAATCGATACGAATTCATGGGACAAACAACAACAAACAAACACAAAGCCAACGACACGAACTCTTAAAAAATGAAATGAGAGTAAACACTGAACCCAGGTGCTCCTGAAGAATTAGCTGTTTCTGTCTGTTGCAACTCACTCGTCGTGTCGTTGGTAATTAATCCAAGATAGCCACGTCCAAGTACATCTGTACTCATTTGAGAGACAGATATCGTGTATGTGTTTACAAGTACATTACGTCTTTCATAAAAGTTCATCAGTGAAGACAATAACTTTAGAGCAACAATACACCGAGTTTGCAGTTTAAGCGTTTATCCGTCAAGAAGATTGTGGCATTCCCAACAAGCTCTGTAGTTATGTATTGGATGAAAATCTCCATATGCTGGAGCGGATGTACTGTTGCTGCACAAGAAAGAAAAGTTGAAGTCGCCAAAGTTTGTCGGTGTAAACTTTCAGTCCATATCGAAACTGTTATACTTTTTTTCTGCGGCAGTTATAATGAAGTCTGAATTGGCGGATCCCATTTCATCAATTTATATATTGTTTATAAATCATCTTGTCCTGAAAATAACTGAAATACTTCCTGCTTGAGGTAAAGTAATATTTGATCAAATACCTATACTCCTTAACACCAGATTAAATACAAATTCTGCTTCACAAGGCCGAGTCAAATAAATTTCCGAAATAAGAAATCTTAGCTTGTTTGATTCGTCTGGACGCTAATTTCAAACACTTACAAATGGTTCCACATTATAAATATTAAATATCTTGAAAACATTATTGGTGACTAGTGGTTAAAGTAGTTATTCTTTTATACAGATTGATCACACGACTGGCAACTTTGCATTTTCGAGAAAAACTGGGGGCAAGATTTGCACGCCTACAAACTTTTAAGGCTTACGTCGGGGTTTGTAATCTAGCAGTTACTACGACTTCCTCCCCAATAAAGATTAAATACCATGATAACTAGCTGAAAGATTGCAAAAAGTGCCGTTAAACTAAAAACAAACAAAAATAATTTTAAACAGCATTAAAGAGGCCTCGGTGGCCTAGTGGTTAAGGCAGTTCGTCTACAATTGATCACGTGGTCTGTCAACACTTGAGATTGCGGTATCGATTCTCATTGCAGGCAGCGTGTACTCGACTACAATTGACAAGGATTGCCAGTTTTCCTACAGTACCGCAGGTCGGGGGTTTTCTCGGGAACACCGCCTGCCTCCCCCAATAATAACTGGACACCATGATGTAGCTGCAAAAATGCTGAAAGTGGCGTTAAACACCATCAAACAGACAAAAAAACAGCATAAATAAATGTTAAATGCAACATATATATAAAGATTGTTTTAATCAATATCGAGCGTAGTGTCTCGTAGTATGAAACAGAGCGGATACGAACTTTGGTCGGAAATTACCACATCGTGTAACCTGTGCATTAAATATGGAACAAATATTGATTAGAATGTTGTATCTGTTTGTTTGTATAGCTTTATCTTTACATCAGAACAATAGATGCTAAAAGGAAATGCTTTGTTTAAGTTTTTAGTTTCTTCGATTTTTGTAATAACTCTTTGCAGTTTTAATGGTTCTTTTCTGTTATCTTTTTTTTGTTAATATTTTTGTTGTCATTATTTTTCATTGTTAAACTTTAGACTCACTCCTTTTTATATATGTATTAAATATTTAAGTGACAGCTACACTGTCCTCCTTAGGTTTTGTTGTTTTATTATTTAGTTTTTAGTTTTTATTTATATTGTTGATTTTAAAAAAAAACAAACAACCTAAAATATATACGTCAAAACGTAGCATTTTTTAATCAATCAGAAGTATATGTTAAACTGCATTAAAAACTGACGCGATAATATTAGCGGAATTTTTTTTTTCAAAATGAGAAATTTGTGTTAAACTACTTATATTCCTGAAACCATATATTAGATGGAGCAACGCCTGCTATCAAATGAAGCTGAATTAGCTAATTAAATGGTTATATATTTTAAGTGACAGCGGTCTTGATTATTGTGTGTTTGCTTAAATGGTGTTTGGGGAGAAAGCCCCAGACCTTTGCTAGGAAAACTGGCAATCCTTGTCAATTAAGATTGGAGTCGAGTACACCATACCCACATCGAGATTCGAACCCGCAACCTCAGTGTTAACAGACCACGTGCTCAATAGTAGACGAATTACCTTAACCACTCGGCCACCGAGGCCTCCACAAACTTAGCCAATTAAAGAGTTTAAAATTTATATTTTTAGTTACGGTTGTTATCTTGGTTGATAGGCGAGATATAATTGTGATAAGGGACATTCCAAGGATCATTCATACCAAGGTTGATTCAAAATGGTTAAGTTTTTTTTAAATCGAAATATTAAAATGTACGAACGTACGGCTAAGGACATATGACCTACGATGGACGCAACATGATATCAACAGTAGATCAGTCAACGTAAATAAATGTTTGCTTAAAGTTTAAGGATCGATGAGAATATTTACGATCTAGGAATTACTTTCAGCCGAATCAACTAATAAATTCAAGAATTTTCTGTCAAGGCACCATGAAGTTTTTTTTAATGCAGTAATTGTCAATAAAATATATACAAACAGGCGTAACTCAAATATTTTTCTTATTGATTTTATATTCTGGGAACTCCCACCTTACTTTCAGACAAACAATATTCATACTTAATTCTGTTTATTTTTTACTAATGTACGTCTCATATTTAAAAATCGACAATTTTTATTATTGACAATATGACCTTCAACCAAATCAATTAACCCATTGATTCGGTCAACAACCGTACAAACAATATTTTTCAAATTCGTTGAGAAGCTCTACCTTTTAAAAAGGTAGCACAAAATTTAATTCAGAACTCCTATTCAGAAATGAATTTATTCCCCTTGTACTTTAAAAACTGATGATGCCTTAGTTTCTAAAAATAAGGCAAACAGTATTTAGGATAAAATAGTTTTGTAGCAGTAAATAACAATATGATATGTGTTTAATTAACGTAACAACATCGAACATATATATAAGAATCCATCAACGTCAGATTTATCCCCCTTGCTATCAGTCACCAACGTATGATATCTCTACACGTTCTTTATTGCTGCTGACGCGTGTTATTGTCTGCGATTGTGAAGATGTCTCTGATTTGCACATCCTCTCTGATTGAGCTACAAGCATTTTTTCTGCTTTTCTTTGTGCCCTAAAAATATATAAAAACATGTTAAAATGTCGACTTCAACAGCTAAAGTAATAAAAAATGATAAAAAGGGGCTCTAATCAAGAATAAGTCCAACACAATTTCTTATTTGCGCTCAGATGCGAATCCCATGTAAGGCTGGAGTAGAAGGGTCTAGCAAATCGCCATCAAACCATCTAACTTCATCTGGAGTTTTCTTTTAATTTCCGATGTTGTTTGGTCGAATTTAGGTCCGACGCATCTAAGTTTGGTTTAACACATCCACCCATTTTAGATGCCCCCAACCTAATATATAGGAAACTCCTTATTCATGAAGTCTGGATGCGATGGTGTTTGTGGAAACATCGCGGGAGTATTAATTTTACGGATAAACGAGTAGGTATCCAGCTATGATACAGATGATACAGGGAACATAGGATATCTTTTGTGGTATGTTTGCATTGGCATCAATCACTAAGGGTTGGGTGTAATTATGATAATTATGTAGTAGTTTGGTATACTAGATATAGTTTGTCGTCGAGAAAGTTGAAACGTCGAGTCTTCCATTTCGTTAGACGGTCATTAGACGGTTAACGTCTAGTTTAATAGGAAAGCGAACCTTCTACAATGAGAAGAGAGTGTTCAAATGAAACTCCGAAACATCGGTAGAATTACTTCTCATTAAGTCTCACGAAAAGAACGCTGACACAAACTATAATAAAAGAGGACCCACGTTGGGATTTGGTATATATAGGTTAATACGGCCCGAAAGGGTCACCTGTTTAGCTCTCCAAAATATATGAAAAGGTAGATTTTTTCATTTAAAAATATATCATTGGGTAGTTTAAATTATCTAAATATGTCTAAATTCTCATCTTAAGCCCATGTAAACAACGGTGATTTTATAAACAAAGTGTTCCTTAACATCACTTGATCATTTGTGTAGTAAATGGACTATTTTGTCAATGTGGGCTGTGCAATAAAAATATGAATAATTCTGATGCAATAATTCAATATATGATTATGTCCCGTTTCATAACGTCCATAAATATAGGAATATGGTGGGGTTTCAAATCTCCGTCCGCAGACCTGTACCTAAAAGTATCCTTAGTTACCCCCCCCCCCCCCCCCCCGCTAACATGACCACTACCTCTTCATAAAACCATTTGCTTCCATTAACGTTTTTGTGTGAAAATTTTGAGTACGGAAATTATTTATTACGTTTCCACGCGTTATCTCTGCATTCATTCCTTGTGGACAAATTAGCCATGTTACAGTTGTGTAAACCGCCATTGATTTTCACCTCTTTGGCCTTTTGAATTGATGATATTTATTTTTCCTATGCATATTAACAATATTTCAAATAAACGGATATATCGCATCCGGTCAGCACTCTCTCATACTTACATCATAACTTTTTATTGCATATATTAAGAACTGTGTTTGTTAGTGTTATATGGTACAATTATAAAATATAGTTATGAATATAGAAAAAACTTCTAGCTGGAAGATTAGTAGAATGTTTGTTTGAATGGTGTAGTAACGCTACTTACTGCATTACTTAAACCTAAATCCTTCCGTTGTGTTTTCATTGTTAGAGGAAGCCGAAGTACCCGCAGAAAACCCAGATCTTCAGAAGGAATGGAAGATTTTTTATTGATTGTTGTTTTACGTGCAGCAAGCAATATTTTAGCTATATTGAGGACAAGAAAATTATAATTTAATAATAAGTAGAACATCACTTCCTTAAGATCGAAACGTGATCTGATACAACTACATGTATATGAGAATATATACAGATAAAAAAAGGTAATTAAAACAATAAAAAAACACCATTCAATTATTTAATTAATAAAGAATTATAGTTCTATTCCTAATATCTTATATTTACTATAAATAACTGTGTAACTCTATCGTTTATATTGAGTTGCATTTATAAGTATGATCTGTTTCGTTAATTTTTAATTTGGAAGACGAGCCTTTTCTGCCGATTTTTGTGTAAACGCTTTTAATATGTTGCTTGGAATGTTAGACTATTCGTTTGGTTCTTTCCGAAGATCGGGGTTTTCGCCGGATACTCTAGTTGATGATAAATTAAATGCGTTATAACTGCGCAACAATTTATAACTCTAAGAAATAAAATTTTTCACAAGAAATAAATAATATTGAAGGAAATTACATTCCACGTAGTAAATATTTTTGCAAGGTCAAATTTGATATCTGTTTACTTCAAACAAAGAAGATGTGTCTACCTCTCTGGAGATATATCGTTTTCTTTCACATATTGCCGCTCGCCAAGTACAAAGTTTTGGTGATGATGTTTTGCGCATTCTGAAGTCATTTGGTTGAATACGTTATTTATATTCAATTTGTTCCGGCTTTCTTATTTTACCAACAAGTTTCTATAAATGATCAGCATTTTCAAAATACCAAATTGTACTGTCATGCATAGTGTAGCCTGCAACAGTGTACTGATTTGCTGGGTATGTACAGTACAAACGCCGTGCTGGTATCGATGCTTGGTGGACTTGCACTAGATTATGTGAGATTGTTTTATTCCATTAGAGGTCAAACCAGACATTAAAATTGTTCATTATGATTCTATTCGGTTATTACTGGGTTTGGAGTCGAGATAAACGTGCCCGAGAGGGAGGAAATTTTAACTCAATAAATATTACAACTCATACAGGCAAGAATTGCATGCAACACAGCGTGTTGGTCTAGTACAAAGCAGGCATTTGCAGAACAAGCCTTATTCTCGCTATCGAATCGCTGACTTGGCGTGAATCAAAACGCTTCTACTTACTTTCCGTTGTCATTATCTGATAAATGTGCTTGTTTTAAGCGCTTTAGACCAAGTAATTAACGTTGGTTTAAGTAACTAAGAGAGTATGATTAACGAATGTAGCTTTTGTCATATTATTCTAATTGTGTTGTATCGAATGGGAAATTTGATTGGCGCTGGATTTTTGGAGGTAATGTTTCTACATTATTTGATGCCCAGGGAGTCAACAAGAGGATTGTGAGTGATATACTGGCGTATTGATGTGTATTTGACTGTATTCTTAATTACAACGATTAAGTGTTACTTCAGAATCGGTGAATCCGGCATCCTATTTCTATAACAACTGAACGATATGATACAAGTGAAATTGATAAACTAATATAGTTGCCATGAAAAGTAAACCAAACTCTTTGAACTAACAAATAACCTTATCTTCTGTATGTATGATTACAAACATTAGTAACAAATCTGAAGCCCTCAGAAAACGATTTATTTTTAGTATTCCAATCATTTCTGGCTTAAAGAAATAAAAAAAAACCTATTTATTCTTCACAGCGGGTATTAAGGCGAACATTTTGCAGTAATGCAGAATTCAAACAGTATTGCATTTTTAGAATTTTGCCAAAGTTCCTGAATGTTTTGCATGAACATTATGCAGTCCTTTTGTAAGGAGGTTTCTCGATTGTTATCTAGTCAAAAAAGTCGAGTGGCGAGCCATAAAAGTCGAAAGTTAAATCACTAACGTTGATTAATAGCTTATAGATTATCCATATTATCTATGCATAGTCATGTGTTTTATTATTGCGTTTTTTGTTGTTTTTGTGTTTTTGTTTTGTTTTATTTGTTTTGTTTGTGTTTGCTTGTTTGTTTTTGTTTGTTTTATTATTTATTTATTTTTTGTACTTGCACATATTAAAAAAGTTCAAAATGACTCCATGTTATCCGCGAGGATTTTCCATTTTGGAAGCAAAATTTTCTTAAAAAGTGTGTACATAAGAAATTCGTAAAGTTCAGTATTTTGTGGTCTTCAAATATAAAGGTAATTTTAAAATAATTGCAATACTAGTTAGAAAAAAATGAAACAAGTCAGTCCACGTTCTACCTAGTATATTAAGACATAATTTAATTGAGCATTATTTTTTAATTTCCTTCATAAGACGACGATTAAATTCAATATCAACATTTACGAAAATAAAATTCTAAAAAGGGTTGTGTGCATTTATCGGCCAGATAAAAAATATTTGTGCCATTTTTTTTAAATAGGTAGTTTGCAAGAATGAACGTTTTCAACGCTGCTTTCAACAAATTTCTTCTGGAAAATTAAAGTTAATCAGCAACATTTTTCAACGGAAAACAGTGTCTATGAACGCCATTTATAATATTGTTAGTAAACTTACCTTTTCTTTTTCGCTTCGTCCTTCTCTTTTCTCATTTGTTTCATACGATACGACATCAGAACTGCAGACATCTTTCGTTGTTTACGATATACGTTATAGTGTAATATTCCAATGAATCTAATCTGAGATACCTACGAGAAGTGTTTACAAAATAATCAATTCTGGAATTAATGTCTATTTTGATTGTTCATTTCACTTTCTACATGTATTTGTACAGTGTTCTAAAATCAATGTCTGGTGAATTTGTGGTAGATATAAAGGCAGTCGGAGACTTATATAAAATATTAAAATAAAACCATACAGGATATTGGAAAAACTACGGGCGCGTTAATGTGTCACTTAACGCTCGCGTGCGTTTACATTAATCACTCGTGTATTGTAAATAGAGACTTATTTGTATAATCAAAACGTTCCAATTTGTTTTTTGTTAGTTCATGATTGTGGATTGAAATCAGAAGTACTACAAATTAAATTTAAGAATACAAAGTTTAATTTTTCATACTGACATGTTTTTGTTCTTGTTTAAATGGTTTTTATGCCACTTTTTAAACAATTTTTGCGCTATATCGTGGCGTTCAGGTTTGATTGAGTGAAGAAGCCGTTCCCGGAAAAAACAAGCGACCATCGGTTTGAAAACTGGCAACCTTGTCAATTATGATTAGAGCAGCGCGAGTCTAACTCGCAACATCAGTGTCTACAGGCCACTTCATCATATTCAAGAAAGTGTTTGCATATACATGTATGTCTTTACCATTTGTAAAACTGTTAACATATTACTCACGTACTGTTCCCGGTTCAACGCGTATACTTATATATAAGTGGAATCGATCATACCGTGACGAATACAGTAATGTTTCAAAGAAGGCGGGATCTTGAGTCAATCAAATCAAATCAATCTAAAAAAACTTAATGTGATAAAGATATCAACATCAATCTGAAGCTCTATATTTCTTGGGAACTGAAAAACTATTTAAGGCGGTACATTTGATTGTTTGTTTGTTGAATGGTGTTTAACGCCGCCGTTAACAATTTTTCAGCGGGGAGGAAACCGAGTATCCGGAGAAAACCCCAGATCTTTGGTACGAAAAGTGACCATCCTTGTCAATTAAGATTGGAATCAGGTACGCTCTGTCCGCGGTGCGACTTGAACCCGCAACCTTTGTGTTGACAGAGGACAACTAATTAGCGTAAATTTGAAAACAAATAATGAAAAGGCGTTAAGCTGAATTCTAACAGATATATATATATATATTATTTTATGTTTTTTCGTTTCGGCACGTTTTTGTACTGTTTAAATGCAGCGTTAAGTTGTCCAAATTTACTTGTAGTAAACGTGTTGTATTTGATTCGTCATATTTATAGCAGTATTCCTATTTAGACAAATAATCTTTCGGACGCGAAGCGAGCTAGGAAGGCGATGTTATAAATGACATGTCAATAAATAATCCTCTTGAGGCATGACACTACAGTTTATGCCCTTTGCATCTCGTTGTCCACGACTATAGTTTGCCATAAATAGGGTAAACGTCTTTGTAGTTTAGTTTTTTGCCTTTTTTCTTCTTTTTATGTTATACATTCGATGAAATTTGATAATTCAGGATTAATTTGGACTAGTGGCAAATGTGCATATTTCTTGGAAGAGAGAGAGATGCTTCCAGATCTTTAAAAAGTGCTTAGTGTGTTTTATATGTTTTGGAAGTCGTATGGCACTTTCAGGCCACAAAATGCCGTTCCAAATGCAAAAGTGAATTAGAAAAAACTTTTTTTATTGAATTCATGTGATACTAAACAAATAAACCTAATTGTGGTCTCGGGCCTCCGCCTAATAATAATTAAAAATTATGGCGTTGCTTAACATGGTGCCACTGATATTTTGCTAGATAACAAGCTAATTTTTAAAGTTTGTGTTAAGACAAAGTTGTTATGTGCAATATTGGTTACAATTGTCGGTTATTGCATTGCTATGGTTCCCTTGAATTGACTATGCAAGCGTGACCCTTCATTCAATATTATCTAAGTGTATTAGTTTAACGCATAGATATCATCATATACATTGTGATATAATTATATTAATATATTGTTCTTATTAAGTCATGCTTTGTAATGGAATAAATCATGATCTTATTGTAATAGTTATATTATTTTAAAGATATTCTTAAAGTTGAAATAGCTAGAATCTGCGGACTAGTGTTAAACATCGTATTTGTGATAGTATATTGTTTTCCATATATATTTCATTTTGGTAAAAACCATTGAAGCTGCTTTCATTTTTGGATCAATACATATAAAAGAGCCAGTTTATTGCTCAATACACCTTATCTGACTTCACGCGTACTGCACGACGAGAATAAGGTTACATTTTAGCGAATCTGTAGAAATAGTACATTCAATATAGCTTCCGTTAGCGCGCTTGACATTGATTATTACGTTAACTCTGAAAACTAATTACAAATGTTCGTTTATGCCACGCCCATTGACACCAACAATATCATATTATTAATCAATAGAGTCAGTTATGAAATTTATGTCTATGCGTACATTAATCCTTGGTAACTGACACAATACAAAATGTGTCATATGTAATTAAAAAAATGTTGCTATTGTCTGTACTAAAAACTTTGTAAGTTACTAGTGTTTTTCATTGCTTAAGCGTTAGATTGCCAAGTATCTTTTTTGTATGTAATATATTATGTTTTGAGAAAGTCTTTTGTACTGTTTTGTTTGTTGTTGATAGCTGCATTTCTCGCCATCCTAACAATCCATTAAAGACCAGAGGCCCAAAAACTCGTTCAAGATTAGAGGAAATTTAGAAACTCAAATGCATTGTCATTTAGTTGTCAGCTCTTGTCAATTCTGAGAATTTCTTCGACTAATCACTATCTCAAATAACTGGATTTAAGAACAATTTTAATAGGGCTTAGATCAGGCTAGCGGTGGAACGGACAAAATCCCTTTTGTGGAATTCAGCATAGGCGGACAAAATCCCTCTTGTAAAATGATGAATGAGGCCAAGATCAAAACATGGGTATTATATTTGTTTCAGTGGGAATCATCGAGTCGATAGGGTTTATATTGTTAGGTACGACATGTCATAATGAAGGAACTGTGCCATTTGATCCCTTTCACTATTATTTACCGAACAAACAACTCAAATTATTGAACTAAATCATGACATTATTTAGCTGAGTTACAACTTATTAGTAAAAGCCATACCCGTTTCAATTTCCTACAAGATGTACAGAATGTTTTGCTCAAGTAAGCAATGTTAGTATCATTAACTCGAGTCTACAAACACATTACTATGATTCAAGGTCACCAATTAGGCACTTCAAATGAGACCAACAATTTATACTATTTAGTAATTTAACTCTATATGTACGAGACTGTACGGTACTGACATTTGTAAAAAAAGCATTAAAAAAATCCGTTTCGGGAGCGATTTCCTCCGCCTTGAAAATTTTACAGGCCGGGGGGGGGGGGCAGATTTTGTCCGCCTATTAAATTTAACGAGTGAGATGTTGTCCGCCTATGCTAAATTACACGGAAGGGATTTTGTCCCGGGGAGATTTTTGTCCGAGACTTAGGCTAGCCACAGTAGAGTTTAGAGTTTACTCATGCTATCCACGGCAGAGTTCAGACGTTGTTTGTGTTAAGAAACGCAGTGGTAATACGGGCGGAATGGGCACGAGTATTATTCTGTTGAAACTAACTGAAATCTTGGTGGCTACCAAAAAGGAACAAATGTTGGGCCCAAAACGATGTAGGTTGAGCTGCCATATTACCATTTATTACGACCAATGGGGTTCCATGATAAGTAGAAATACTACCCACACCATCACACTTACCTCCATTCCTGTATGAGTTGCACACATTTTGTTTGTTTCGCTGTTCGGAAAAAAACAACAAACTGGTACATTTTTGTTTGAGAATAAAGTTCTATATGTAAGTATAAAATTCTATTCTTCCGACAGTGGAAACACATGTTGATATTTTTTCGTTTTCATAAATATTAATTTAATTAATTTATCAGTCTATTGGAACGACGTTTATTGAATTATTTTGAATAGTTGTAAACCCATCGCCGGAAGTACAAGCAACCAATCAAAATAGGACACAAAATATTCACGAAAACGAGAAAATATCTGCAAGTGTGCCCACGGTCGGTAAGTGGTAGCAAAGCGATAACGCGACCGAAAGTGGATTTCCGACGATGAAATATCACATTTAAAGCACTATATAACATATACCCATTGCACGTGTGGCAACTGCGGTTAGTTTTTCTTTTATAGAAAATTTGTATTACTATAAACAACCGCGTGTGTTATATAATCACAAAAGACAGGGTTAAAAGAAGCTACACATTTTCACAGCATCAAAAGCTATAAAGATTTCTAACTATTATGTAAGCGTTCATTTGCTGTCTTAACCAATTAGATAACTTCATCAGAAGGGTCCTGCGTATAAGACCACTATATATTGAACGGAGATCAGTTGGCAAAAAATTGGACCCTAAAATAATCTGCAGAAATGTACATTTAGACTAGTTTTAAAGGATCAGGGAAGGGTACAATGCATGCAATGTACACGTTACCATTTTCACCCGGGGCATGCCTCTTGTTATTCATGTTTGTTTCACCGATTGATATCAAAAGTTGATTACTGTACAGACAATTCATTGCCAAACTACGAGGGTAACCAAGGGAACCATGAGGATATTAATATTATTTTCTTATTGACATATAATATTATCTTAGAATTTTTTTCTATATACTTAAGTCAGTACTTTTAAGTAATGTATTGTTTACATGTGCGGGGGTTGTTACTCTTTATGTAAAATAAATATTTGTCTAACCATGGTATAGTTTAGGACAAAAGAACGCGCTTTCACTAAATTATAAAAAATGCACCGAACACAAAGATAATATTACTGGGCGGACATGAACTGCATAATAACGACTTGTCCCCTTGTCAAAAAGTCAAACATGTATTTTCCAATTGTCTTTATACAATTCTATTTTTTTAGAAAAGAAACAAAAAAGTGTTAAAAATTCAAAACGATTTTTCGTTCTTTGGTCTAATTGACAGACAGAAAACAAGTATCGGTACTTTGGTATTTCGAAATTCTGAATTTCTTGTGCATATCACGTAGCTTCGCTATACGTCTATTTCTACTCGTCGCAATTCCAGTTTTGTGTGTGCCAGCAACCTAAAGTACAACTTGTCCCACATCGACAATGCTGGGTCTTAAAATGAATATTTTAAAAACATTCGATTGATTGGTCAGTTGACAGTTAACCATTTTTTATGATTTCAGGCGTAGTCACCTTTTTTCCGACAGCCGATATTAGCAGCATTCGTTTGGTTAAACTATATACTGAACTGCAAAAAAACGTCACACCAAATAAAAAATTCACATACGCCTATTTTAAAATTAAGAAATTTAATAAATCCATTTAACAAAATTTAAATAAATGAATTACTGTATCTAGGTTATGATGTTTTCTCAGATGTATAAATTACACATATCACAGTTTATTGATGATTTATTTTGTGTCACTTAGGGACAGACCATTTAACTTGAAGGGGGGGGGGGGTCTTGGTTTTTTGTTTTGGTCAGAAAATATTTATTTTTTGAAGGCAGATTTTTTTTTCATTATTAGCATTATTTTATATAGCAGAAATCCTTCTTCAGAATTTTTTTTTCTTACCCTCTGCTTCCAAAATATTTTTTTCATCAAAAATCATTTTCAAAATATTTTTTAGGAAAAAACCAAGGCCATCCCTTGCAAGTTAAATGGTCGGTCCGTTAAGTCAATAACGTGTATGTTCACCACCAACACATTTCACAGCAACATATCTTCGGTGCATAGATTTGATCAGACGATTAAGGAACGCCATTGGAACATGAGCACATAGTCTTTGAAAGTCAGCTTCATTTTTAGGACTTTGCTTTACATTTAACTGTCTGAACTTCGTCGCATAAATGATCCCTTGAGTTAAAATCTGGACTCAGAGCCGGCCAATCTATAACATTAATCATGTTCAGTTGTAAGAGATCCCTTGTTGCTCTTGCTGTATGCGCACGTGCGTTATCATTCTGGAATGTCTTGTTTAGATGATTAACGGTATAGTGTGAGGTCTCCAGACATGGTCGATGTATCAGGCAGTTGCCTCTATTTTGCTTAAGATTATGGAGGATAACTTAACTGGTTTATGTTCAACTCTCCCATACCATGATGTTGGGACCAAACGAAGCATCTCGTTTATAGGATTTCAAGTGTCTACTAACGTTTTACACGCCTTCTCACATTTATTCTGACAACTTTGTCAGAAAGATGAAGTTACGTCATTGCTTGTTACGCTAATTTTTTCACAGCACCTGTCAGTGTTTACGCCCGAAACATATAAAGGTATTTATTACATGAATATAATTTTGCGTGTTTTTATAGGTCTTAAACCAACTTTAGGGTCGCGATAAATTACATAAAAAGATGTACATTTTTGTCCGCTCCACAGTGGTCAAGAGGAATCCAATATTGACTTGGTTTTGACTAGACTGTCAAGCCTGTTTTTTATTACTGTTCCTTTACAATTATAATTTTCAATTTTAGTGGTCGTTGAATTTGAACATCTGTAATTATAAAGTATACTGTTAAGAATTTAAGAATACAATGATTGATTTGTTATACTTTATCAATATTTGAAATGTGATTAAACTGGAATTTTAGCTAATCAATATCAAAATGCGGTATTAACAAAAAGTTTTCAGGGTAACCAGCATTAAAACAATCAAGAAATGTAAGCACCCTTTGTATCTGATGAGGGGAGATGATGATTTTATTCATATAATAAAACAATTACTGACTTTGATATACGGTCGCTATCAGGATTTCTGAGTCCTAGCGGCTCGGTCAATATTACATTTTCTCTAGCTGATAAGTCATGATAGCGACCTATATCAAAATAATTCACTGTATTATATTTAGATAATATATTGTCTAGTTAAAGCAAGTTTTTGGTATAATCCATTTCACTTCTTTTAAACTACTATTGAAAAAAAACAATTTGCTGTAGTAGCCATAGTTTCACTTGAGCAATGAACGAGAATGAAAATTGATTGATATCCGATAAAAAATTCTGAAACATTTTTAATTAACTAAACCAAGTGAACCCCGAAATTAAAAAAAAACAAATCAAAAACAAAACCAGACCAAGTTATTGTAATTGTGTCACATATGTCTTATAAGGACCTTTAAGCATGCGCATGTATGGGATGGTTGTTAAACGTTTACCGAAAATATTTCTGTTGCGTACGAGGTCAGGTTTACAAACAATAATAAGATACTTGGAAAATTGTTATGGACCGATGGACTGTTGAATGTGAATGCCGATAGAGAACGTTAAGAGTTGAAAAAGAACTGAGAAAATCGCTCTTTGAAGTGACAACGCGCTTGTTTGATTTATTTTTGTTTTCTTTTTCTCAACATCTTACAAAACAGTCTAACGTTTAAACTTGTCAAAAAAATCTTGGCACCCACTATGGTCCGCGGCCAAGCTTGACTATAACCTAGAGAGATAATCTCGCATCTGTCACCGAAGCTACAATAATGTAGCTTCTTTTTTATGGACGGGGCTACAAAGATGTCCCATTACTCGTAATGAGGCAAAAACACTCTAGGGATTTATACATATTTTCCGCTATTAAACTGCTATTTTTGTTTAATTTATATTTTTCCTTCTCCGCCGTTCAGTTGACATTTCTACAATGTCTAAGTCAATAATTTTAACACTTTTTCGTAATCATGACATTGTTGACAAAAACTGAAATTATGGACTGTAGAATCGTAGAATCGTATCGGTAAAAATTTGATCCCTGCTAATACATCTGGAAAAATTTTGATCCGGATGAGTATTTCACCAAATCGATTCAGAAATTATGAACTTCCGGAATTCAAATTTTGGCATAGTCTCGATCATCCAGACGCTTAATTACATTTGTGCGTCTGGATTCAACTCTATATTGAACTCGTTATCATTACGCCCAAAACTGGGCGTAATTTTTGATTGGATGATATTTTTAGTGTCTAAAAAATTACTTCCGTTCATATCAAGAAGTGTATAAAAAATTGTACCAAAGTTTACATTTGTATATTTTTATAAAATATTATTTTATCAATTAATTAAACAAATATTATTGTTATGCACAATCAAGAGTGAATCCTACTGTGACGTCATAGACATTTTTGCATGGTTTTCCTGGTTTAAAAATAGGGCCCTAAAAATAGAATCATTGTTTGTCTCCACCTATTGGTAGCGAAATTACAACAAGGTGATCCCAGACGCTATTATATATGCGTCTGGGTGATCGAGACTAATTTTGGCAACAATGCCATGATTTTGAATAAAGTGTAAAAATAACGAATTAGGTGTTGCAGAAATATCAGTTAAACTTTAAAGACATTAAAAAGTACATGTATGTAGCAATTTAGAGAAACAGTTGAATAGCTTATTATATGCATAAAACCCCCGGGTGTGAATCAATCCCGGCTTGCTCCATTACGAGTAATGGGACATCTTTGTAGCTCCGTCCATAAAAAAGGAGCTACATTAGTGTAGCTACTGTCACCGGTGGACTAACAGCTGAGATTTTTGTCAAACCGTCTCAGTGCATAGCAACGCTGCATGAATAGGTGTTTCCTATATAGTGTCATAGATTTAAGCATATGATTGTGTATATTTATGATTTTAAAGACTGTTGAGAAACATTTCAAACAAATCGTACCAAGCGCAGAATGTAATACTATTCCCATCATATCAAAATTAGAAATCTGAAAATTACCACATATTCAGTCGCTCGAGCAAACTAATGGTATTCATCATAATAAATAAATCCATTTGGATCGAAACAATATAATGGATTATGGAATACAAGGAATCATTAATTTATTAAATAGTTTATATATTATTGATAAGTATATGCCCGACAACAGCAACAGGGGAAAATGAAAACAATTATGTCTTCTTAAAATCGTTTCAGTTTGATGAAATGAAATCTTTTTTGTTACATGCATAGTGCTCATTAATATAAATTAACGCAAATGACATGCGCAGCAGTCACCCATTATGATATGGCCTTCAATCGTATACAGTAGCATTTTATTGACCAGTACGATTTATCAGTATTTTCAATCAGAACTTTTAATTAAAAATAAAGATTAATCATTTTCCTGGATTGGTGTCGTCAATAGGTATGTATAATGATTACAAAATTTAGGTCAATATCGATTAAGCAAATGGTGTTACGAATTAAATATTTTTCAGAATGAATTAACTAAATCGAAACTATCACTGTACACGATTGCCGGCTTCTTGTCTAAATTTTGGTTTAAAATTGAAATCAATTTAATAGACTGATATACTTTCTGTCAAATTCATGCTACATTATAAAATTCGTTTTGTTCTGAATTTCAATAAATGATACATGTACGCTGGCGAAAGGAACTAAATATACTTACCAACATGTCTGACATGTGCAAATAAGGTGGATCTCGTTACAGTTTCAAGTAACAATTTTGCTATTTCCATATTCACCTTAGAACGACAATTTCTGAAATTGATATCTAATTATTTAATATATTGTCAAAAAAATCACAACCTATTGGTCTTTGCGATTAAGGTAAATAAGTATTTTTTCTGCTATGTATATATTAATGAAAGCATTTCTGTTTTGGAAAGGAGGGGTTGGTGGTGGTTGTGGTGGTAGTGTTAGTGGTGATCGTGCTAGGAACTTCCTGTACCGATCAGAAATGTACAAGCCTTATTGGTAAAGCGATATTGGTAGTTGCTCTTCTAGTATTGTCCACTGGCTTGTCAACTCTTGGACTGCAAGTTCGTTCGGACAAGGTGTGCTGATATTTGGCTTACTTGACATAGTTGCAGTTTTTTTAAGCCGTTTTTATCGAATATTTCCCCATTTTTCTCCACTATAAAAATGGGCGCTATGGTATATCTGAAAACTAAATTGCTGATATTGGCGTTAAAGCTCAAACAAGCAAGTCAATTATTAAATTCACTATTCCTAATTCAAGTACAGATTAAGCATATGCTGTGAGTATACATAACTTTCCAATTGTGTTTATTTTCATAAAAGTGCATGAATTCTGAAGATGGTATCAATTGTTAACGCAAACAAATCAATAAAATTAATAAATTTTAACATAAATACATTTTTGTCAAACTTAAAATCAATCACTAGTTACTTACATTAAATGTTTATTATTAAAATTAGTTAGCATATACGGACAAGAAATGAGTACCGCTCTATTTATAAAATGGATTGAATGCAGTTTTGCTGGCGCTATAGGTGTTTATTTCCTAAAGGTTAACCTTAAACTATTGACCCTAATGATAAACATATATGTATGGCACGCGAGCGTCACATTTTATCCATAAATGAAGATTATGGGCAGCCACACATAAAATAGCACACGCTATTAAGAGTTCATTATATAGCGATTTTCATATCACACTCCACATCAATTCGAGACCCCAATATCTACCAGAGGACCTCTGCATGGGCAGTTGAGTTGATTTAGCACACGCTACTTGTCCGATGCAGTATTATCAAAGACAAAAAGACAAATCTTTATTCTCATAAACCAATTACACTGGTACAGAGAAATATCCATGTGTATGGAACATACAGTCAACACAAACATACCACATGTGCACAAAAACATACCTGACATATATACAAATGATATATACAATTACACAAGGAGCCTAGAGAAAGTCTGCTTTAAGTATTTTTCTTACAAGTCTACATGTTTTTTCTAATTGCTTTTTGTTGGTCGCACACATAATTTGTTTAAATTTCAATATATTTGGTCTATGTGTAAAGTTATTATCTAATAATTTATTCCGAATTTGCTTAAAAAAATTACACTCCATTATATAATGGTATTCATCGCCAATTGATGTAGATTGACATTTTGTACAAAGTCTATTTTCTCTGTCAGTTTTATTCCACCGTCCTATTTCAATAGGTAGTTTATGGTTTGTAGTGCGAAATCTACATAAAGTGTAGATGTCACTATCATCTAGTATATTAAAATAGTTTTCAAATTCAAAATTATTTTTAAATAATCTATATATAACTGCTTTTGGAGAGTTTTCTACGAGAGACCTCCAGTATTGTATAAATTGGTCTTGCAGTCTCGTTTTAATTTCGGATAGAATCCACTCGGGGTTTTGGAAATCTAGATCTGTCCAGATGTATGTAAGACCAATATTATCAAATATCTTTTTGACAAAAGCTACCCAAGAAATATTAAAACTGTTTTCATTGTAGAGTTTGTGCAAAGTCATGAACGATATATAGGACAGCTTTGTATCTTTACCATTTATTAGCCTTATTAAGTAAGATATCATTCTTAGTTTGATATCAATTTCAATTGGATAAATACCAAGCTCCCCATATATCATGTAATTTGGTGTCGATGATTTCAATTTTAACAATAATTTACAGAAACGTAGTTGTACTTTTTCAAGATAACTAATGTTTTTATTACATCCCCAAACTTCTGAGCCATAAAGTAAAATAGGTTTCACCATTTTGTTGAAAAGGTCGACTTGACATTCAATTGATAAATTATGTGAGCGACCACGTTTCAGGACTTCAAACATTGCCTTCGTTGCCTTTTCTGCTTGCTTCTCAATACTTCTTTTAAAATTCCCAGTCCTGCTAAGCAGGATGCCTAAGTAATTAAATTCATTAACAATATCCAAAACTGCCCCGTTAAATGTAAACTTTAAATTCGCTGGTTGTTTACCCTTTGAGAACACAATAACTTTAGATTTTTCTATGTTAACTTTTAGTTTCCATACGTCGCAGTATTCTCGGAATTTATCTAAAACATTTTGTAGTCCTTCTTTTGATTCTGCCATAAGGACTGTATCATCTGCATATAATAGAACGAATAATTTCAGAAAAATGTTCAATTTATCATTAATAGTCTCTGAGATAGAATCTAATGCTTCAGCATTCATTTCTTCGAGGAATGTCTGCAGATCGTTTAAATAAATAGCAAACAGAAAAGGTGAAAGGTTTTCGCCCTGTCTAACTCCTAATTCACAAGGGAAAAAGTTTGATTTACAACAGTTATAAGTTACACAAGATTTTACATCATTATACATGTTCATAATAACAGTGTACATTTTACCATTAATATTGTTTAAAAGGAGTTTATGCCAAAGAGCATCTCGCCATACAGTATCGAACGCTTTTTCGAAGTCTATAAAGGCACAGTACAATTTTTTTTGATTGACATTTTATAATTTCGAAAAAAGAATAAAGTGTAAAGATACTGTCAATCGTCGAGTAAGATTTTTCTAAATCCAAACTGTTTTTCATTCAACATTTTCGTTTCCTCTGAGAAGCGACATAACCTATCGTTTAAAATAGCGGTGAAGAGTTTTCCACGTGTTTAAGATTAGAACATACATACTCATCTTTTCTTCTTAATTCTGAAACATGAACAAAAATATTCATATGACAATATATGTTATTACTTGTTATCCAAGATTATGTTCAGCTAATCATAGGATAGCGGTCAATATATTATTATAACTCGTGAACATGAATTTTAAATAAGAATGTCGGAGTAATTTTGCAGCTGTAAAATTATTTTATCTAAGATTATCAGTCATAACTCGTGAATTCGACTATAATAATCTATAGTCGAGAAGAATGTCTAAAGCAAACAAAACAATAATTGCCCGAATACAGAGAAATATTGCAAACATGATCTAGGACAACAATACCACATGCAAAATAAAATTGAATGGACCCAAATTCAAGGTCATTACCATACGTAAAACGTACGTTTTAACTTTCGGTTTACGGAAAGGAAGACGTGCATTTTACACAATAAGGTCCTATATTACATATAGTTTATGATTCTTACATTTTCATTGGATTATTTAATCACGTGGTCCCCCAAAATATTCTGTGTATATATTCTATTTCTAAAGCATATTTAAGGCTTGTTACTATTTTTAAAGCATATTTAAGGCATGTTACTATTTATAAAGCATATTTAAGGCTTGTTTCTAAAAATAGATCCGGATATACTCTTCCGACTCATTATTCTAAATTTAAATAAATAGAGAAAAATTCATATGTAATATAACAATTAAGGACTTTTTACGAGGTCAATACGCAGTTATATGGACCTGTAGAAAAATATTGACCTCGGACTTCGTCCTCGGTCAATATTTTCCTCCACGGTCCATATAACTGCGTATTGACCTCGTAAAAAGTCCATATTTGATAAATATATTCGTTAAATATTGGAATATCGCAGCCATGTTGTATGTTAACTATTCGCTTTATATGAACGGCAATCATAGCGTATTAATATTTCACACTAGAAGTAGTTCGCTTTTAAAATAGTTTTCAAATTGCGGGTTTCCGACTTTGATTTTTGAATTTATTTTTGTTATACATGATTTTGTTACCTTACAATGGCCAAATTTTTTTTTATAGAAGAATCCTTGTAATTTTTAGATTTATTTGAAAAGGAATTATGATACTTGATTGCAGCAATTTTCCAGCTAGATCATGCCCTTCAGTTTTTATTTAAAGAGGAACCCAGAATAACTATTGAAAATCTGTGAACAAAATCAGTTGAAAAGACATAGCGTTTGTAAATTGCCTGCACTTTGTGAAAATATTGCATTTTTTAATCTTTCTGTTTGTGACTAAACGTATCTGCGCCATATCTATTCATAACATTCAAAATAACAGCGCAATATTTATGCACATCGGACGCTGAAATATTGCTTTCTGGACGTTAAACATCAGTTAAATCAATTATACGCACACCAGCAATGGCCTTCGAACATCGAACAAAATAATTTAATGTCGAGTTGTTTCCCTTACACCATATACTGACTGTTAATCGCATTATCATTAAATATATCTATCTTAGCAAGGCGATAAAATTGCCTTAACAGTGAGTTACAATAACAGAGACACTATTAACCAACAGAGTATCAACCACTACACTTGATATTTTTCATTCATTAATTATATTTTGTAAAAAGAATAAATATTACAACACCTACTAGCTATATGTTAACATTGACTAGCAGTTGATCGCTGAAAACGACAACCTTAAAAAGTATATTTTAAAATTTCGACAAGATGTTAGGAAATCAATTTGTTTCTGGTTTTTTTTTTTCAAAATGAGGCACAACTCCATAAGGGGCCTCGGTAGCCGATTGGTTAAGGTTGTTCGTCTACTGATGATCACGTGGTAAGTCAACACTGAGGTTGCGGGTTCGAGTCTCACTGCGGACAGGGTGTACTCGACTCCAATCTAAATTGACAAGGATTGCCAGTTTTCCTACGGTAGCACGGGGGTTCTCTCCGGGTACTCCGGATTCCTCCCCCAATAAAAACTGGACGCAATGAAATAGCTGAAAACTTGCTGAAAGTGGCATTAAACATAATTCTAACAAACAAACAAACAAACAAACAACTCCAGAACAAATAATAAATGAACTGTTCTAATCTTATTAGATACGCCAACACATCATATTTTTAATATTTTATATTCAATATTTAAAATTTTAGTCCCAATGTCTTTTGGTTGATTTTTATTAAAACCATTTACAATGAAAAAAAACAATATCTTTCGTGTTATGCATGTCATTATCGTAAAAATTACGTTTCCTTGTGTTAAATGCGTTCTTACAAGACCGGTCCTTGTCTGAAACTTCAACAACTCATACATTAATTAAATCGGGTGGGGGGGGTATGTGGGGTGGGAGACGGATATAAACTTTATTGTCCCAGTAGCGTAACGAACACTTATATTCTTGCTACAGAGAAGCTTTATGCATGTTAATTAATACTGATGACCACAGCCGAATAGCTTCGAATCAGAAACTTGGGGTTATTTCTCGCATGGGGATTTGTTTGGAGATTGCCACGCTCCTTGCACTTGCACGATAAAGACCTTTTGGTAGATTTCGAATATGATTGATTGATTGATCTATTGTTTTTATCGTCGAGCTTTTCAAAAAAGAGTAGGATCATTGTAGCTGCTACAAAAGGGTTAATTTCCTGCCTCTACCCAATACGCCAAGCTTTTCCAGTTGCAGTCAAAATTTTGTTTCCTTGCCCATCCTTTTTCCTTGTTGATGTATGGTATATTAACATGTTCTCGTCATGAATATAGCTGTAAATGATCCTTTGAAGTTGGGCAACATTAAATCATATTTTTGTGGGGTTCAAAGTTACTGACAAGTCTTAATTAGACAAAACGCGCGTGCGACATGGTAAATTTATAATCAAGGTATAGTTGAGGACATTTTTCTAAAACACATTGGAATCGCCCTTTTCAGTACTCTTAATAATTTGTCAAAATGATTAAAAGATTACATGTAACAGTGCATTAATCTTATGGACAATTAAACAGGGTAAATAAGTTGATTGCTGCCCAGCGCGTCCCCAGATGGCGAATAAGTCATGTCCTCTCTTTTGCTTTGTCAGGTAAGGCAACATTCAATTATTCAATCATAATTCTAATATGATTTGCATATTTAGAAATACGTTTATTTGATTGGTCTAGATTACTTCCGGTTGAGGTTTTTAACGAAATTTATTTTTTAATAAATGACGTTGACTCCATTTATTTTAGGATAAACGACGTTGACCGAACTATTTTTAGCGTAACCAATGTAAACAAAGATGGCGACTTTCAATATCGAAAGTAGCGATCAACTTACAAATTATTTGTTTGATGAATTATCATTAATGATTTGTTAAATTTAAAACTTTCCTTGTGTTCGATACAGCAAATAAGGTTACAGATTGATGTAAAACTAAAAATTGTGTTTATTAAAATCAGAAAATGGTTTATGGAAATAATCGTACGTTTAAAAATAAACAAAATATTCATACGTTCAGTCAATCCCGCTACCAAATACACAAGAAATATGAAGTTGAGAAACACGTTAGATAAATTAATTTCTTAATGCAATTTTAAAGAATTATAAGGATTAAACACCGTTTTCAATGGATTTATCGGTATATCAACAAGACCAACTGACTCACAAACATTTGTTTGTGAGTGAGTTGGTCTTGTTGATATACCGATAAATCCATTGAAAACGGTGTTTAATCCTATAATATTTTCGTGGGGTTTCAAAGTCACTGCATGACGAGTCTTAATTAGACAAAACGCGCGTGCGACATGGTAAATTTATATCATTGGTATCGTGGAGGACATTGTATTGTTTTACATGAACACATGTACACTTCATGAACACATAAACCAATATTTAAAAGTTAATTATTTAACTTTTAAATAATGCTCTAACAAAATTAAAAGTCATGAAAATGTTGATCACATTTTAATGATACAACTTCCAAATTGATGTTGGTACCGCTTGAACACCTGTTATCATTGCAAGCATACATGTAATGGATTCTCCCATTTGACTGTTTTTGTTCACGTTATATTTTGAGTAGTATTTCTAAAACACATTGGAATCGCCCATTTCAGTACTTTTAATAATTTGTCAAAATGATTTAAAGATTAATTACATGTAACTGTGCATTGATCTAGTTGACAAAACAGTTAATTGCTAGAAACAACTCACTTTCACTCCATAACCATATCAAGTGTAATATATACAGTTAGGTGCAGTCCTAACATTACATAAAGTTAACTTAAACCAGTCAAATTCTCTGGTCAAACTCTCTGCTTTTGAGAGAAAACATCTCTGCTTTTTGACAAAAACCAATCAATTCGACCGCTTTGACTGGACAAAATTTTGTCCAAATCTCTGCTTTAAATATTATCAAATTTTCTGAATTGTAGGGCTTTTTTGCTGATCATTTTTGCAATTTATAATTTCACTCTAGCTGTTATGGTTTTTAAGTAACAGGACAAAAACGGAAAATTTCATAAAAAAATTGCAATTTAAGGGCAATAACTCCTATAAGGAGTCATCTGACAATTTCAGACTTAATAGCAATTTGTAGGGCTTGTATTGCTAATCATTTTTGCTATTAACAGTTTCACTCTAGCTGTTACAGTTTTTAAGTTACAGGACAAAAACGGAAAATTTCATAAAAAATTGTCATTTATGGGCAATAACTTATTTAAGGAGTTGTCTGATAATTTCAGACCAATCAAGAGAATTGTAGGGTCTTTATTGCTGATCATTTGTGCAATTTACAGTTTCAATCTAGCTGCTATAGTTTTCAAGTTACAGGACAAAAACGAAAAATTTCATAAAAAATTGCCATTTAAGGGCAATAACTCCTATAAGGAGTCATCTGACAATTTCAGACTAATACAGTGAATTGTAGGGTTGTATTGTTGATCATTGTTGCTATTTACAGTTTTACTCTAGCTGTTATAGTTTTAAAGTTACAGGACAAAAACGGAAAATTTCATAATAAATTACCATTTAAGGGCAATAACTCATATAAGGAGTCATCTGACAATTTCAGACCAATCAAGTGAATTGTAGGGCTTTTATTGCTGATCATTTTTGCCATTTACAGTTTCACTCTACCTCGTATAGATTTCAGGTTATATTGTAAATACCAAAAATTCTGTCAAAAATCGTCAAAAAAAGGGCAATAACTCCTACAAGACACCAATACACAACTTCGCACCAATAGCAACTATTGTAGACCTTAATGTGCTGATCAATTTGAAGTAACGGTTTTCTCTATAACTATTATAGTTTTTTAGATAATGATGAAAAACCTGTGTTGACCCCCATGTTCTATTTTTAGTAACAGCGGCCATATTTGTTTGTTGATCAACACCCTCGGTACAAACTTGAAACTAAGAACCCTAAGGATGATTGTGGCCAAGTTTGAAAAAAATTGGCCCAGTGGTTTCAGAGGAGAAGATTTTTGAAAAAAGTTTACGACGGACGACAGACGACGGACGACGGACGCCAAGTGATAGCAAAAGCTCACATTGACCTTCGGTCCAGGTGAGCTAAAAAGCCATGAAATAAAAAGGGATATTAAAATATGTATTAGATGTACAGACTTTGCAAACTTTTGTCGAATAAAAGTGTGCATTTAAAAACGCTTAATTTATATGTATACTCAATAAGTGTTAACTAATGAACTGTGGGTTAATACATGTGCAAGCTGTTAATAAATTGTTAGTATATATTTCTTTTTCACTTTGTACTCCAAGGAAATTAATTACCTGTTCGCCAGATGCAAGATCACACCGATCAACCGACTTATATCATTTTGGTGAAAAGTGGTATGACACGAAGAAAAAAGATCTAAACAAGTTAAGATCTATACGTATACATATGACTTTTTAAAAATCGATACGTTAAAAACTCACTGTATCAAATATAGTGTAGTAAAAAATTATTTGGCATATATTTGTACATTAACTAATGTTTCATTTGTGATCTGAAAATATGTTCCAAAGATACTGGCTTCACAAATTTGAACAAATAAATGCAAAATTTACGATTCTGCACAATATATTTCTGTATCAAGTGTTTTTGTTCAAAAGGACATTCATCCCATTTTTTTCTGACCCCAAAATTATTCTTCCAGTTGCAATTTATTAGGAATCATTTTTTCGTGCTTTCTCTGACTGTGCAATTAAAATCAAACAATATTGTTAATGAATTATGTTAAAGATACATTTTTGGCACCAAACGAAAGCTAAAGAAATATTCTTTATATTTAAACGGCTGATTTGAAATAAAATTTTATCATAAAAGGTCATTTTAGCATTTTAATAACTATATCTGCATTTTTACGTTTATTTTATAAGATAATTTGGACAAAAATAAAAGAAAGAGAATAAAGAACTGAATATATCTAGTGCCAAATCTATGCTAAATCGTGTTTTAATATATTGTATTCGCTACAGTAAATTAAAAAAACATGAAAAAATTGGAAAAACTTACTAACGTTTTCATCGCTTTTAACTTGTTTATATCTTTTTTCATCGTGTCATACTACTTCTCACTAAAATGATATAAGTCGGTTGATCGGTGTGAAGATACTACACATGGCTGCCGGTATCGTATAATTACAGGTCCGGGTCTGTCGGACACATCATATTAACATTTTGGGTCCGCTTTCGATAGATTTGTGTCTATAATTATAGGTCCGGTTGTAACGTAATATTAGTAATTCCACTGTAAACTCCCGTGTAGGCTACTTTTCTTTTAATATAAACGCTACCAATTGACTTTATCATTTCAAAATAATCTTGCATTTTTCAGATGTAAATCGCGGTTATCCGCCCCTTTAAGGGAGGTACACGACTTAATTAATCAACACACAAAAACACACACAGTATACAAGTTGTATGGTTAATGTAAATATGAGACTATCATGCAAAGTTTTCTTTATTTTAAAACTCTTTGAAATCAATTGTGATGACTTTTTGAGGCTACATCCAATACGAACAAAGTTTTTGACTCCCACAAAAGAAAATTATTAAAGCAACACAAGTAGCAGTTTATTTTTGGTTGGTTATTTCAGATCGACAAAGAAAACTTTTGGCGGCATTTTGAATTAATTTTTTTGTTGAAAAAACCCAGACCCCCAAACAGTAATAAAATGGTTGGTGCCTATTTTCTGACTATTTTGCAAATTTCGGCTCTCGGTAGTTCAACAAACTTGGGAGCTGCAGGAGCATAAAAACCACTAGAAACCTCATTGACAGATTATGTCAAGATTTTGACATAAAACTGAAGACTTAGAAAAAAAATGTGCAGGTCTGTGCAGTGAAAATGCATGTTACGTACTTCAAATTTGTTTTGATTACAATAAAACTTATCCAACAAGTCAAACAATAACTTTAATCTAAAAGAAAATTGATGGAAACAAGTGCCTGTGAGGTGGGGAAACAAATTAAAAAGAACGACCACCAGAGCTACCTTAACGCATCTACTTAAATAAACATTCTATTGCCAACTAAATTATTTTTATTAACAGTTGTATATCAATTAGTGAATTAAAATTTATAATGGTTTTTTCACACCCCAGTCATTCTGTTAGTAGTTGTCGGGCTACATCAATACATAGACGAGATTTCGCTTTTTCACTTGGATCAAATTGTATAAAGTACATGTCCCTTACAGTTGCCTCCAAGTCACGAAGAGCATTCAATTTGTCTGTGTTACAATTTAGATGATGTAAACAAATACAACGTAGAAAATGAGCAAAAACTACAGGAGGAAAATAATACTGATTTTCATCCAGAACTATTGTTGACAATTCCGCGGGTATTATTAACGACGTCTTCTTAAATTTCAGCAAACCAACTACGCGCCATTTACAAGCACTTAAAATATTCATCCCATGTTCGTGCATCTCTGTATTAAATTTTTGTTGTAAGTTAGCGTCGATATGAAATCCTAGTAAAATCTTATCCGGTGTACATTTATGTAAACAATAGTTTAATACATAGAGACATTGTTGGTACTGTTTATGTGTGTAAAAGAATGATGCCAGCAATAACCAACCGGACACAGCATCATGATTTAAACCAAGCAGTAGATAACTTAAATGTCTCCGATAAGTTTGGTATCTCTGTTTATTTGTTATATGGTTAGTTTCATTTACTTGACAAATTTCTACAGCCGTTTGAGAAAGCATTAAAGCGTATATTTGCTTCCAAGGTAAATGTAATGAGCCAAACACTGATTGAAGTAATCTTCGTATTAAGGCTACGTCATCTTTGATCATCATACTTGTAGTTAAAAGAACACTTGGCAAAGCAGACACATAAGGCACAATTCTCTCAGGAGATTGGTGAATTACATAATTAAAAGAACTAAATAGGTTTGTGTGTAAAACACACTGTAATCCACTATTATAAAGACTTTGTAGAGTTCTTTGTAATGAGTTATGCTCGAATTTACTGAATCTGTTTTTTTTATTAAATCTACTTCTGGCATAAAGTAGTGTGAGCAAGTGGAATAGGTAACACAGTACACTAATCTTCTGAAACACCGGTCAAAGCATTGGAGGAGATTGTGTGGTTTCCATGTTGATTCTATCGATTCCTCTGACACCCAAAACATTATAGTTTTTAAAATGTAGGAAAACAAGAGATCCCCATATTTTGGTTTTATAAAATTTTTTAAAATTGTTTTCAGTAATACGTAGCATAGTTACTGGACATGACTGAATGAATGAACAAGTATTTTTTCTGCAACAATGCGAAACTCTAATTCTTCTCGTGGAGATCTTTTACATCCTATAGGCACGAAAAATATCCCACATTGGACAATTTCCTCTATCAAATTATTATTCGGCCATGACAGACGTAATCTGCTTATCCATTCTCCAGCTTGCAAGATCCACGTTTTGCAATGGAAGCAGGTCACTATATCTAAATATCCATTTGGATCTGACCGGCATGGTCCATGTGTAGCAAGTTTGTCCCACACGGGGACGCCAAGAACTCTTTCTCTAAACAGTGTACTTGATACAAAGGTTTCATGTCCAATACTGTAACAATATGTACCGATATAGTATTTGTCATTATTATCGTACAATTTAAGTCTAGTATACCCAGGTGTTGTATCAGTGGTATCCATTATTAGAGATATTGTCTTTTGTCTGCTCTGTTTATGTTTGTTTAGGCCTTCTATGTTTTCATACACCGGATATAATTTCCGAACAAACATAATATCATAATCACTGCCACCCAGATCCAGTCCTTCGGCTGTACTCCCACCACCGATGGTAATAAAATTTTTAGTTTTACCGACATTATCGCATGCGCTATAAATCCTCCTTTTCGTTCTCACTATATCATCTGATCCAACCACTGTACATAGGTAGTTATATAATGATAATGATAATTCTTGGTTGTTTACATCCATTCTTGCTTAAATGAAAAGAAATATACTAGACACTGTTTGAAAAATCAAGCTATATTTCTTACTTAGTTTATGTTGATTACATGTGCTTGCTCATAATATAATTTGTTTAAAATTAATTCTCCTAAACATAAAAAGTATATTTTATGGGTCTAGAATACATTTTTGGCCCAAATTAAGAAGCCACACGTCATATTTATAAATAAAAACGTTCAAACTGGAACAACACAACTTTTGTTAAAGATTTTATTAATTATTATGCCCACGCGGGGAGGGGGTGGTTACTTGGTATATGTAAGGTAATATGAATGTGCGGCCCGAATGGTTAACTTAGTAACCTCTCGAAAATATATGAAAGGGTAGCTTTTTTCATTGAAAAATATATCATTGGGTAGTGTAAATTATCTAAATAATATCTTATTTGTCCATGGCGATATGCAGTAATAAAATATATGAATAGGTCTGATTTAATAATTCAATATATGATTAGGTCCAGTTTTATAACGTCCAAAAATATATAATTAGGTGGGATTTCAAATCTCCGTTCGCAGACCCGTACCTAAAAATATCCCTAGTTACCCCCCCACTCCCCATGATTGTGCCAAAGAGGAACGTATTTTAATATATAATGTATTTTTATGTTTGACATGCTGTTTAAGTATATCTCAGAGTTTTTTACACTAATATGGCAATTGAAAGCTTCCACTTGAAGACGATTACAAATTTTTACAACATTTTATAGTCTTAATATAAATAGTAGATCTATGAGAATCGATCGAAATAGATTATTGCTATTGGGCTATCGCTCGGTATAAAAGGTATACAAGATTGATAGATCTGACCATGTTTTAAATTAGAAATCGCTTACAAAAGTTCTGTTTTATGAAGATAGTATACAATATAGCAGATTTATTGACTTTATCTTTTATAATTTAAAGAAAACTTACTGTGTTAACTTCCGTAATTTAATGTCTAATAGTGGTAATTCCCAGTGAAACTACTTTCGGTTTGTAAAATCCGCTGTCGTATTAAAATAAGGCTACATATGTACGTACTTGAGTTAATACACATCTTCTCACGCCTTAAGTTTGTAAATACATACTTAAGATACATGTGCATTGGTTTACTTGTTTAAGTAGTTGTTAATCGTTTATCCGGCAGTTTTACAGTTCTTAATTGATAAGAAAAATTGCGCAAAATGTCAAGGACCACAGTGCAGAAATTTATTATTGCTAGAAAAATACAAGTACTGCCTACAGACAGATTATTTTGTCTTTGTTTGAAGCGCGTTTTTTTCGAAATCTACAACACTATTGAACTGAAACGCCTGTTGATAAAATATGACTAATTTCAATTGTATGCATATCCACAGATCAATTGCAACTTTCTAAAGGTTTTCTTTTCGGAAAATGTAGAATATGTTACCGGACATACTATATCGTTCGAAATTTTTTAAAAGCTCAAATATGTTAATTATTGTAATTAAGGTCTTTCCCACTTCCAGTGGGAAGACATTATTGTTTTTGTTCAGATTATTAATCTTTTTCCTTTTTTTCCTTTTTTTCCGCCAACTTTCAAAACCTAACAGTCTAAAAGGTACGCAACATATCTTTTTGGTCTTTCGCGACAAGTTTTGGGCACTGAAAGTCTCTTTGGAGCCACCATGTGAAATGGAAACATTTTTCTTTGCGGAGTTATCTGCCCAAACACCAAAAACCTTGTTATCACGTGAGCTCTAGAACTATAACAGATACAAGAAAACTTAAAAGTGACAAATGTTAAGGAACTTTTGAGACAACTTTATGACATATTTTTGCTAAAAATTTTGGACTAGCGAAGGCAAGCGGTATCCCTTGAATGTTTCAAGGACTCCGCTTATCACAAAAACTCACAAACCATAAGTAGAAATCATGAAAGGTCTTCACCATTTGTTGCCTGTGACATGTCCTTAAAGAAAATCTCAAAGTCAAAGTTCAGAAGTGACCTCGACCTTAGCCCTCCAATCTTGTTATCATTACAACTCAAAAACTATAACACATAGAAGAAGATAATAAATGAGAAAAATACCCCTCTCATCAAGGCCTTCATTTTATAGATTTGGTCCGAAACTGTGCGATGAACCGTTTTCGAGTTCCAGTTCTTGACTCATTTCAGTTAATCAGTTTTTTGCATACAACTTGAAAACGGTTAGAGATAATATAGTAAACATGTAGGTTTAACATGATCACCAAGTCGAGGCCTTTAATTTGAGCTCAATTTCAAAGGTCACAGGTCAAGGTCATACCATAGCAACAAGGTCACCATTACAAAATGTCCTTAGGAACTATATATTTTTTTTAAATAGCATGATGCATCTAACTGAAATATGTAAATTTTACAACCGGAAGTGGCATTTTGTCCCTAACAACGGATGCCAAATTCCATGACAACCATGTATTGATTAACTCAGGACCATAGAAATAGTCTTTTCTGCCTAAAAATGGCCCAGCAACCAATGTAGTCAAGTTCAAAACAGCAGATGAAGAAAAATAAATTTCTTACAGGAATCTGGGAAAGACCTTTCTAATTGTTCTTGAACAATTAGCCCTATCTTTTTACATATTTGTGTGCTGGGGATCTTGCTGAAAGGGTCTCTAGTGTTCGGCCCCCAAAGCTGTCGTAATGCGTCCACAGGTGGCGGATAGGAGAGGCCCTCTCGTTGGGGTTGTCAGGTCGTAATACGGAGAAAATTGTCTGGACCGTTGTAGACTAAATAAAAAAATTAAATTCCACAGTGAGTTTGAACTTGTAAAAAACGAACAATTTTCGACGTATTATTTATTTTTGTCGGTTGCTCGGACCAAGTGTGCTTACTATTGAATGAGAAATATATTAAAATCGTCGGAAACGTGGTCAAATAATATTTAACATGTTAGGAAGCGGCGGAGGTATTGGTGGTTCTCCCATTTAGAGTCAGTATTCTGTTAAATTCTGTTACGTTTTCGTATTATGTAAGTCATTATTGTATAAATCAGGCTTCCGTGTGTTAAATTTGTTCTTACAAGACCTTTCCTTTTACTGTCACAACTCATTCAACAATAACATCGCAGAGGGGAGACAGGTAGAAAATGTATTGCCTCGTGGCGTAACGAACACCGGAAAACCCGATTAAAAGCATTCTTGTGATACTAATCAATTGTCTTCGAAAAATAAAATTATTATAAAATCGCATACAGAACGCAACTTTATAAAATGCATTTATGTAACCTGATTTTTGTCCGGTTTTACAACATACCAATGGGGGCCTCGGTGGTCAAGTGGTCAAGGTAGTTCGTCTACTATTGATCACGTGGTCTCTCAACACTGAGATTGCGGGTTAGATTCTCACTGCATGCAGAGTGTACTCGACTCCAATCTTAATTGACAAGGATTGCCAGTTTTCTACGGGTACTCGGGCGTCCTCCCCTAATAAAAACTGGACGCCATGATATAGCTGAAAAATTGCTGAAAGTGGCGTTAAACACTATCAAACAAACAAACAAACATACAAAAAACAATCCAATGTCAACTTTTACAAACGCATGTTAACGGTTGGCTGTTACTTACAGGACCCTTATTATTTATGCGTGCATATCAAAAATTTTTATTCAATCAAGTTTAATACAAACATCTTGTTTAGATCTACTTATGATTTTTTTTATTTTAACTAAAAATTATATCGATGATACGTAAAATCGATATTACTTGTAATACAAAGCTTATGTAAAAATTATTTAATTTGCGTGGGTTCTCTGCAGCTTTCTATACTTATCTTTAGATATTATATGTTCTTACTTCCTGTTATGTAAACAACCGAGTCAAATTGTAAAATGTTACAATCTAATTAAATTTGATCTCTACTTCCTCCATTGCCGCGACATATAAAAAACAAAATAAAAAAGACGGTTCGAATTTTAAATTAGATTGGAAATGTTAATATCTTTTTTACGCATTATGGATAACAGCAATGAACATGAAATTTCATCTAGTTTTTTTACTGCCTCTGTTTCTAATAAAAAGTTTGAAGGAAAATTGAGAATTTAGTCATTTGTAGTAGCGATTACCAAACCACTCCATTTCGAAATCTTCAGTAGGTGTATTAAAACAACGTACAAAAATCACAGTTCCAGAAGAATACCCACTATGGTCCACTTCCAGGCTTTCCATTAAACTGCAAAATCTGTATCCCAATCCGCCAAACAGGGACGAGCAGGATATTTTTATAAATGAGCCCTTACAAAATCTAATTGGAACATTTTGTACATATTCGACAGGTTTTTTGTAAGCTATATGCTTTACACTACAATTTATCGCAATTAAATAGATTCTCATTCAGTTTAGCGTAATTACAATATTTTTACACTCGAGATACATGTAGCAAAAATCGAGAATTTTAGATCTTTTGCGAGCTTGTTAAAAATATTAATATTTAACAATCGAGAGTGTAGAAATATTGCAATCAGCTAGAAACTAACGGAAAATTTGTTTCTCACATTTTTTATGTTTTATATTTTTACGCGATATTCTTCGTCCAGTACGTCATTCAGTAAAATCCAACTGAAAAATAAATATTTATTTGCTGTAATTCCGAACAATTGCAAACATGGAATTAGAATAAAATGAAAAGATTCAGTTTATTTCCATTTTAACACCCCATAAATGTATTCATATATGACTGATAGGACAATGTTGTAAATAATCATAAAATACTGCGGACGAAGGGACATAATCGAAAACAATTTAACATGCTTCGAAATATTATATACAGACATACGTATGGAGACATTTCTGTCAAACTGTCAAACAAGGAAACTGTTATGAACACTAGGGAAAAACATTAATTTTACCAGCGTAGTTAAATAAAAATCCTTATCCTGTGTTCCGGATTGGAAGGGTTTTACGAGCTCTGTAAGGTAAAGATTCCGCCCAAGTAGCTGGCGGTAAGTGGTCAAACGTTTACCAACTGAAGTCAACACCTTATCTAACAATATAAAGTTTATACATTGTAGCACATTTCTCCAGATGCAGTAAACCATTATTTTCATGCTCGTTGACCTATAATTCCCTTTTGTTATATTTAAGAATCGTATGTTTTGTCAATTTCTGCTCGTCGTGAATATAGCAGAACTATTACCACGGTTTAAACTTAAAATACCCCCGCAGCAGAAATTAGTATTTATTGACATGCAAATAGCATACTTGTAACAAGAATATGAAACTATATAACGCCACGAGGGAATGGATCAATACATTATTTATTTGTCTCTTTCCCTTGACTCGTATGTTTCTTGATTTTGTTTATTATATTTAAAGTTAAGTAGACAAAAAGGCCCGGTTAGAACAAAATCAAAACAAGGTACCGTAATTTATCACATGATATCTTAATATGCATAGTCCGAATACTGTGTTATTCCTGCACTCTTCAGGAACAGTCTACAATAAATTGCTGTGACCTAATTTTTCCCTGACTGTATTAGTAGGGTAAACGTTGGTTAAAAAATAATCAGAACGGTTTACTATTATTATAAAAACATATAAAAAGCCATGAGTGTTCAGATAGAACTACGAATCACCAAACAGTAACGAAGAACAAGTAACGGAAAGGACAAACAAGAAGCTTTTAATTAAGTGGATGGTTAATTTTCCTGCACCTGTATCAAGAGATTTAAATCACTGCATATATAAAACGTATATATTCTTTCTTAACCCTGGGATACGTATATAAATATAAGCTGTATACGTCCTATTGTCACTCTCCACGTTGGGGCCTCGGTGGCAGAGTGGTTAAGGTAGTTCGTCTACTATTTATCACGTGGTCTGTCAACACTGAGGTTTCGGGTTCGAGTCTCCAGGCAGGATGCACTCGACCAATTGCCAAGGATTGCCAGTTTTCCTACCGGAGGTCGTGGATTTTCTCCGGGCACAACGGCTTCCTACCCCAATAAAAACTGGACGCCATGATATAACTGAAGCTCTCCATGTTTACACAGCAATTGTTCCGTATTATAACCTCTACAACTTTCTTTTAATTTTAGCTCTGTGATCTGTTTCACTAATCAGTCATAATGAAGACTTCTCAAATCCATTTTATAATTTATTTTTTTAATTGTGTATCGAACATTACGCGTTCTATTGTTAACTTTCTTACTGGAGATCATATGCTGAACATTCACTCTTTTAGTCTGACTTGCTGTTTATTGTCCTTTTTGTTAACCTCGATTTAAATAAAATCAGTAAATATGCTAAAATGTGATATTTTACAATTAGGCACCCAAACAATTATTACATAAATATTTGTAATGCGAAAAATATATAAACAGTGTATTTCATTACGATAACTGGGTGTATTTGTAATGAACCTTTCAGTTTTTATCCCGTTTCTTTAGGTGTACGTCTAAGACGGCGATTATACCCAGGGTTATAACAATGGGGCTTTCTCCTGGTACTGCGGCTTCCTCCCCAATAAAAACTGTATGCCAAGATATAGCTCAAAATTTGATGAAATTGTTGAAAAATAATTCAAACAAAAAAAAAATAAATAAATGCAAAACACAGATCATCTGTACAATATAGCAGCTATAAGAGAAAGATAAGTTGATATAAGAAATGCATGCAAAATTGTCTTTTCAATTTTAGATTTGCTAAAAAAATTACATATAGAGGTCCAGATAAGCATAAAAATCACAGGAGGCTGTTATATAATATATAAGCTTGCGTAACAAGCATCTCGGATTTTTGATCGAAATTAAAACATACTCTTTGTAAGGACTATCTAATAAACACTTAAACACTCGCTTAGAATCAGAATTGCAATTTTTAAAAAGAAGGCATTTGAACTTTTCCCTCATGATGTCCTATGTAAGCTTAGTACCACAGTTGGGACTAGTTTGAATTACCTATTTCTAAATTTGCACACATGTAATTTTTTGTCATATATAAAATCTTAAATATATTTGAATTAAACTAATTTTCAAGTGGTTCAACTAAATAAATTATGGACATAACATTTATTTATTGCATCTTACAAAAGACGGGATACTCCGATACTACCGATTTGAATTACATCCCATTGTTGTTAGGACGTACAAAATAGAGCTCTCTAAACTTTTCGCGATTTCTATGTTTAAAATAAGTTTTTTAACTGGATTATTGAAGAATTTAGTTAAACATCAGCTTGGACTCCATACTAAAAGTGAGTTTTGAAAAAATGACTTTTGTTATTATATAGACATTGTAAAAACTCTACATAATACCACTGATGAAAACAACTCACTAGGTTGTAAAGTTGTAACGTATAGATTATCGATCCGAGATTTAAAGTTGGACTTTGAACCCGTGATACCGTAAGACCGCTCGTGACTGTATACCGTTAAAAACATGGATATACTTAATCTACCGCCTCGGGTGCGTGAACGGTTTTACACAGCAGAAGAAGAATTAAAGGAAAAGCATTTGAAATTTATTCGGTCGATGCCTTTAGAAGAGCTGCAAAAGTTCAACAAAAACAAATACAAAGATATACTCACAGAAGAACTTTCTAAAATCTTAGAAAACTCCGTTTCGTTAGACACAATTAAAGACCAATGTCACTATGTAGCAAACGCCCTTAATAATGAGTGTCAGTCACAGATTGCCAGGCTTCGTAAAAGCAAGCCTCTGAATTCAACACGGAAAACAATAAGCTCGGCGCTGCCCAAAGAAGCTGAAATGAGCAATAAGAATCAACCTTCAAATGCCGACTTCCAACGGCTCTCACACTCCATGAACGAACTCTTTATCTCTCAAAACTCGCCTCCTTCTTGCAACGAACCGACCTCTTCAGAAACGTTAGATGACAGCATCACATTCGTAAAATCAAGTTTTGAAACTCTGAAAAATCCAATACCTGGATCTAAAGACAATGGAAGCAAAAACGTCACCTCAATTAAACAAAAGTCAAAATTAGCAAAAGTTAAAAAAGCACAGACTATTAACTCTAGTATAAATTGCATTTGTGGTGGAAATTAAACTAAAGACATGATTTGTTGTAATCTCTGTCAGCTTTGGTTCCACGAGAAGTGTGTTCTAGACAAAGACGACACAGATGTTGGTTTTTGGGTGTGCAAAACATGTCGACTACTTCCATCCAAGATGATGGAAAATTCCTCTCAAAGTACCAAGATTTGGAAAGTCAGCTGGCAACTAAAATACAGGAGTCTAAATGCCTTCAAGACGGAAATAACCGCTTAAGAGAGAGACTTAAGAAAACAGAATACGACGGAGAACAACCGCAACAGAAGGCTGCACAGCGTAAAGGTACACTTTTGATTGGTAGCTCCGTTAAGAAAGCAGCTTTTTACCTTGACAACGAACCTGTGTGTATACGTGGAGGAAAAGTATCTGATGCTACGGCAAAACTTCTTAGTCATCCAGACGGTGAAAACTTTGAAAACATTATACTACAAATAGGCAGTAATGACTGTGTAACGGAATCGTTCAACGAAGAAACTTTCCACGATGACTATATGACTCTTGTTATGACAGCAAAAAGCAAAAGTGGCAATGTTGTGATATCATCAATACACCCCCGCTTGGACGATCAGTATGGTAATAAATGGTAATAAATGGTAATACTGGTAACGTATTGTTAAGTAAAATCGCAAATGATAAAAACTGTCTATTCATTGATAATGATGTTATTTTTAGGTCAAAGAATGGTTCCGTAAATTTCTCACTCTATAACAAAGATGGTATGCATTTAAATAAAAATGGATCTGTAAAGTTAGCAAAGAATCTGGGTATTAATGAGAAGGTAAATGTGAAGAGTAGTGCTGCACAACAACAGAGAAAGTTTCACACAAACCGTAAATCAGGCCGTCAAGAAAGACAACCTGTAGATAGGCACGTGCGAGTCTCCTCTGGTGGTGGGCAAAACCACTCCAGTGCTGAAAGAGGTCACAATTCAAACACATCCAGCACTTATAACAGATCACTTGGACGTCACAATAGAGGTGATCGTAATGAAAGTTGTTGTTGGTATTGTGGTGAAAGAAACCATTTGTCAAAAAACTGTAAACATGGTAAATATTTACAATGTAACAATTGTGATGAATATGGCCATAAATCAAAGCATTGTAGTTTTTAGGTAAATGGCCACGAAGGCAGCGCCGTTGACGACGGCAGTTCCAAAAGCCACCACGGTAAACGTCGTCACCATAGGGGCGGTAAATGTAGGTCAAAGAAGGAATACTTTAACGTCGATCTTCTAAACATTCGAGGCATGAGAGGCAAGATTCAGGAAGTTAACAAACATCTAAATGAACAAGATACGTACAGATGGACAGGTAAAAGTCGTTTACGCAGCAAAGCCGGCGGTGGAGTAAGTTTATGTATTAGCAGTGATGTTAAAATTTTAGATGATAATTTCTTACAAAGCAAAGACGATGAATTTGAGCGTCTTTGGGTGCTCCGTCGAGTAAACGGCGTTAAGACGGCAATAGGGGTATCGTATTTCCCAAATGATGGGATTGGTAAGCACATCAGTGATTCTCTGTTCTTCGAGCTGTCAGCAAATTGCTCGAAGTTTAGAGAGCTTGATTATGAAATTTGTCTAACCGGTGATTTCAATGGTAAATGCATAGATAAATGTGTCTTTACGAACAGGCCGTTGGTTATCGAGTCACCGCGCAGTTATAATGGTATGAGACTCCGACAGTTCACAGACGCAGCAAATCTAACACTTGCTAACTCACTGGACTGCTGTGATGGCTTGTATACCATAATTTTGAATGACCAAAAGTCGACTTTAGATTATGTTTTATTATCAGAAAAGCTTTGTGAAACCGTTACATCAGTCTTCATAGATGATATTGGAAAATTTGATCTACATAGCGATCATGTCATTGTACGTGCAAGTTTAATTAGACATGAAAATCGTGGTCGACTCCACACTCCCCAACGGTATCGATGGAAGGTAGACGAGGTCGATTGGCATACTTTTAGCTATAATATCGATAATTTATTTACAGAAAGCTGGCACAAAACATCGCATAACATAAACGAGATTTGGAAGGAGTGGAAATCAAAAGTTAACAAAGCGGCTGAATCTGTAGTTAAACGCATTCCATGCGTAAAAAACTATAGGGATTTTTGGGATAAATCATTGGATACACTACTCAAGTCTAGAAGAGAGGCAAAAGGCTTCGTAGATTACATAACGAAACGCGTCCGTGCGATAGTCCTCTTGGTTATCAGATTTCAGAAATATACCTTAAGAGGAAAAGGGCGCTCCAAGAGGCAATTCAACGCAAACGACTTGAGACAAAAATGAGGAAAACTGGAGGCAACTTAGCCAATAAAAATAATAAAAAATTTTGGCAGTTGCTTTGAGGACCCCGTGAAAACAAACCCAAGTCGCATTATCGATCCGAATAACCGAGATGATTATTTTGAAGAAGAGAGTGATATAAGTGAATGCCTTATAGATCACTTCAGTAAAATCGGTAAAGATTACACCATAACACCCGAACATAAAGCTAACATCAATAATGTTCTTCATTCGCTAGACGCAGAAAGTTCAGGTAGTGGAAACATGTTGTCAATGGCTTTTTCGAAGATCTCTATTTCTGAAGCTCTTCATTGTTTAAAATTCGGGAAAGCGCCAGGTGTCGATGAAATTCCGAACGAGTTTCTAAAACATGGTGGTGATGGTATGTTAAGAACATTATGCGATCTGTTTGCGTTTATTTCTGACACCGAGGAAATACCAAGGAGTCGCAAAAAGGGATTATTGTACCACTGCATAAATCTGGATTCCAATGCGACCTCGATAATTATAGGGGGATTACCCTTTCTTCAAATGTTTATAAACTCTTTGCAAAAACTCTAGAAATTTGTATTACAGGTTTCTTGGAGGAAAGAAATACGCTAGGCGAAACACAAGGCGCCTTCCGAAAGGACAGGCGAATTGAAGACCAAATTTTTGCTCTTCAAGGAATCTGTGCCTTATCTTGCTCCTCTAGGAAATCGCTCTACCTAGCCTTCTTTGATCTATCTAAGGCTTTTGACAGAGTTTGGCGAGATGGCCTTTTCGTCAGGTTGTGGCAAAGCGGCATACAAGGAAAGGTCTGGCGTCTATTACGTAAAATTTACGAAAATGTTGAAAACAAAGTTTTATTCGGAGATATAGAAGCAGAATGGTTTGAACAGGACTATGGTGTCAAGCAGGGGTGTGTGTTGTCACCCACCCTTTTCTTTATACTTATGAACGATTTGGTAGAGATGCTCGATAACCGCGGCTTTGGCTATGAACTCCAACAACAGTTTATAAACTGCCTGCTCTTCGCAGATTGCTAAATCTCAAGAGGAGCTCCAATCACTCTTGAATATTTCATACGAATTCGCAGCAAAGTGGAATTTAAAATTTAACACTAAAAAATCAAAGTTATGGTTGTTGGAAAGCGAGTTGATCCAAATAATAAGTGGTCGCTCGGTGAACAACACATAGTTGAGGTGAATGAATATAAGTATCTTGGTTACTATGTAAACAGGGTCCTCAAATCTAATCACCATGTAAATGCGTACTTAAAAGATAAAATGGAAAATCTGTTAAATTATATGACATGTGTCCTTGGTGAGCACGGGGAATTTAACCAAATAAACTTTGGTGACGCCCTTTGGAACTCGGTTCTTAGGTCCACCTTGACACACTCATGCTCTGTATGGGCCCCTTTATCTTCTGCAAATCTATCGTTGATCGATAGTTGGCAATATCGAGCGCCTAAGATAGCTCTTAATACGAAAATGAACATTCCTAAATGTGCTTTGCTACTCGAATTAGGCTGGGAGCCAGTAACGGCATTCATTACTCGTCAGAGAGTATCTTATTTCAAACGAATTAATAGATTACCCGTTAGCAGACTATGCGTGCGTGTACTCGCTGAGCTTCAACGGCATGGTGAAGATTGCTTAGGATATGTACAAGAAATTAACAATCTTAGGGATGATTTTGATTTTGAAAACTTCGATTCTTTTTTTATGGACATTTTACCCGGGAAAAGTTATTCCAGGACGTAACTTCTAAGAGTAGTCTTAACCTATATTTAAGTTGTCATGTACAAATAGGAAGACAGACATATTTGTCCGATGCAAGTGACTTCAAATCTTTAAGATTGAAGCTGCTTGCACGGACAAATTATTTGCCTGTCAACAAAAAACTATTGAGGATGAACTTGTCTGAAAATGAATTTTGTCCGTTATGTGACTCTGGCGAGTCTGAAGATATTGAACATTTGCTTTTGCATTGCCCTTCACTCGAGCATATCCGGCAAAAATATTTTACTATTTTTTCATATACGACTAATACCGTTGGTTTTATGAAACTGTGGTCACGTGCCAAAATCGTATTTTTAATTTGAGACATAGGTTATGCTTTTAGCAATGAAGTTGGATATTTTTATGATGTAAATGGAAGAATGTTGCTTTTAGATATGTTCAATTATCGAAACAGTATCGTTAATAGAGAGAACTTTTAACACAACTAATGATGTATGTTTCAAGATGTCAATGTCAGTGTTTGTTTTTAACATTTTATTTTGTCTCCAGATTTTATGTCACGTCAGTGTATACATTTTATGACTATGTGAATGTTTAAATGCATATGATATGTATGTAAATATTACCTGTATATATTTTTATATGCTTTAATAGACGCGCCGTTACTTCTACCCTGGTAACAGGTGCCCCCGATGTAAAGTGGTAGTTTCTAAATAAATAAATATAAATAAATAAATATATATATATATATATATATATATATATATATATATATATATATATATATATATATATATATATATATATATATATATATATATATATATATATATATATATATATATATATATATATATATATATATATACTCCGTAATCCGGAATTGTATACATAAAATTTTTTTTTTATTCTGGTCAAAATTTTATTCCGGTTTTCCATTTTTCAAAGGTACACTTATCGATAGCGATAGCACCGAAAGACATAGTACCAGGTTAAAATGGTCTCCCTATATTATGAACTTCCGTGAATAGATGCATGCATTTATTATTTTAACTTGATTTTTCACTCAACTTGAATGATTGACATTCGTTCTGCGAACTTTTGTTCATTCATGGTAGCTAAGTACACTTTGAAATATTTTCTCCTTGATCCATCCTTAGCAGCGAAAGTAAATAAATTAAGTTAAATGGTGTTACGAATTTAATATTTTTAAGAATGAATTAAATAAAACGAAACTGACACTTTACGGTTGTCCGTTTCTTGTCTAAATTGGGTTTAAAAATTTAACAGACTGATTTACATTATTCTGCCCTACATACAAATATTAAAATAATGCAATAAAATTCATGCTACATTATAAATTCGTTTTGTTCTGAATTCTAATAAATGATAAAGGTACGCTGGAGAAATGAGCGTGATGCATGTACATACACTAAATATACTTGCCAACATGTACAAATAAGGCGGATGGCGTTACATTTCAAGTATGTGTTAACAATAATGTAACAATTCTGCTATTTCCATATTCACATGAGAACGACAATTTTCGAAAAAGGTACAGAATTAAACTTATTGTAAAAAAAAATCATCGCCCATTTGTCTTTGCGATTAAGGTAAATAAGTAGTTTTTAGGCTATGCATTGATGAATTCGTCCTTTTTGGAAAGGGGAGTGTTAGTGGTGTTCCAAATATGAACTTTCTGTAGCGATCAGAAATGTAAAGATTATTAACTTAAATATATTTCGAAGATTTGACTATTTTGGAGTTTTGAATTTTGTATCCATCTCAACCAAAGCCTCATTGGTAGAGCGATCTTGGTTGTAAGTCTTCTAGTATTGACCACTGGCTTGTCGACTCTTAGACTGCGAGTTCGTTCGGAAAAGGTGTGCTGGATATTTGGCTTTCTTGACATAGTTGCCAAGTTTTTTTTTAGGCCGTTTTTATCGAATATTTCCACTCTTACTTCCATATATAAATGGACCCAATTGTAAGCTGAAAACTAAATAGCTGATACTGGCATAAAAGCTCAGACAAGTAAATCAATTATTAAATTCACTAATTCAAGTACAGATTAAGCATATGCTGAGAATATACATAAATTTCCAATTGTGTTTATTTTCATAAAAGTGCATGAATTTAAGGAAGCTTATTAGGGCCACTGTTGGAAAAAAATTTTTTGCGTATAATCGTAAAACTTATTGCGTTTAAACGCAATATTTGCGAATAAACGCAACCATTGCTTTTAAACGCGATTAAACGCAATAATTATTGCGAATAAACGCAATAATGTTGTGATTAAACGCAAAAAATATTGCGATTAAAAATATTTGGAATAAACGTATTAAATATTTCGAATAAACGCAAAAGTATTGTGATATTATGCAAACATCCATATGTAGTCGGAAATCTGCCATAAGGTTTAACCAAGTAGGACAAGATTACCTAGAATACAAGTAAGTATGGTAGTAAAGGTTTTGTAAAAAAGAAAATTGAAAAACGCTAGTTATCGATTTAAACGTAAAGATTGTTACACTTTCAGATGGAAATTACAATCATTTATTATACATATTTAGTTATATATACACATTATGCAAAGCCAAAACAAAACACAGTCACTTCCATACATTTTACTTGCAGTGAGTAACCCTAGAAGAAAAATCAGGCCTTGTTTATTTTGTGTAAATGCTGCATATTCGAACATGTACTTTATTAAATAATGTGTAAAAATCTGCCCTAATATGCATGATGAATATCTTGATTACTAAATTTATATAAAAGGCTACCCGTTTAATACCACTTTTTTCGTTCCGGTAATACGACTTTTCATATTAGGGCAGATTTTTGTGGGAGGGGAGAAGGTAGGGAGCTCATAGTTTTGCACGTCTGTCCGTTCGTATGTATGCCCGAGCAATTGTACCACATTTTCTTGTATATGTTTTAAAGGGAAATGTTTGATATTTGGTATGTTGATTTGTCATAATGAGTTGTATGTTGCTTTTTATTTAGTACAAATATTCCATGCATTTTTAGACTGGTCAATCATACAGACTGTTCATACAGACCAGCTATACGGACAGTTATGATTATTTAATTAAATTGGTACAAACTGGTTGATTGTGTATTAGCCATGTATTGATTCTCGGTCGCTTTTTGGCCCTGGACCTTCGGGTCTGGTGACCAATTCAGCCCTCTCGAAACAATACCATGCCAGTTAGTAACACTATGTTATCATATACCTATGCAAAATAACAGCGTTTTTAATTTTCTATTACAAAACTTTAGTTACCAACCACTATCAGAGTGTTTTCATAATCTTATCATTGCATATTTATCAATGATATCAACGTTTTTTTTGCAGGAAGTTTTTGAGCTTGATAACGGTTTTAAAACTTTTGGCTCTATCATTCAAGGGAAATATCCGTATGTGAAATATAGAATTGTATTTCTTATCAGTAAGATTATTTTTGTTTCTATTGGATAAAACACATAGTTATAATTCTTCAATGAAATTAATGTAATAGACGCTTATATAGCTGGGTTATCATGATTTTTACAGCAATCGGGGCACCGATATTGCCTGCAACATTGATAATGCCAGCGCCTTTGGATCGGGTATTTTAATGTTTCAGGCAATACTACTCTCCCTTGTGGAGTCGATATATCATCACAATGTCTTCTCTACAGCTGTTTAGTATATGTATTATCAATGTTTGTCGCTGGCAAATATCACATAATACTTAATATATAATGAATTGTGATATTAATTTTGTTATAGCTGACAGACTTTTACATCTACCTTAAAATAAAATGAACAACCAAAATACAAATGAATTGGTTCATTATTATTTTTCGCTTGGTTTTAAAGTAAACGAAATGCTATGTTGCTTGACTGTTATAAATAGAATTGAATTCAGCGAACGTACATTAAAGGGGAGACTTTCTGAGATGGGGTTATTTAGACGCAAGTTTCGTTCTTCTTTGACTGGAGTAGCCAGATACATTTCCGATGTTATTCTTGAAAGTTGAATGCAGCACGGATACAGATGGATGCATCAGAAATGTGTATTAATAGATTTCAAGTGTATAGGTCATATGTGACTGGACTTATGGGAATTCTCGATTCAGCTGGAGTGGACTTGAGAAAAAAGAAAAACACTTAGGCGCCGACAATACTTTGCTAAACGTCCTAACTACTTGTGGCATATAAATTGATATGATAAACTGAAAAATTACGGTATCTGCATAAACAGATGTATAGATGGTTATTGTAGGCAAGGTATCTGGTGTGAAGCTACATGCTCGAGTAGCGATCCTAGAATAGTAGGTGGATATTTCATTATGGCTGCTGATACCATGAGGGCATGTCCTAAAACTGTAAGAGGGGACTTTGGAACGGAAAACGGACATGTTTCAGAATTTCAAGACGTTTTAAGTGAACGCACGTCTTTTATATATGGGTCAAGTACAGAAAACCAAAGAATCGAAGCATTCTGGAGACAGCTTCGGTATGGGTGCTCTCAGATCTGGATTGAGTTATTTGGACACTTGAAATATTAAAGATACTTCATCGGTGATATAATTGATAAAAATATCATTCAGTTTCTGTTCATGAAATTCATTCAGGTAATATTCATTCATTAAATTTTCCAAAAAGCGAAGTTTTGGGAATGCAAAGATATGGTTTCCGTATATTTATAAGCACGAGCACTCTCATGTTCTAAAATTTTTACAATCGTGATTTAAGACATTATTAGAAATTTTAAGAATGCTATTCGGTCTCAAGTTAATTGTGTGCACAAATCACGTGATATTTACTTCTAAGCAAACTTTGAAGTCAACTATATATATTTTACGTCCTAAGTACTATTCAGGTCTAAATAATTCCGTCAATGAAAAAATATAAAAAAAATACTTCAACAATTTTCCTAACTACCTATCCTGCTTTTATGCTACGTATTAGGAAACACGCATGTATTTTGTTTTTGCCTTATTTAAAAGCACTAATGTCTATGTAGCTTTGTAATCTTAACATCATGTAGGCTAGCACAGACCTTTCAAACTGAACAATGCACTGTTCCCCTGTGTATACTTCTGCTGACTTAATACTAATGTGCTTTCTTTAGATTTAGTGAGTTAAAAGTATTCAAATTAACATAATTACATTTGTTTACAGAAAGACATAAAAAACGTAAGTGTTTGGAATACTCATTCGATAAGACCAACAAGGAATTCTAATGGTCCAGCAGGGAAACCTTGTATTCTGTTTACCACACCTGAATTAGAAGACACCAGGGATTATGCAGAACCTTTAAACGATATTGTCCTAGAAAGATGCAAAATGTATGTTCCTTTAATAAGGATGTTCCATCGGATCCAGATTTAAACGAACTGTGCGAAATTTTAATCGAAGAAAACAATCTTCAGTTTCATGGAACTATAGATGAGGCATACGATTTCTATCTTATGTTCCGAAACATGGTGCATTATGTGATAAGAAATGGATAAAGCAAAACAATTGTTAAACTAAAATATATTCTTTTGTTTACGCCTGACGCGCAAACTCCTTGTACAAAAATAAGCTTTTAATTGTTTTGCGAATATATTGAACCTGATTTTTCCCTTTATTTTTGAGGGTTCTAACTTCTCACCCTACCCCCCCCCCATCCAAACCACCCCAAGCCCAAATCAAAACAGCACACATGATGCAATGCCGTCGCATACACACGTATATATCTCAATATGTCTAAAACACACTAAGGCCTAAACTTGTTTTGAAACGGATAAAACAGAATGCACTCAGTGTAATTAAAAAATTCAATCTTTCAGAAGTTGCCCCCTTTTTGTTATTTTCACTGTCAAGCAAAAATAACAAAAGTGGGGAGCTAAGTGAAAGATTTAATTTTAATTAGATTGGAATGATCCAGACTTAATTTACAGATATGGTTATTCTGTTACATGTTGCATAGCACATGTGTATGCTTGAAACGCTGGCTAAAATTGCTGATTCGTTTATTAAACATTTCATCACTAAACAATAAAAATTCCATATCAGTGCAACTATAAATATGTATTTTAACTTATATAGGCCAGAAAAACTCCGGCTAATATGACACCCTTTACTAACCGATAATTACAGCAATTGACAATTTTTATCTATATGCTAAGACTAGAATTCTAGGTCGAACACCTGTGAATATATTGTTGTTTGTTTGAATGTTGTTCAACATCACTTTGAATTTTTCAACAATATTATGGCGTCCAGTTTTTATTTGGGGAGGAAACCGTATTACCGGGAGAAAACCCCCGACCTGCGAAAGGAAAACTGGCAATCCTTGTCAATTAAGATTGACAACTAACTACCTTAACAACTTGGCCACAGAGGCCAGACACTGAAAATGCAATTGTTAAACTTACAAAGGCAAAAACTCCCGACGGTGGTCATCTGACAGCTAAAACCCAATAACCCAATTGAACATTTTATCAATTGAAATTGTTTCTTTACCTTCTATGTCCTGGTGTTATAGACAAACAAAAACGATGAAAATAACAATTGTTCTCTTTATAGGGACAATGACTAAAGGAGTCATTCCATTAGGCAAGCACTCCTTCTCCACGCGGGACACCGCTATATCTCCCAGGTTGAAATCCTGTTTGTCAAATCCGGGGTAGTGCTAGTCCATGAGAAAGTGATTAAACAAAGGAAAACAAATCAATTGTCAGACAGATATTCCGCAAACTAACTGACGATGCAATCCAATTAAAATTATATCTTCACTTGGCTCCCCCTTTTGCTATTGTCGGCAATTTTATAATTTTAATTAAATTGGTGACGATGGCGACCCGTTAAAAAATATCTAAGTAATGACTACAATCTTGCCATTGTGATCCCCTTGCTTAATAGCCTTTATGTCGCTACTCTCTCTTTTATTGAGGATTTGTTTGTTATACAAGCCATCGTCACACAACTTCAACTCAATGGTGAGTCTTGTAGAGCTTTTGATGCTGAAGAATGGGATCACTTCAGATTAACTATCTATTATACTTTTGAAACTACATGTATAACCAAAAAACTATTGACCGCGGATGTTCTATTTTTAGCCAAGGCAGCCATGTTGATTGGTCAGCTGTCATGGTTTGTGCAATTTTGGTAGAGGACATTTAACTGATGATGTGTGCAAATTTTTGAAGTATTCCCTTCAGTGGTTTTAGAGAAGATTTTGTAAAGAAAAGTTAACCTCAATGATGATTGACGCCAAGAGATATCAATAGCTCACATGACCCTTCGTCAGGTGAGCTAAAAACGCCAATTTGGCATTTTTAAGGGTGATAACTGCTATGACTAGTCATCGGACAACTTCAACCCAATGCAGGTTTTCGTAGATCTTGTGATGCAAAGAAGTTTCCTATGTCTATTAAGATAACCTTAGTTCTATTTTTAGACATGACAACCATTTTTTTGTACGGAAAGAATTCATTTGTGCAAGTATTTAAGTACAGGTAGATAAATGTACTATAATAGATGCTTGCATATGGCAAAGTTTAGTTTCATTTGGTTCAGTTTTCAGACAAGATTTGTATAAAGTTAAAGAAGTAGACAGACACAAGGTAATGAAAAAGCCCACCTGGAACAAATAATTTGAGGGTTATAACTAGTTTACAAAAATAAAATCATATGGGTTCAATGCATCTTTTAATGCTTCAAATATAAACATGATGCTTAACATTCATACATTGTACACTTTCCCCTATCTATTAAATATGCTGAAGATAGTTGCTAATAAGAGTACAAATCAAGTTATCATCTACAAAATGCTTCACTATTTTTTTCATTATGACTAAAACAGGACGTCAAACAGAATCATCTACAAAATGCTTCACTATTTTTTTCATTTTGACTAAAACAGGACGTCAAACAGAATTGCTTCCAATCAACCCCAAAAATGCCAAAAATGGGATATTACAAATGATTGTTATAGTTTGAGAAAACTATTTGTAAAAAGTTAACAACAAGAAGTCAAATACTAGATGACAACAATAAGCCCCATTATCCTATGAGCAAAATCAAATAAAAAACTAAGGCCCAAGTCAAAATACAACAAACACAGACCAACCACGCTCTCCCTCAGGAAGTTAGCGAGCTTACAAACATCTTATCGATGATGAAAGTTCTTGCTTCAATAGACTTCAACATGAAATACTCATAAACAAAGTGCACTTTCAAAATTATCTAACTCGTAGATTATTAACTTTAAAGAACTTAATTTTGGGGACGAAATAACAAAACATATCTCCTTTCTTATATGTAACTTTCACAATATTATGAAAGAAAATTTAACTACATGTATCATCTGTTTCACCAACATGCTTCAATCATGAAGTTGCTCAACCTTCTTGCTCCAACTGTCCATCATATCAATAGAATTCTTATGTATAGCTTTGCGTATGATATCATACGATATCCATAATAAAAACTTCAGAATCCAAAATGTTTTGAAAGCGCATTCTTAGTTGGAGATAGTTGTCATAGCTTTTTGATATTTCCACCAACATGTGTTTTTTTCTCTTAATGCCTGCAGAACCGATGACTTCGGTTTTTATCTTCTTGTATGATCTTCAAGAAACATTTTCAAATTTATTCGATCACCAATCTTGGCAAAAAATAGCCAAATCTTTCTCCGTCATTTTCTCTAATATTGCAAATGTGACCTACAAACAGAAAATAAACATTTATTATTCTTATTAACCTATGCATATTGAATAATTAACCAAAGGACAACTAATACTCAATATGCCACTATTTTCAACTCGTATTCCCAAATGTGTCCCAAACTACCAAGTTTCAAAATAAAAATATTTTGTACTATATTTATCTTGAGTTAAATTTCACTTTTCTTCTGGCATAAATAATCTTTTCTGAGACCATCCAATGATTCTTGCTGTTTGGTTTCAACTGGTTTAATAGTTTCAAATATGCAATAATTCTTACATTTTCCTATAGGTTTCTATGTTAAACAAGTGCAAGTCCCCTACCGACGATTAAAATTATTCAAGTCATAATTTCGTCAAAAATCATTCAACCTGTGTGATATTCAAACCAGATATATAACTCATAATCGATGACATACCAAATATCAGCAAGCCTTTGGGAAAAAAGTCAGGAAAACGTGTGACTGACGGACAGAGTGCAAACTTACATGTATAGTCCCTTTCTGCCAAGCCTGTAGGTGACTAATTAATTCCTACAATTGCAGCTATCATGGATTTTCAATCAAATAAACAAGAGAATAAACTTTAAAAAAAAACCTCCAATAAACATTCACATACAATATTGCTTAAAACATCTTTGCAGTTTCATCAAAGATGGCATTTGAGAATTATTCCTATACAATTTAGTTTAGTTTAAACATATTTTATTTGTTTAGAACAAAATATGGATTGGACACAAGTAAATCATACTTCTAAATTCCTCTCCAGATTACAATATTAACATTTAACATTTAATACATATACGAATGAGAATGAGTGGAATGAGCGGATACAATTTTTTTTATATCACCAGTAAACTTCAGCTAGAGTGGGTGATAATGTTCAGGTTATCAGTTTAGTTTGGCTATTTTCCTCCATCATTCGATAACTTTTATTTTAGCATACAACGCATCACGAAATTATGTTTCAGAAATAACAAATTGTCACTTTGTAATATTTACAAAGAAACAAAAGATTGACGAATTAATTAAAATGTTTAATACATGTCTAAGGAAAGGACAAGTTTACCTTCTCTTCTTTCATTTTTATGGTTTATTTGGGTGTACCGGTAATCACTAGAAGAAACTCCTCAAGCTCAGACTCCATCTCAGTTCTGAAATAAATATCTAACACTCTTAACACACTACATAGGAGACACGTCTGTTATTGACAGTTCAAGCTTTAAAGGGTAATTGACAGATTAAAAAAAACGCAATGACACAGCTAACTAGAAAGTATCTGTATCATAACATTTTAAAATATCAATAAACTAGGAAAAATAATGCCTATACAGCTGTATTATAACTGATATTAAAATAGCACTACCTTGGAAATAGAATTGTGTCTGTAAGACACAAACAAAGCCCCCGCCTGACCAGCAACATGAGGGCATGTTGCAACAGGCTGACATTTTAAGAAAATTAAATGAAAATCCTAATCCATTGATGCTGCACCCCTTGATTATGTATACAAAACATTCTGCAAAATATAAATTTTGTAGCCCTTAAACTCAGTTTAGGAGAGGTTAGCTGGACAAGCCAATCTGGATGAATGAACCTACGGATGGACAAGGGTAAATTAATATGATCCCCCCACCCCGAATTATAGTTTGGTAGGGCATGGAATCTTGTGAAAAAATTGGGCCCTATTTCGGTAAAAAGGTTAATCTGTCCAGTGCACAACATGACAAATATATTAATCTGGCCCTCAATTTGCCTATTGAAACAATTTTCCGCAATGTAAAGGTAACATTAACTAGTTAAGAAATTGATTGTTATTTTGGTCCATGACTAGATGTACATGTATATGACACAGAAATAATCAATATGTCAATACAAATAGGTGATTTGAAATTGTCCTGTTATCTATGCAAACATGGTGCAGGCTGTTTGTTTACAAATTATTATAAAGTACAGGGGGTCAAGTTAGCATTTGAGACAGGAAGTTCCCGGAACTTCTGAAAACAAAAGTTGAAGGTCTACCAGTAAAAGCAATAGGTCATGCCATTCCTTTAGTTGTCATTATGTGAGATTGTAACACTGAAGTGCAACAAGATCATGATGGTCCACTGGAATGATGAAATGACAGTTGTAAACAATGTCATGTAACCAGGCTTAAAAATTAACTTCTTAAGCTACATGCATTGTACAAATTGTGTAAATCTTACAAACGTTTTTAAAATGATTTATTCCCTCCATAAATTTTTGTTAACATGTATTGAACTCTTAACTTGATACAGAGTATACTTTAGGTCTTGTTTTGGATTATTGCAACAATGAATGATCTCTTGTTCTCAATGAAATTAATGTTTCTTTGTCAAAACTTATAAGTACACAAGTTGATTGAGGTTTGAACTACATTAGAAGTAGTTAATCGCATCATTCTGTAACATATATCATGTAATCAATAGAAAATAAACTATGGCAAATATTTAAATCAAATTAAATATTTTAAAAGGGGTTGCTAATCTTTTTATTTTTATAATGTTTAAGTCTTCGCAGTCACTATTTCAACGCGAGCAGCATGGTATTTGCAACTCTGTCACCAAGTTCGTATCCATTCCAGAGACGGCTATATTTTCTTTTGCTTGAACTGGTTTTCACTAGTATTTTAGTCTACACTATATGTACAAAGTAAAGTAAGAAAGGAACCAGGTTAGAATCGTTAAAAAATGGCGGTTCATAAACGCAATAATACAACGATTTCAAATGCAAATTGCAATACAAATTGTTCTTTCTATTCCCGATCTGGATCATTATTAAGTCACTTAACTGAAAGTTAATATACAAACGTAAATTTTGGCCAGTGATCACATTTTGTTTTAAGTGGCAAAAGAATTTGAAGACACACTTAAATCTGAAAATTCGTGAGAGCATCCATTAATTTCGGACATTTGTGAAAGCCAGTGTGGGAAACACAAACAATGAAAAAAGTACAAAAGTGCATCTGAATAACACATTTTTTTATTTAGATGAAACTTACAAAAACTGCCTCATAGTCATAAAGAACGAAGGTCTGTCGGATTCAGCTAATAACCAAACCGTAAGTCCGATCTCAAATTGGAAAGGTCCCGGACAATTGGATTGTGCTGAATAATTGAACTTGATCTTCATTTTTTAGTACTTAACAGCTGTGCTAAGTTTAAAATAAAATCTGCTGGGACTTTTCAAGTTATCATCTGGAAACCACGGAGGCATAGACAGATGGACAGAATATCGGAGGGTATCACATAATACCCTTTCAATTTGTGTGGCGGGGTGTAAATGTCTCAACAAGAGTAGGGATGGGGTCTGTAAACATCTGAAAAAGAGAAGGGATGTCAGAATACATATCTTTTGCCTACGACTCTTTTGCTCACTGTGTTCGAGACAAATTGTTATTTTTTTTATTCAGGTCATATTTCCGATCCCAAATGATATTTGGTCCTGTGTAAGAGCAGTCGAGTTTTCTTTTTCGCCAGACCTATAAAATTCATGATGATTATTACAACCCAGCTGAGGATTGTACATATAAGGGGCACAAAATAAGTAAAAAGAACAATCAGCTCAGGTTTAAATTTTTTTAATAATGCAAAATGATATTTTCCCAATTCACTGCTTTTATGCACCAAATTTCCTAATTTGTCTGGTGGGGGACCCATTTTAAAAAGTCTAAAATCCTCCCTGTTTGATATTTGTTAATTGTAATTGTAACTGGACACAGTGATATAGCTGAAAATGCATTAAACACCATATAAACAAACAAATGCAAATGATAGCTTTCTGTTATTATAGGAATTTGGTAGTTAAAATGCTCTGTAAAGTGGTATGTTACAGACAGAAGCGTTTTAGCCAATAAAGAGTCATTTCATTTCTACATCTTTCTCGGGCTCTGCCTTCGACTTTAATTGCAGTGTGTGGTGCGTAGTACACTTACGAGATTTCATTCATCTTAAAACGCCGCACTTTTAAATTTCATCTGTACACATACTGATAAAACGAATGTCGGACAACTCGGACCATAATTTGATAAGTCGGACCGTTTTATTCATATACGGTCCGAGTTGTCCTATACATTATAGTCACAGTTACGGTCCGATAAATTTAAATTATCGTACAATACAAAAGTTGTTTGGTTTTTTTAACTGATGTTATTTCCTTAACTGTACAGCAGTTGACCATGCTGAAGTTTTTTGTTAATGTGAAATTTTATATGTATCAGCAGATGACTGAAAAATGACTAAAGAATCTTCAAAAAATATATCTATTTTAAATTTTTTTTCTTGCTCTTCGTGAGTGCTTAACTCAATCCTGAGATTTAATGTCATTAATTGTGTTGAACACTGTAGGTTTATATAAGTGAAGTAATTTTAAAGTAAAACAATTTCATCTGCAACTACTTGCCCAGTGGTTTTAACCACGATACGAGTTGTCAGCAATCCGAATTTTCCGGTTACCTATAAAACAAACATAAATGATAAAAATAACACTTGAAGTTAGAAAAATTTCAACATTTATTTAATGATAGAAAAGCAAGGACAATATTGTTTCAGCATCATTCCTTACAATAAAAGTAAAACATCTACAACATCAAGGTCTAAGTTTCATGCATCACACGTGCCACTTCCGGACGGCTCCGCCTTCGACTTATTTGGACAATCGTTGTGCATTGTATTTAACAACCATCATGCAAAACAAAAAGAAATAAATGTTAATTTGCGCCAAGTCAATTGTTTACAGATGAAAATTGTGTAGTGCATACCTGGTTAAAATTACTTGTTCAGTACCAAGCCTAATTATTTATTAAAAAAAATAAACAGAATAGTTGCAACGTGATAGATCAGCCCAATTAAAAATTATAAGGCCCCATTATAGTTTGTTTCTTACCTTCGTGAATCCATATTCTCATTTATTAGCAACACTGCCTTCACCCAGGTACCCGTTGAATAGTATAGCTTTTAATCCCAATAATAATTGCATTTAATCGCAATAATAATTGCGCTAAATTGCAATAGTATTGCGTTAAAACGCAATAGTTTTGCGTTTAAACGGAACAGTGTTGCGTTTAAACGCAAAAGTATTTCGTTTAATCGCAATAGCATTCCGTTTAATTGCAATGGTATTGCGTTTAATCGCAATAGCATTGCGTTTAATCGCAATGGTATTGCGTTAAATCGCAGTAATTTTTGCGTTTAAACTCAATAATCTTTACGTTTAATCGCAATAATTATTGCGTTTAAACGCAATACTCTTTGCGTTTAATCACAATAAGTTTTGCGTTTAATCGCAAAATATTGCGTTAATCACAATGTTTTGCGTTGAAACGCAATATAAAAAAAAATTCCAACAAAGTGGCCCGAATAAGCTTCCGTATGAATTCTAAAGATGGTATCAATTATTAACGCGAACAAATCAATAAAATAATTAAATTTTAACGTAAAAAAGTTTTTTTCAACTTAAAATCAATCGTTGGTTACTCACATGAAATGTTGTTTATTATTAAAATTATTTAACATATACTGGCAGGAAATAAGTAGCGCTCTATTTATAAAACGGATTTATTGCAGTATTGCAGGCGATATTGGTGTTTATTTCCTGAAAGTTAACCTTCAACTATTGACCTTAATGATACACATATATGTATGGCACGCGAGCGTCACATTTTATCCATAAATGAAGATTATGGGAATATTTTTTAAAATCAAATACTTCGAATCAGAAGTTTGGGGTTATTTCTCGCATGGTGATTTGTTTGGATATTGCCACGCTCCTTGCACTTGCACGATAAAGACCTTTTGGTAGATTTCGAATATGATTGATTGATTGATTGATCTATTGTTGTTTAACGTCGAGCTTTTCAAAAAAGAGTAGGATCATTGTAGCCGCTACAAAAGGGTAAACTTCATGCCTCTACCCAATACGCCAAGCTTTTCCAGTGGCAGTCAAAATTTTGTTTTCGTTGCCCATCTTTTTTCCTTGTTGATGTATTGTATATAAACATGTTCTCGTCATGAATATAGCTGTAAATTATCCTTTGAAGTTGAGCAACATTCAATCATATTTTTGTGGGGTTTCAAAATCAGCGAAATGTCTTACATGTAATTAGACAAAACGCGCGTGCGACATAGTAAATTTATAATCAAGGTATAGTTCAGGACATTTTAGTATATACATGAACTCATAAACACTTCATGAACACACAAACAAATAATGACTGCTTATTTAACTATTAAATAATGCCCTAATAAACTTAAAAGTTAAGAAAATATTGATCACAGGTTTCATGGTACCGTTTGAATCCCTGTTATTATTGTAAGCATACATGTAATGAATTCTCCCATTTGACTGTTTTTATTCACGTTATATTTTGAGTAGTATTTCAAAAACACATTGGAATCGCCCTTTTCAGTACTCTTAATAATTTGTCAAAATGATTAAAAGATTAATTACATGTAACAGTGCATTGATCTAGATGACAAATAAGTTAATTGCTAAAAACAACTCACTTTCACTCCATAACCATATCAAGTGTCACATATACAGTTTATACAGTTAGGTGCACTCCTAACATAGCATAAAGTTAACTTAAACCAGTCAAATTATCTTGTTAAACTCTCTGCTTTTGAGAGAAAACATCTCTGCTTTTTGACAAAAACCAGTCCGTTTGACCGCTTTGGCTGGACAAAATTTCGTCCAAACCTCTGCTTTAAATATTGTCAAATTCTCTGCTTTTGTCAATTGGACAAAAACGGTCCAAATCTCTGCTTTTTGACAAAAACCGAACAATGTGACTTCTTTAACTGGACATTATTTTGTCCAAATCTCTGTTTTATATATTGTCACGTCTTTACATATGCACGGCACTTATCGGTAACATGTTCGGTAACTCTAGTTACATGTAAGACAGTAGTTGCTATACAAGCCAAAACATAAACGTGTCGCACTATACCTTCAGTAAACAGTTAATTGGCACCTACGTAAGTGAAAAAGCCATGAAATAAAAAGGGATATAAAAATATGTTTCAGACGTACAGACTTTTCAAACTTTTGTCGAATAAAAATGTGCATTTAAAAACGCTTAATTTATATGTATATTCAATAAATGTTAACTTATGAACTGGGGGTTAATAAATGTGCAAACTGTTAATAAATTGTAAGTATGAATTTCTTTTTCACTTTGTGCCCCAAGGAAATAAAATATCTGTTCGCCAGATGCAAGATTACACCGATCAACCGACTTATAACATTTTGGTGAAAAGTGGTATGACACGATGTAAAAAGATCTAAACAAGTTAAGATCTATACGTATACAGACGACTTTTTCCAAATCGATACGTTAAAAACTCACTGAATGAAATATAGTGTAGTAAAAAATTATTTGTACATTAACATTTTCAACCGTTTGAACTAATGCTTCATTTGTGATCTGAAAATATGTTCCAAAGATACTGGCATCACAAATTTGAACAAATAAATGCAAAATTTAAGCTTCTGCAAAATATATTTCTGTATCAAGTGTTTTTGTTCACAAGGACATTTATCCAACTTTTTCTGACCCCAAAATTATTCTTCCAATTGCAATTTATTAGGAATTATTTTTCTTTACACATTTACTGAAAAAATGATACGGAAAAAATCAGCTCATCTTTTTATAAATACAGGATGAAAAAAAGTTCCTTGACACGATTGATTGATTGATTGATTGATTAATGGTGTTTAACGCCCGAGCAGCAATATTTGAGCTATATTCAGGCGATGAACATTAAATGGATGATAAAATGATCATAAAATGATGATGAATGGGATGGGACACAAGGAAAAATAGGGGTAACGGATTTTAGATTGCCACTGGCAAATATGAGGATGGATAGGGTCGGGCAATTTAGCCTCCTGTAGCGGGATCGAAATCCCTACTCATAGCGAATACTACAGCAGCGTTCTTTAACGTGCGAGGAACGTGGCATTTTTCCCAACACGGTGCACTAATATGGTTTGCGGTCAGGTTTTCCGTATTATGGCCTGACAACCCCAGCTTGCCAGGGGTACCCCATTCAACCACCTGGGGCACACATCCCAGTCGGTCTTTAGGCAAACCGACCTGACACGCCGGTCAGGGTACTGGGCGCTATTTAGTCGCCTTTTACGACAAGCTAGCGCGACTGCGGTCTATTCTTTTAGCCACCCGGATCCCGCACGGGGCTTGACACGATTGAAAACAGCCACGTATTTCTTAAGTGATTAGTTTAATACTTCCACATGGGGCATTTCAATAACCTTTAACAACTAATTTCTGTATATCATTGAATATTATATATATTATATATTTTTTGTTTGTTTGAATGATGTTTAACGTCATTTTCAGCAATTTATCAGCTATATCAAGGCGTCCAGTTTTCATTGGGGGAGGAAGCCGGAGTACCCGGAGAAAACCCCGACCTGCGGTAGGAAAATGGGCAATCCTTGTCAATTAAGATTGGAGTCGAGTACACCCAGCCGCAGTGAGAATCGAACCCGCAATATCAGCGTTGACAGACCACGTGATCAATAGTAGACGAACTACCTTATCCATTGGCCACCGAGGCCCCTTGAATATAATACAAAAAGTCTACAATTGTTAATACAATAGGACTATGATGTATCAATTCTTAAAACAAATCACTAGACATGGAAAAACGTAACAAGCAGCGGAACAGCTTTCTTATTCATCTTAAAACCATAGTGAGGAATACAACATAGAGTAAATTCTCTCATTGAGACAATCCCGGAGCAGGGCTTAAGCGGAAATCTGTGTTATATGTCGATAACGCTCTACATATGGGTTCGAACCTATGAACAAATAACAACATAACGAACAGGATTTTGTACAAATATTTCCAACTATGTCGACATTAAACCGAACCATCTACTTTGTAGGTCAATATATTGATGTCAAACTTTTATTACAAATTATAAGGTATGAATTGAGGCAAACATTATCATATGCGATGTCTCCAATTTATAATAAAGACGCAGAGCGAAAAATTTAATGGTTAATTAGCGTACAAATGAGAGTTAAATCTCAAGAATTAAGACATCATATTCAACTGTAACACGGATACTTCCTAATAATTTTTAATATTATCGGTTTCAAGTATTTTGAGAATTCCACAGTTATCTTTTACATAAAAACAGAAAGAAAACCGTATAAGACGTGTAGTTACAATATTATATCATTCGAACAGATCGCGAGATTGTTCTTAATTGACCGTATTATACACAATTTTCATCGCGTATTACAATGTACACCTGTAGACACCTGAAGATACACAGAAAAGAATCTACGAATCTGGAAAGAGAATACTTACGCAAATTACACCGTTTTATTACAAAATTTTTTTTTAATTTATGGTTTAATCACCTGTTTTCTTTAATTGTTAATTCTAATAAATGTATAATAAATAGTAATAAACAATCAAACAAAAAAAAAAAAACAAAAAAAAAAAACCAAACAACTAAACACCCCAGCTTTTAACGATGTCATAAAATATTGTCTTTATTTTTATGTCAACACCCCAAATGCGAAGGCCTTTGGGCGGTGACATAAAAATTCAGTTTTGCAAAAGGTACGAACGTCGACATAATTTTTTCACTCTTTTGGGTTTTCTTCAATCAATTTGAGATAAAATGTCACCAACACGAATCAACATAATGCCTATGGTCTACCCACATGTCAAATGTCAAAAGCCAACCTCAAAAGACAAAAAAGTTTAAAACCTTGGTACTCATTTGTCAATCAAAACAAAATGTGATCGGACTTGTCAAAGTTCAAAGTCTAAGGTCCACAACCATGATACAAGACCCATTGTCTATTTCAGCGAAGGAAGGGGTATTCTCTGGGTACTCAGGCTTCCACTCCCAATAAAAACTGGACTCCATCATACAATTTGCTGAACGTGGCATTAAACACCATTCATACAAGCAAACAAAAAGTCAAACAATTATTTTACAAGTTATAACCCGGGCGCAAAGCAGTGACTTAAAAGGCATTAATGTGATCTTGGGGGGGGGGTCATATTTCGAAGTTAAATATCTCGGACACGAAGCAGTCACTCAAAAGGCAATGATGTGACCTTGGTGGTCAAAATTCAAATCAAATGTCAACACCCATGGCAAGTGTACGGATGTACGGACGCACAGACAACAATATGTCGACCTTCTTTTGCCTCTTTTACCAAAAACCCAATATAAACCTCCTAAATATGAAAAGTGAAATGAAACACCAGATAAAGCTATCTTACGTATTCTAAACGTGTATAAGTATGCGATTTGCAGTGTCAAATAAATTTGGCTGAAAATATCAGCCTTACAGGAGAAAAAAGATTAAAGAAGATGAAGTAAATTACCAGACAAAAACAATATGTCTCCCATTTATCTTTGTTTGGTATACATAATTAAAAAAAAATTGCATACAAATACAAAGTATAGTTTGAAAGCTTTTCTGCAAATGTTATTGTGTGTCGCAATTTGTTCATTGCATATTTTATGCACAGTAATCAAAATTAATTTTCCCATCCTCCTTTTCGTGCTTCATATTGACAAGTAAATCAAAAATTAACATATATTTTTACGTTACGAACTCTTAAAGTGCATTCTTATTCAATCGGTTAGCAAAATATAATAGCTTATACAAAGTCATATTCCTTGTTTTAATCGTATCATTGAACTGATATGTATCGTATCATGCTTTCTCTGACTGTGCAATTAAAATCAAATTATTATTGTTAATGCATTATGTTAAAGATACATCAAACGAAAGCTAAGGGAAGATTCTTTATATTTAAACGGCCGATTTGAAATAAAATTTTATCATAAAAGGTAATTTTTAGCTTAATAATTATATATCTGCATTTTTTCGTATATGTTATAAGATAAGTTGGACAAAAATAAAGGAAGAGATTAAAGAACTGAATATATCTAGTGCCAAATCTATGCTAAATCGTGTTTAAATATATTTTATTCGCTACGGTAAATTAAAACCATAAAAATTTGAAAAACTTTCCAACGTTTTCATCTCTTCTGACTTGTTTATATCTTTTTCATCGTGTCATACTACTTCCCACGAAAATGATATAAGTCGGTTGATCGGTGTGAAGATACTACACATGGCTGCCGTTATCCTATAATTACAGGTCTGGGTCTGTCGGCACATAATATTAACATTTTGGGTCCGCTTTCGATAGATTTGTGTCTATAATTATAGGTCCGGTTGTAGAAAGTTTAGGAATTCCACTGTAAACTCTCGTGTCGGCTACTTTTCTTTTAAAATAAATTTACTTATCATTTCAAAATAAACTTGCGTTTTTCAAATGTAAATCGCGGTTATCCGCCCCTTTAAGGGAGGAACGCCACTTAATTAATCAACACACACAAACACACACAGTATACAAGTAGTATGGTTGATGTAAATATGAGACTATCATACAAAGTTTTGTTTATTTTAAAACTCTTTTAAATCAATTGTGATGATTTTTTGAGGCTCCATCTAATACAAACAAAGTTTCTGACTCCCACAAAAGAAACTTATTAAAGCAACACAAATAGAATTTTATTTTTGGTTGTTTATTTCAGATCGACAAAGAAAACTGTCGGCGGCATTTGGAATTAATTTTTTTGTTGAAAAAACCCAGACCCCCAAACAGTAATGAAATGGTTCTTGTCTATTTCTGACTATTTTGCAAATTTCGGCTCTCGGTGGTTCAACAAACTTGGGACCTTCAGGAGCATAACAACCACTAGAAACCTTACTGACAGATTATGTCAAGATTTTGAAATAAAAATGAAGACTTAGAAAAATAATATGCAGGTCTGTGCAGTTTAAATACATGTTACGTACTTCAAATCTGTTTTGATTACAATAAAAATTCGAAAAAGTCGAAAAAGAACTTTAATGTAAAAGAACATTGAAACAAGTGCAAGTGAGGTGGCACACAATTTTTAAAAAGAGCGACTATCAGAGCTACCTTATCGCAGCTACTTAAATGAACATTCTATTGCCAACTAAATTACTTTTGAAAACAGTTTTATATCAATTAGTGAATTAAAATTCTAATTGTTCTTTTCAGTCATTCTGTTAGTAGTTGTCGGGCTACATCAATACATAGGCAAGATATCTCTTTTTGGGCTGGGTTAAAAGGTATAAAGTACATGTCCCCTACAGTTACCTCCAAGTCACGAAGAGCGTTCAATTTGTCTGTGTTACGATTTAGCTGATGTAAACAAATACAACGTAGAAAATGAGCAAAAACTACAGGAGGAAAAAGCTGCCCTTCATCCAAAACTATTGCTGACCATTCCGCGGGAATTATTGACGACATCTTCTCAAAAGTCACTGAATCAACTATGCGCCATTTACAAGCACTTAAAATATTCATTCCATGTTCGCGCATCTCTGTATTAAATTCTTGTTCTAATATAGGGTCAATATGTAATGTTAATAAAATCTTATCCGGTGTACATTTAACTAAACAATAGTTTAATACAAAGAGACATTGTTGGTACTGTTTATGTGTGTAAAAGAATGATGCTAGCAATAACCAACCGGACACAGCATCATGATTCAAACCAAGCAGTAGATAACTTAAATGTCTCCGATAAGTTTGGTATCTCTGTTTATTTGTTATATGGTAAGTTTCATTTATTTGAAAACATTTTGCAGCCTTTTGAGACAGCACTAAAGGGTATATTTGCTTCCAAGGTAAATGTAATGAGCCAAACACTGATCGAAGTAATATCAAAGCTACGTCATGTACCTCACCTTTTCCCATCATACTTGTATGAAACACACTTGACAAAGCAGACACATAAGGCACAATTCTCGCTGGTGATTGGTGAATTACATAATTAAAAGAACTCAATAACTTTGTGTGTAAAACACACTGCAATCCACTATTATAAAGACTTTGTAGAGTTCTTTTTAACGAGTCATGCTCGAATTTACTGAATCTGTTTTTAAGTAAATCTAGCTCTGGAATAAAGTAGTGTGAGCACGTTGAGTAGGTAACACAGTACACTAATCTTCTGAAACACCGGTCAAAACATCGGAGGAGATTGTGTGGTTTCCATGTTGATTCCGTCCATTCCTCTGACACCCAAAACATTATAGTTTTTAAAATGTAGGAAAACAAGAGATCCCCATATTTTGGTTTTATAAAATGGTTTAAAATTGTTTTCAGTAATACGTAACATAGTAACTGGACATGACTGAATGATTGAACAAGTATTTTTTCTGCAACATTAAAGGAAATGCGAAACTCTAATTCTTCTCGTGGAGAGTTTTTACATCCTATAGGCACGAAAAATACCCCACATTGTACAATAGCCTCTATCAATCTATTATTTGGCCATGACAGACGTAACCTGCGTATCCATTCGTCAGCTTGCAAGATCCACGTTTTGCAATGGAAGCAGAAGACAATATCAAAAAGTCCATCTGACCGGCATGGTCCGTGTGTAGCAAGTTTGTCCCACACGGGGTCGCCATCTAAGCGTTCTCTTAACAGTGTACTTGATACAAAGGTTTCATGTCCAATACTGTAACAATATTTACCGAAATTATAGTATTTGTCATCATTATCGTACAATTTAAGTCTAGTATATCCAGGTGTTGTATCAGTGGTATCCATTATTAGAGGTATTGTCTTTTGTCTGCTCTGTTTATGTTTGTTTAGGCCTTCTATGTTTTCATACACCGGAAATAAATTCCGAACAATCATAATATCATAATCACTTCCACTCAGATCCAGTCCTTCAGCTGTACTCCCACTCCAGATTAACATATTCTCTTTTGTCTTAAGAACATAATCCCATGCGTTATAAATCCTCCTTTTCGTTCTCACTATATCCTCTGAACCAACCACTGTACATAGGTAGTTATATAATGATAATGATAATTCTTGGTTGTTTACATCCATGCTTGCTTAAATTAAAAGAAAAATACTAGACAATGTTTGAAATATGCTACATGTATATTTCTTACTTAGTTTATGTTGACTACATGTGCTCGCTCATAATATAATTTGTTTAAAATAAATTCTCCTAATCCTAAAAAGTATTTTTTATAGGTCTGGAATTCACTTTTAGCCCAAATTAGGAAGTCAGACGTCATATGTATAACTAAAAAAGTTCAAACTGGAACAATACAACTTTTGTTTAAGATTTCAGTAATTTTTTATGCCATGGGAAGGGGGGGGGGGCGGATAATTGGTATATATAAGGTAATACGGATGTGCGGCCCAAATGGGTTACTTTTTTACCTCTTCAATATATATATAGGTAGCTTTTTTCATTGTAAAACATATATCATTGGGTAGTTGTAAATTATCTAAATATATCCACCATGCCTCAGTTTAAGCAAATGTAAACCACAGTGATTTTACGAACAAAGTGTGCCATTAACATCACTTGATAATTTTTGTAGTGAATGGACTATTTTCTCGATGGGGATATGCAGTAATAAAATATATGAATCATAGGTCTGATTTAATCATTCAAAATATGATTAGGTCCAGTTTTATAACGTCCGAAAATATATGATTAGGGTGGCTTTTCAAATCTCCGTCCGCAGACCCGTACTGAAAAGTATCCCTAGTTACCCTCCCCCCCCCACCCACCGTGAAATTTATGCCAAAGAGGAACGTATTTCAATACATAATGTATTTTTATGTCAAATTTACATGTTTGACATGCTGTTTTAGTATATCTCATTGAGTTTTAAACACCAATAGGGCAATTGAACGCTTCCATTGGAAGACGATTAAGAATATTACAACGTTTTAAAAAGTATAAATTTAAATCGTAGATATATAAGTATCGATCGAAATAGATCATTGTAATTGGGCTATCGCTCGGTATAAAGATTGACAGATCTGACCATGTTGTAAATTAGAAATCGCTTACAAAATTCTATTTCATGTACACAGTATACAATATAACAGATTTATTGACTTTATCTTTATAATTTAATGAAAACTTACTGTGTTAATTTCCGTGATTTTAATGTCAAATAATCATTGGAATTCCCAGTGAAACTACTTTCGGTTTGTAAAACACCGGTGTCGTATTAAAATAAACCTACGTATGTACGTACTTCAGTTAATACAGATCTAATCACGCCTTCCGTTTGTAAATACATACTAAAGATACTTGTGCATTGATTTACTTTTAAAATAATTGTTAAACATCCATCCAACAGTTATACAGTTATACAGAAAATTGCACAAAATGGCAAGGACCACAGTGCAGAAATTTAATATTGCTGGAAAAATACAAAGTACTTCCTCCCTACAGACAGGGTCTTTGTTTAAAGCGCGTTTTTTTTTTTGGATAGCAGTGCAGGCTTCCCCCGTCCACTGCGCCGAATAGCTGTGTGGATGGAGCTTTGGGATTCATTCTTCAACCTGGAACGCCTGTTGATAAAATATGACTAATTGCAATTGTATGCATAATCCATAGACGAATTGCAACTTATAAAGGTTTTCTTTCGGAAAATGTAGAATATTTTAAACGGACATGTATATCGTTCCAAATTTTGCTTGAAGCTCTAAAACATTTTTAATTATTTTTAAACATTTATTTTAATTTTACATACTTTTGTGACTACAACTTCCGCATATGGCGGATCGTGTAGGCCTCTCGTTGGGTTTGTCAGGTTGTAATACGGAGAAAATTGCCGCGATCGTAGTAAAGACTAAAGAAAAAACTACAATGCCACAAAAGCATTTGAACTGGTACGAAATAACAACAATTTCCAAAGTGATTTTTTCTGTCGGCTGCTCGGACCACGTGTGCTTACTATCGAATGAGAAATATGAGAAAATATTTTAAAATCAGTCGGAAAGGTGGTCAAATGATCTTTATTACGTTCCGTGTCGTCCTATAATTAACAATTATTATTAATCTCGATCGTACATCAACCAATATACGTCCATATACAACGACGTTCTTATTGAGACTTATCTCCGCGTTAGTTCAAAGCTAATTCACGTGACATCGTATCAGGTTTCAATAAAATCAGTATTTAGCATTCCTAACTGTGAAGAAAACTTACAGTTAAAAAAGTATAAATGAAAGGGGCATTAAGAATATGGGAATTGACATGCTTGCGGGAAAGGGGCGTGGATATCGGGTGTTCTCCCGTTTAGATCCAGTATTCTGTAAAATTGAATAATGGATATTCGATTATCGACATGCCGGGAAATAACAGTCAGAAAACAAAGTTTTCGTATTATGTAAGTCACTATCGTATAAATCATGCTGCCTTGTGTTAAATGTGTTGTTATAAGACCTCTCCTTTTCTTAAACTTGCACAACTCATAAACCGTTGCTTCGGGGATGGGGAGAAAGGTAGAAAATGTATTGCCCAGTATCGTAACCAACACTTATAATATAGTCTTGCTTCAGATAAGCCTTATGCATTTTAACTAATACTGATGAGCACAGTGGGATATCTTTGAATAAAAAAATGTGGTTATTTCTAGTCATGTCACCGAGTACAGTTCATATGACAGATATTAACGTTGGTACTTTAAACCACTTTTAACTTGAACGTAAGAACGCACAAAGACAAAGTGGAAACTGTTTGCTTAGCCTTCAACAAAACTGATGGGTCGCTTTTATCTCGCAACTTGTACATATCCATTACTCGTAACAACTGTTGAACCGGTTTGTTAGGTCGACTTTCAAATGGTATCAGTAACAGTAACGGTTAATATGTTCATTGCAATTTCGCATAGAACGCATGTCAACAATTAAAATTAGCAATAACACACCGATCAACCGACTTATATCATTTTGGTGAGAAGATGTATGACACGATGAAAAAAGATATAAACAAGTTAGAAGCGATGAAAACGTAGGTAAGTTTTTCAAATTTTGTTATGTTTTAAATTTACTGTAGCGAATAAAATATATTTAAACAGGATTTGGCATAGATTTTGCAATAGATATATTCAGTTCTTTAAGCTCTTGCTTTTATTTTTGTCCAACTTATCTTATAAAATAAACGAAAAAATGCAGATATAGTTATTAAAATGCTAAAATGACCTGTTATGATATTATTTTATTTCAAATCGGCCGTTTAAATGTAAAGAATAATCCTTTAGCTTTCGTTTGGTGCCAAAAATGTATCTTTAACATAATGCATTAACAATATTAATTTGATTTTAATTGCAGAGTCAGAGAAAGTACGATACGATATAAATCAGTTCAATGATACGACTAAAACAAGAAATATGACTTTGTATAAGCTATGAGATTCTGCTAACCAATTGAATAAGTATTCACTATAAGAGTTCGCAATATAATAATATATGTAAATTTTTGATTTTCTTGTCAATATGAAGCATGAAGAGGAGGATGGGGAAAATTAATTTTGATAATTGTGCATAAAATATACAATGAACAAATTGCGACACACAATAACATATGCAGAAAAGCTTTCAAACTATACTTTGTATTGCAATTCTTATTTTATTATGTATACCAAACGAAGATTAATGGGAGACATATTGTTTTTGTCTGGTAATTTACTTCATCTTCTTTTTTCTGTTCTTCTCCTTTAAGGCTGATATTTTCAGCCAAATTTATTTGACACTGCAAACCCCATACTAATACACGTTTAGGATATGCAAGATAGCTTTATCTAGTGTTATATTCCACTTTTCATTTTTTAGGACGTTTATATTGGGTTTTTGGTAAAAGAGACAAAAGAAGGTCGACATATTGTTGTCTGTCCGTCCATGCATCCATATCAAATCGTGTCCAGGATATAAGATTTTATTCTTTTTAGGTAAGCTTTTTGATAATTGGCATGTGGGTAAATTATAACTAATCGATGTGTCGCATGCCATGGGTGTTGACATTTAATTTGAAATTTGACCCCCAAGGTCACATCATTGCCTTTTAAGTTACTACTTCGTGTCCGGAATATTTAAACTTCGAAATTTGACCCCCCCCCCCCAGATCACATCAATGCCTTTTAAGTCATTGCTTCGCGGGTGATAACTTTCAAAATAATTGTTTGACTGCTTGTATGAATGTTGTTTAATGCCACTTTCAGCAATTTTTTCAGCTGTATGATGGAATCCAGTTTTTATTGGGAGTGGAAGCCTGAGTACCCAGAGAAAACCCCGACCTTCGTTCATAGTTTAAGCTTTTCATATTTTCCATGTGAGTAGATAGTTACTAGAAAATGGGTCTCGTAGAAAACCCAAGAGTGACAAAATTATGTCTACGTTCGTACCTTCTGCAAACCTGAATTTGTATGTCACCGCCCAAAGGCGAAGGTGCATGGCCTTCGCATTTGGGGCGTTGACATAAAAATAAAGACAATATTATATGACATCGTTAAAAGCTGTGGTTTTTTTGTGTTTTTTTTTTTGTTTTGAAAATTTGTATAATTCGGCCAAAAAAGGTCAATCTCGCGGTTTGTTCGAATGAAATAATATTGTCCTTACTAACTACATGTCTTACACGTTTTCCTTTCCCTTTTTTGGTAAAAGATAACTGTGGAATTTTCAAAATATTTCCAACCGATAATGTTAAAAATTATTAGACCTAAGAAGTATCCGTGTTACAGATAAAAATGATGTAATAATTCTTGAGATGTAACTCTCATTTAATTGTACGCTAATTAACCTTTAAATTTTTCGCCCTGCGTCTTTATTATAAATTTTAGGCAGCATATTTGATAATGTTTGCCTAAATTCAAACCTTACAATTTGTAATAAAAGTTTGACATCAATATATTGACCTACCAAGTAGATGGTTCCGTTTTATACTATTTAATGTCGACATAGTAGGAAATATTTGTAAAAAATCGTGTTCGTTATGTTGTTATTTGTTGATAGATTCGAACTCATATGTAGAGCGTTATCGACATACAACACAGATTTCCGCTTAAGCCCTGCTCTGGGATTGTCTCAATGAGAGCATTTACTCTATGTTTAATTCCTCACTATGGCTTTAAGATGAACTAAAAAGCTGCTCCGCTGCTGGTTACCTTTTTCCATATCTGATGATTTGTGTCAAGAATTTATACATCATAGTCCTATTGCATTAACAATTGTAGACTGTTTGTATAATATTCAATGATATACAGACATTAGTTGTAAAGAGTTATTGAAATGCCCAATGTGGAAGTATAAAACTAATCACTTAAGAAATACATCGTGTCATTATAAAAAGATGAGCTGATTTTTTCCGTGTCATTTTTCAGTAAATGCGTAAAGAAAAATGATTCAAACTCCTAATAAATTGCAATTGGAAGAATAATTTTGGTGTCAGAAAAAAAGTTGGATATATGTCCTTTTGAACAAAAACACTTGATACAGAAATATATTGTGCAGAAGCCTAAATTTTGCATTTATTTGTTCAAATTTGTGATGCCAGTACCTTTGGAACATATTTTCAGATAACAAATGAAAACATTAGTTAAAACGATTGAATATGTTAATGGACAAATATATGCCAAATAATTTTTTACTACACTATATTTGATACAGTGAGTTCTAAACGTAGTGGGAAAAACTCATCTGTATACGTATAGGTCTTGACTTGTTTATATCTTTTTTCATCGTGTCATACTTCTTCTCACCAAAATGATATAAGTCGGTTGATCGGTGTGAATAAGATTGCGAGTAAAATCCTAACTCGGGGGAGTGTGCTCTCCTCAAGTCTTTCACACACAACCATACAAATGACGACATAATACGACAATAACATAGACACCTTATTATTAATACTGGGTAAGAAATAAAGCTTTGCAATATGTACTTTACATTGTGTAAGTTGTTTGGGCGCCTGATTGATTGATTTATGTTTCATGTCAATTTCAGCAATTTATAGCTAATTCATCTCGTCCAAAAAATATTTCTGGAGAGAAACCCGGGAAAACCAGATTAAAAATAAAAAGGATTCTTGTGCAACTAAGGAATTTGTTTTGAAATATAAAATTATACTGAAATCATATTTGTTGACTGTAACTTTACATGACCCTTTTTATTTCCGCGTGCATATCAATTATGGTATTCCATCAAGTTTAATAAAAACACCGTGTTTAGATCTACTTATGATTTTTTTTTAAATTTTAAATAAAAATTATTTCCATAATACGTAAAATTGATATAAATTGTTATGCAAAGCTTATGTAAAAATATATAATTTGCGTGGGTTCTTTGCAGCTTTCTATACTCATCTTTGGATATTATGTTCTTTCTTCTTGTTATATAAACAAAGAGTCAAATCTTAAAATGTTACAATCTAATTAAAATTTGATCTCTACTTCCTCAATCGCAGACACATAAAAAAATTATTAAAAAAACGGTTCGAATTTTAATTAGATTGGAAATGTTCATATCTGTTATACACATATACTTCCGTACAGATATCAGCTATGAACATGAAATTCTAGATTTTTTATTGCCTCTGTTTCTAATAAAGAGTTTGGAGGGAAGGAAAATTTAGTTAAAGTAGTGGCGATTATCAAACCAATCTATTTCGAAATCTTCAGTAGGGGTCTTAAAACAACGTACAACAATTACTGTTAATAATACCCACTATGGTCCGCGGCCAGGCTTTCCCTTAAACTGCAAAATCGGTATCCCAATCCGCCAACCCGGGACGAGCAGGATATGTTTTTGAACGAGCCATTACAAAATCTACTGGGAAACAGGGTTAATTTTTGTATTTTGTCGATAAACATTTTCGTCAGGCTTTGTGCAACTATATGCTTTAGGGCTGCAATTTATAGCAATAGATTTTGATTCAGTTTCGAGTAGATTACAATATTTCTACAATCGAGATAGCTAAAATCGAGATTTTTAGTATGCGATCTTTAGCGAGCTTTTTAAAAATCTTGATAATAACATTCGAGTGTAGAAATATTGCAATCAGCTAGAAACTAACGGAAAATGTGTTTCTCACATGTTTGATGTTTTATACTTTTACGCGATTTTCCTCTTCCAGTACGCCATTCAGTAAAAACAATCTGAAAAATAAATAATTATTTGCTGTAATTCCGTACAATTGCAAAAATGGAATTAGAATAAAATGAAAAGATTCAGTTTATTTCCATGTTAACACCCAATAAATGCATTTATCATAACTCAAATCGTTGCATTGTATTACACGTGGGGTGCCCCGTGCCGGATCCGGGTGGCTAAAAGAATAGACCGCAGTCGCGCTAGCTTGTCGTAAAAGTCGACTAAATAGCGCCCAGTACCCTGACCGGCGTGTCAGGTCGGTTTGCCTAAAGACCGACTGGGATGTGTGCCCCAGGTGGTTGAATGGGGTACCCCTGGCAAGCTGGGGTTGTCAGGCCATAATACGGAAAACCTGACCGCAAACTATATTAGTGCACCGTGTTGGGAAAAATGCCACGTTCCTTGCACGTTAAAGAACGCAGCTGTAGTATTCGCTATGATTAGGAATTTCTATTACGCTACAGGAGGCTAAATTGCCCGACCCTATCCATCCTCCCATTTGCCAGTGGCTATCTAAAATCCGTTACCCTATTTTTCCTTGTGTCCCATTACATTTTCATTCATCATCATTTCATGTTCATTTTATCATCCATTTCATGTTCATCGCCTGAATATAGCTGAAATATTGCTGCTCGGGCGTTAAACACCATAAATCAATCAATCAATCACACGTGGGTTATAACTAATTTCAGGTACGGTTTACTGAGCTATTGCGTGATAATATAGTTCGATGTTTGCATTTACCGAAGTAAGTACTTTCTATCTGTAATATTGTTTTGATTATTTTTCAGGTGAAAAACAGTATGTTTTGTATTGCGAAATGTAATAATTTTGTTCTTTGCATTTGAATAAAAATATAATTCTGTTCATATATTCTTACGCGATCAAGCTGGCTAGTAAACAATCATTATATTATATCATAAATGCACATTCAATCTGCTTTCATCTTAATTGTTAATTGTATAATTAACGCATTGTAAGTATGTCCAACAATAATGAACTTCTTGCTACTGTTTTAATGGTCATCATGATGTCCTAACAGTAAACACGATTTAAACATGTACATCTTTGCAAAATAAAATAATACATAAATCAGTGTATTCAGAATTTCGAATATTTTTAAAACAAACGAAAACCAGTCCTTTATCCCAATTCGGATTGCAGATTTAACAAACGGTACAAATGTAAATAATTTGAGACAAAGATGACGTTGATGAGGTCTCATTCCATCGTAAATGTTGCATTTTAAAGAAAAATATGTCGTCAAACTTTCAAGTCGAATATTTATTCAGTGAACACTGAAAGTCTCAATAAATTATTTCTTGTACAGAAAATGAATCAATGTCGATGTTTTGGAGACGAAAGGTTCACCCAATCTTCACCCAATCTTGACATTTGAGTTTTGACCTTGCATACATTACTTTCATTATTTAAATATCTAGAACCGATTGCAAATGTACCAATCAACATTTATAAAAAATTATTTGAATCCTTAGTTAAACCTATCCTTATGTACAATAGTGAGATATGGTATACGGACTTTATGAAAAATAATAAAAACTTTAAAAAGGGGTCAAGAAAACCCTAACCTTGATTTCAAATCACTAATAGATACTAGTTTCATTGAAAAAATAAATTTAAAATTTTGTAAATACACTTTAGGTATAAGTAAACAATCTGTAAACATTGCAGCTAGAGCAGATCTAGCTCAATATCCACTAGACACTTATATTAAAACACAAGCTGTGAAATATCTCGCACGCTTATGTCATCATACCAATAACCAGTCATACTATCAAAGTCATTGCATTCCAAGAACACATATTCTTGGTATACATTTATAGAGAATGTGTGTTCCTCAAATAGCATTAACTTGAATACAGTAGAACAACTTGAATTTAAAAAAGAAATGTTTTCCTATGAAAAGCAAATCAAAAATGATATTAAAACTAATTATGAAACATTATTTTTCCAAAAACTGATCAAACTAACTGAAAATAATAAAATATATCTATACAGCAAAATAAAAACAAGTTATGAAATTAATGATTATTTATTAAAAACTAACTTTGAAAATAGAAAAAATATATGTAAAATGAAAATTAGACGAAAACGAAATGATAGATTATGTCAAATGTGCAGCATGAATGTCGTTGAAGATGAAATCCACTACTTTTTCCATTGCCCTAAATACAACGAAATAAGAAAAGAATTATTCAAAGATATTTGTATAAGAAATGAATTTGAAACATATGTAAAATTAATGTCCTCTTCAAGTCATTTGCAGTATGTTGCACTATTTATAAAAAAAAGTCGTTAGTACTGAGGAAAGTGGACTCTGTTACTGCATGATTTGGATTTTGTTTTAGTTAATAATGTCTTATAAAATTTATATCTGTTTATTGTTTGTGTATAATTGTGTAACTGTATTGCCATCAAGCCCTTGGGGTATAAATGTGCTAATAAACTAAACTTTAATAGTTGTGTACAGAACTGCTCAAATTTACCATGTCGCTTTCTTGCATCAAGTTCTTTTGAGTTTATAAATAATCATTAAACACATCCGGAAAATATTCTTTTGATGATTTTTCTTAAATTGTTGTATTGTATAAAGAAAGAAATATAGTCTCGAGAAAAGTTGTTTTTGTTACAAAATAATGTGTCCTTGATTGCATGTCGACAAAAACCTATTAATGTATGTAACAAAACTCCTGAACATAACTGAAATACTGCTCGCTGGACATAAAGCAAACATCCATCCAAAGAATCAATCTATTTTCACTATAAAGCATGACCAATACACGTTTATTGACGTTCTTTTATTGGCTTTAGATCAAGTTGAATCCAATTATCATAATAACAAATGCTTATCTATGTTTCATTTAAATTGTTGTCAGCAACGAATAAAACAGTCGAAATTTATTGTGTCACGTTTAAGAAATTAAGGTCCGTAACACCGTTTGTGAGCGCTGAAACACTAAAGACATTTAAAGTGCCATACCAATGTAAAAATAGTAATTTAAAAAAATATTTATTCATATAGAAAATCAAATTCAGAAACACATTTCTAAAAACCGTTTTTAAAACTTTTTCGTAATAACAGAGATATACTGACAGGTGTACTTCAAACAGATCAGTTATCTATCGATCGGTAATTTCCGCCAATGATCGAAAGTCTACGTCACAAGATGAACTTCTGGGTGCCGTTTCATAAAGCGATCGCTAATTAACGTGCTCGTTATCCCATGCAATTTAAATGGAATAACGTGCACGTTAAGCTAACGATCGCTTTATGAAACGGCACCCAGATCTCCGGTAAACAAACAACAAACGTATGATAAAACTATGATAGTTTTAATGACCCCCCCCCTCTTTTCCCCCAAAAGACTCAATCCACGTTTTTTCCATATTAAAATAGGTAAAGTGTATAGTAAGACATTTAAAATAATAAAATGGCAATGGCCACGTTTGTTTCTGCCGAAACATTTGTCATTAAATAAAATACTGCTCAAACATATTCTATTATTTCTCTTCAAAGATCCCCTATCTATTACCCCGTGGACTGTTTATATTCGATATAGAAATAAATAACAAAAAGTTATTCAGTAGTCTGTCTGTTGTTTCGATATTTTCATCTTCATCAAAATCGTCGGAGTTGGAGTGGTATGGTTCCAACGGGTAAGGAGACATACGAGTGATTGCCATCGATTCAGCTGCACCGTCGACAGTATTTGCCACTCCGAATGATCTGACTGTGAGCTTCCACACGACAAAAACTGTTCTTTGTTTTTTTTTAATTTCACACTTGAACGCTTCCTTTTCAGACACAGGATCGAAAAAAACCCAATATGTATATAAATTGTATAATGTGTACGATAGTTTTAATGCAATCCCCTCCCGCATCCGCATTATCGAAAAAGAACGACTTAATCCCTTATTTTAGCATTTTGTTTAAATATTAAAATAGGTAAATGTTTAGTAAGAAATTTAAACAAATAAAATGGCAATGTCCCGTTTGTTTTCTAAGAAACATTTTTGTCATTAAAATTCTTTCGATCGCCATTGTCCAAGCATGACCCCGAGTACTGTTTATATTCGAAAATCAAATTAAAAAAACAAAAGTTATACAATAGTCTGTCTGGTGTTTCGATATTGTAAATGGAATGCTACTAGACAACTCGGACCGCGGACAACTCGGATCGTGACAACTCGGACCGTGTAACTCATATACGGTCCGAGTTGTCCTATAATTTATGGTCCAAGAAAGCTATATTGTAATGTAAAAATAGTTTTTGTTTGTTAACTAACGTTTATTTTATTAACTGTACAGCAGTTGACCAGACTGAAGTTTGTTGTTTGATACTATGTATCAGAAAAAAAAATTAAAAAATTGTGATATCAGAGTATGGTATCGTGTAGTCACCAACTTTGCATGTATTACATCAGAACTGGACCCGAGGAACAGCCTTCTGTTGTTTAAAGTTGTAGTGGGTAATTAATTTTTTAATTATTATTAACTAAACAACATGATTACCGAGTACATTAATTGAAGCCACAATTATTATAGATAATTGTGAGTGTTTCTGAATTCTTAAGATTTAATGTTGTTAATTCTGTCGCATTTATCATCTTAACATTTAACCTTTATATAATTAAATCAGTATAATTTACATTCGAATAGAACAATTTCAATTTACTAGAAAAAAATTATAACGTTATGTTGATAAATATAAATATTATGAACAGGAGTATCGTATTTGAATATTTTTATGACAGTATAAGAAAAAAAAAATGCGGTCCGAGTTGTCCTATTTTCTACGGGCCGAGTGGTCCTTATAGTCATGGTCACTACTTTTTGGAGTTCAGAAAATCGCGATTTTTAAATAAATGTGCATTAATTTGCTTACATTTTGATGTGAAGATTTGTTATTTCAATTTACAAGATGATTCACACAATCGGTTTTGTATAATTATCTTCCTTTATACGCCATGTGACGGTTTTTTTACGTGTCTACGGAGAATTAACATTGAGCGGTCAGCCATTGTTTACAGCGGAAACTCGTCAAGGAGCCGCTGTTTACGTCACCAAAGTTCACGCGGTCAATGATGTATTGCAATAACGGGAAATAACTCGTACAACAAAAAGACGCTAGAAACAGCTGTTGAAGAAATGGAGGTATACGTATTGAAGTGGTAAGTATTTACTTAATTAATAAAAATTATTACTTATTGTAAAATTGATTACGATTTCAATTGCTTTTGCCACAAATTCATGTAATACATAGAAAAAATTAGAATTGCAGTTACTTATAAACGAGACTAAAAGCAATTACCAGATCTAATCCTTTTATAGCTTTTTACCCATATTTTCCCCGTTGTTACAAAAAAAACACTACATGACAGTTTGTGTTAAATTCCTTTTTTGTCATACAGAATTTACATAAACATAATGCGTGTAAATACTATTGTGGGACAATTTACCATCTATATATAGAGTACTACATACAGAATTTCGGCAATGAACATGTCCTTTAACTGCCGGTAATTTAGCTGAAACACCTGTTTATTTATTATTAAGAAATAATTTGTTTATAGAAATAAATGCAAGATATTTTAACAGTACAATTTGTTTACACCGCTGAATAAAGGGAAATTTCCTAAATTCGAGTATGTGCCCATAGTACAGATTGGTAAGCATGCACGTTTTTATAAATTAATAAATACAGATTGGAGGGAGGGGAGCATGGGTCATCATCCCGAATTCCCGATCCAAAAATTAGAACATCCCGAATTCCTGGTCATAAAATGTCATTTTCCCAAATTCCAGAGAAATTCACAATTTTAAGAAAAAACTTGCCGACATGTTAATATTGAAAAGTATATCAACCTGAAGTTGCTATATACTAATATGACATAATTTTCACATAATTGTATTATTAAAAACGAACAAGTTCAGCATTGTATTTAGATCAGATAAAATGACACTAAGGCCATACTTATAAATATGTCTGTTTGCTGTTCCCCTACCAGTGAGCTGGGAACATGAATAAAATTTAATTTTGTGCTCAAATAAGGTTCGACATTTATTAAACAATAAAAAATTCTATGAAGGATTTTTTGTATTTATTATTCTCGGAGAATGTTATGTTAGTCACAAAAACACTTGAAATTGCAACTAGTTAGTAATTTGATAGCTTTAAATAGGGTTTTTAATTCCACTTCCACATTTTCGGCTTTATCATGGCATTGTTCCCTAAATCTAAACTGCGGATGCAGAATTGTTTTTGGCATGTTATTTTAGTAAACTGGTTTACAAAAAAAATCGATACATTTTACCCCACGAGCGATTTTAAAAACTTGCACCTATTTGTATGCACGCCTTATTGTTTGGAAGAATTAAAAAATTGAGTAAGCTCGAATCAAATATAGTGATAAAACAATTGCTGGGACGATTCCCAATGGTCAACCTATAACTGTCCATAGTTTCTAGGGGGAGGTCTGGCTATACAATGTAAAACGAAAGCATGCACGCAGACCGTAGCGGGCATACGAACCTCGGGTGGAAAACCTTTTTTTCCAGTCCACCAGAAAGAAGTGTTCAAACATATAGCCATGGGATTTGAACCTCACTTTTATAGAAATTAAAACCCTTTCTCGATTAGTTGTACGAGAGATTTAAGTACCTCAACACTCCGAGATCCTGCCCCCTCCTTTACTGAATTGCAATAAATTTGAAAGAGACGGTATTTTGAGCTGTATGTGCAAAATTAAAATATTGTTCGTTTAAATGGTGCTTAAAGCCACTTTTAGATATATCATAGCGTCCAGTTTTTATTGGGGAAGGATGCCAGAGTACCTAGAGAAAACCCCGACCGGCGGTAGTAAAAACGGGCACGCCTTGTCAATTAAAACAGTCGAGTGCACACTGCCTTCATTGAGAATCGAACTCCCAATCTCGGTGTTGACCGACCACGTAATCAATAGTTAATTAACTACCTTTTACCACTCGGCCTCAGAGGCCCAAATGTACACAATATGTTTTTATTCTTTTTATCGTGCACATTATTTTCGGTAAACATTCTTTTTTATAGACCATATTTCTGTCCTTAATATAGCTGACCAATAAGCAAATCATCAATAGACCACATCTCTTTTGCCATAAATTATCAACACAGAAAAACCTATATGCTTGTGAAATGTAGAGTAAAAAACTAACATGGACAAAAACATACTCCCAAATCAGGGGTTCGGAGTCCACGTTCGCTTCATGTTGATGGGAAGGGGGACAATTCGTTCTATATACCGATCAATTTTTTATAACCATTCTTTGCAACATTGTATTTTATTTCCACAAAGAAGAACTAATTCCATTATAATAAGATGCACAAGTTCAATAAATGTCTAATTGTTTGTTACCATGAGGAGATCTGGACTGAAAACTTTAGGAGGAGTTGATTACTTAAAATAAGTCCTAAACCAAAGTCAAAATCCATGTTTTCTATCGAAAACCCCAAATATCATTTCAATCAAAATGTTAACTATTAGTTGCTCACTGGCGCTACGATTCATCATATTCCATTCAGTGTTGATAGTGGAGTTGTGGATAAGAGATGGGTACCCTAAAGAGTAACTGACAGATACACACACACACACATATAATGGCATCATGGATTGTCAGTTTTCATACCTTAGGTGTTGGGTTTTCACCAGCTGCCTAAATTACACAATTTAACGCCACAGTACATGAATAGCCGAAAAATTAATAAAAGGGGCTCAACAATTTAAAGTCTCTTGAAATACATGTTTAATAGAATGTTTGCATATTAACCATACAGAACTGTTAGGTCGGTCATACATGTAGTAAATAAATATTATCTGTTGCTCTCTTAAAACAAAACTAGTAAAATCAATTTAATAAAAATAACTCGTGTACAAGATAAATGCTTTTTTCAACACAAGAATGTCCTCCCATTGACAGATGAAGCCATGAAAAAGACCAGTTACAAAAAATAATTTTCAGTATTCAGTATTTCACACTTTTTCTCTTAGGAATTCCCAAGACATCACTGATGGGACACATACAGCGGTCATCTCCAGTGGAACAAATAGTTGATTCTCTGTGTAGTAGTTGTATCCAATGCAACAGTAGCCAGCAGAAAATGCACCAGTGACCAGCAGTAATCAGAAAAATCATGAATGATCCATCCAGAAACTCCAATAATGTACATGTATATCTGCAATCATGTAAAAACATTCTGTTAATTATAATTTATACATACTACAATGTTTTTTTTCTGACTGAACTTTAATTTCACATGGACTGCGATACGAAATGTTTTATTGTTATTTTGCAATTTATGTTTACATATTTAATATTACATGACTGATTTAAATGCATCATGCTTTATTTTGATTACCACATATGGTTATTCATTGTTTTATTACTTTAAATTTATACAAAATCTTACTGTATATGCCAGAAATTTCCAAGTTGACTGATGAAACCCAACTTGATAATTCAGGGAACTCTTTATGAGCTATGATTAAAGGTGTATTTTTAATTTCAATATCATGTGCATGTCTAGACAAAACCTGAGATTGTTACTTATAGTAAAGTAAGTGTGAGCAGTAAACTTGGGCATTCATACTGAATACTTTAGCAGTCCACAAGTTTAAATGGCAAATTGATTTCAGTTCATGAAATTTACTACCAGTAAAGGTGACAAATGGTTGCATTGTAAAGTAGCAATACTATTGATCACGTGCCTGTCAGCACTGAAGTAAGGTTACAGACATGCACATCCATATGGAGTGTGTAACATAGTACCTAACCACTTTGTGTGGTGGGGTATAAAAAATGAAATGAAGCTTAAATCTAAAAAAATTAACAATACGCTAAACTTTCAAGAAAATTGGTGAAAATGTTTAAAAACAAAAACTCGATACTTTTTGGAGAACAAACTCTCATTATCCTTAGTGGAAATTCACATATTTACTAAAAAGTACTAGTATACAAACCCAGAGGCTAACAATTAACAACTGTGTGTAATTTGAAGAAAATCTGTAAGGGAATTCTCAAGATACAGTGTTTGTTTGAATGGTGTTTAACACCACTTTCAGCAATTTTTCCGCTATTTCATGGCGTCCAGTTTTTATTAGGGGAGGAAACCCAGACCTTCAGTCAGAAAACTGTACACCCTGGTCAATTAAGATTGCAAGTCAAGTACACCTTGCCCGCAGTGACACGATACAGTGTGACATGTTGATGACATATAGATGGGCATATAAAAATGAACAGTATATATTGAGTTTCAGGGTCCCGATCTGCTAGAAAAACTTATTTTCAGGTTTAAGAAAGGCACACCCCTTTTACCAAAGTACTGTTTATACCTGCTCATAGGGTTTCATTAATTAAATAATAAATTTGTCTACATTTAAATATTTGCTCCAGTAATGTACATGCTTGTATCTGTATGTATTTTATACAAATAACATTCCTTTCATAATTGACCTCTATCCCAAATAAATAAATAAAATAACGCAAAGAAACCAAGCAATGAACAAAAAAGGTAACACAAATTTTGCTCAGATCAGTAGTTTTAATAATATGCTGAATGGTTTGTTGAATGTTTTGCATGAAAAAAAAAATATATATATAAAGGACAGCAATGGAGGAAACTTGAACTTTTAAAAAGTTCAACATGTATGTTTCTGGAGCTTCTTCCTAGTGCAGGAAAAGTAAGGCTAATACTGGGTTAATACTGCCGCCCCCACTCAGACTGGGGCCCAGTATTGGGTCAGTTCGATCTGCCCCTTTATAGCGAGTCAGTTTCCCCAAATTATAGTTATAAGGTTTCATGATAACAATTAGAGTATGTGGATTTATTTAATTAATAATGTTAGATATGTATTGTTGGCATAAAGGCTCTACAGAGATATGTTTTTAATTTTATATATCTGACTTAACATAAAGTTCTGTCTCTCTGTCTGTGCTGATTAGCAATTTTAACATTAATTATACAATCACTTACTAACTTGTATTTCTGATCGTTAATAAAATGATTAGTTTGGACTGATAAATTCATAAAAGCAATTAGTCTTAAGTGTACTAGTAATAATAAATTTATATACATTAAAAAAAATGAAAATTATTAGCTTAACAAAATAGTAGTCAAATAACATTTTTACAGTACATTTATGTCATATATTAAATTTATTTCAAACATAGGACAAATGGCCTATTTAAAAATATTTATAAAAATAAAAAAAACAAAACAGTGGTTAAAATTATATAACGGAAAGAGAGCGAACGAACCCAGGCAAACAGGTAAGGTACTATTTCATTGTAAGAAGTAAATAATTAACAGGGGCACATTTATTTTACACAAATCTGAAACATGATTCTGAATCATTTTCAAGTTTCACTGTTTCTTTTACTTGTAACAGAAACATGATATCGAAACATTTGAAACATAAGTGATTGATGTTTCAAACTAAAACAGATCGCGCGACAAGCCATTTTTTTTACTGTTTTGATAGAAACTGAAACATTTTTCTTAGTTTCTTAACATGTTTCTGTTTTTTGAAACATTGTACTGAAACATTTTTCATATTCAGGTAAAAGAAATGTGCCCCAGGTGACGTTTTGACTCTTCTGAGGTGCCAAATTGACTAGTAATATGGGTGCCGAATTGTCTTTTTTGTATGTGCCGATTTGATTTGCACCGCTATTGAGAACGACCCGGATTCCCGACCCCCCCCCCCCCTTTTCAAACCACTTTTACCGAACTGTTTCCAAATAGTCACACAGTCATCATTCAGCCTTGTTGCGGCGGTGAATATAAACAATGAAATTAATCTGTATTTTCTTAATTTATCAACTAAAAGTCATACTCAGATTGTAAACAAAAAAATAATAACCACGTCGGTCTGGTTCTTAGACAACTGCCGCGGTTGTGGTTTACGACTAACTACTTTGTTTATTGATATTTAAAGACAGTTGACAACTGTTCTGCAATAGGGAAAATTAAATAATTAACATAAAATTACATACTCACGTCAGAACTGGAAAGAATGTGCATAATTTTCTCGAATATTTTCCTCAATCATTTGGAAAGAAGGTGTGTCATCAATATGGCGCGAAATTGCGTATCGGCAAATGGAACTCAAATCTGATTGGTTGACAAATGATACGGAAACTGCCGACAATTTGTAAACAACAAGTTTCTCCCACTGTTGCTTGGAGGCAAAACATGGCGAAATTGACAATGGGAAATCTCCGTTGAGGTCAGAAAAATCCGATTTAAATAGTAATGAGCATAACATTTACTAAAAGAAAGATTGGATTAGCTTGTAAATTCATTTTTACGCTTTTTGGTAACAAAATATAAAGCCATGAATACTATAGAAGGCAAACTATCTGCATTCTCCCGGAAGGACCGACACTGACTTTGACTATACTACGGTCCGAGTTGTCACGATCCGAGTTGTCCGCGGTCCGAGTTGTCCGGTTACCTTGTAAATGGTGCTATGGCATTTAACAGTTCAAACTGTGACGTCACAGTGACGTTTAGATAAAATACCGGAAGTGACCAGCAAGTGTTCGGGAATATTCGTCAACAGGTGCAAATCGTATGTTTGACAGTTTACTACTCTCTTATTATAGAATATATTTTTATCGGACTTTTTGCATTCTTTTTTAAACAGTATATTCTATGTTTTTCCTTTAAAACAAAAAAAAAATAATTTTTAGACTGGTATGGCACTTTAAATAATGTGTCATAACTGCTAAAATACATTGAAAAGCACTTCATAACATCATTAATATATTACTTATATTTAGCACATAAAGGCAAAAAGATTTAAAATGCAGTGCCTTTATTGTACGTAACATATAATGTACGTAATGTTAATGTATGTAACGGTATTTTACGTTACATTACATGTGATGTAATATTTTTTTTTCCATTACACTATTTATTGAAGATGAGTTTGAGCCAATAAAATTATTTACATTTGTATTTGTATTGTATTAATCTCTCGTATTACAATACAAAATGGGTTCCTGTTTTAATCCTCCATTTACTTTAATTGATTTTCCCCGATATGGTTCAACCATATCTTCTCTTGACTGATACTACAATATTGTATAATATCATAAAATACTGCGGACGAAGGGACATAATCCAAAAAACTTTAACATGCCTTGAAAGATTTTGTTTGTTTGAATGGTGTTTTAACGCCACTTTCAGCAATTTTTCAGCTATTTCATGGCGTCCAGTTTTTATTGGGGGAGGAAGCCGGAGTACCCGGAGAGAACCCCCGACCTGCGGTAGGAAAACTGGCAATCCTTGTCAATTAAGATTGGAGTCGAGTACACCCTGCCTGCAGTGAGAATCGATCCCGCAATCTCAGTGTTGACAGACCACGTGATCAATAGTAAACGAACTACCTTGACCACTCGGCCACCGAGGCCCCTGCCTTGAAAGAACCAGAAGAAATAAAATACATGTATATTCATGAAAAGTTAATAACGAAATATTTTATACAGACATACATATGGAGACAATTCTGTCAAATTGTCAAACAAGGAAACTATTATGAACACTGTAGGGAACACAACATAAATTTTACCAGCATATTAGTTAAATAGATAAAGGTTCCGCCCAGGTAGCTGTCGGTAACACCTTATCTGACTTATTAAGTGTATACATTGTCGCACATTTCTCCCGATGCAGTTTTAAACTCGTTGACCTATAATTCCCTCTTGTTATATTTACGAATCGATTCGTTTGTCAAGTTTATCACTCGTCGCAAATATAGCTATGCTCAGAACTCTTACCGTAACTATTGCTTGAATTTAAAACACCCCCGCAGCGGAAATTAGTATTAATTATCATGCACATGACATATCTGTAACCAGACTATGAAACTATGTAACGCCACAAGGCAATAGATCAATACATTATTTACTTATCTCTTTCCTCTAATTCATATTTTTCTTGATTTTGTTTATTATATTTAAAGTTTAGTAGAAGAAAAGGCCCGATTAGAACAAACTCCACACAAGGTACCGTAATTCATCAGATGATATCTTAATTTGCATGGTCGAAAACTGTGTTATTCCTACATTCTTCAGGAAAAGTATTATATATTGATGACCTTATTTTTTTCATGAGTACATCAGTATGGTTAACGCTGGTTAAAATCAATCAATCAGAACGGTTTACTCTTATAAAATAGAGGAAATAAACAAAACCCAAGAATTCAGATACTACGAATGACCAAACAGTAACGAAGAACAAGTAACAGGAAAGACAAATACGACATGTACGAGGGCAGTTAATTTAGGGGGAGGGAATTATTTGCCTGCACCCCAATCAAGAGTTTTAAAACATATTGCATATACAAAACGTATATATTCCTTCTTTATAAAGCGATACGTACATAAATATACCTGTATAAAGCTTTTAGAAGATTATGCAACGATACAAATGACGGTGTTTTGTCAAAATTAAAGTCACAGTTTGACCAACAAATGGCATTAGTCAATGTCAATATAAAAAATGAAGTCAACAAATCATAAAATATTTATCTTGCATTTTCTTAAAGCTATAACCGAACTAAACATTTGTCTATATTGCCTTTACAATCCGCTACCCGATGGTGAGCTTTCACGTGGCTTTGTTTACATATTCCAATAAAATGTTATCAAAATTACGTAAATAAATATAATCTGTATACATCCTCTTGTCATCCTCCATGTCCACTGCCATTGTTTCTTATTATAACCTCTACAACCTTCTTTCTATCCGCCACCCAGCTGAAGCTAGTTTGAGCTAAGTGAACTGTCCCACTAATCAGTCAGAATGAAGACGTCTGAAATCCAGTTTATAAAAGTTTTTTTTAATTTTGTATCGAGATAACTTTATTACTCGAGATCATTTAGGGAATATATTCAATCTATTTAGTCTGACTTGCTGTTCATTGTCATTTTTGTTAACCTCGCTCTAAATATGATGATTAATATGCCAAAATGTGATGTGTTACAATGAGTCGCCCAAAACAATTATTACATAAATTTTTGTAATGTAAAATATAAAGAAACAGTGTATTTCATTTCATAAATATCATAAATATTCGTAATGTGAAAAATAAAGAAACAGTGTATTTCATTTCATAAATATTTTTCATGTGAAAAATATAGAAACAGTGTATTTCATTTCATAAATATTTGTAATGTGAAAAAAATAGAAACAGTGTATTTCATTTCATAAATATTTTTAATGTGAAAAATATAGAAACAGTGTATTTCATTTCATAAATATTTGTAATGTGAAAAAAAAATAGAAACAGTGTATTTCATTTCATCAAGTCGCAAATATTACAGTGATTCATGCAGCAAAATATAACAAACTTTGCAAGAAAAAATTCGAATATGTCGTGTGTTTGAGTCTTCATCTGTAGTAAAACGAGTATATACTAATAATCAACAAATAAAACCATGAGTGATTTTCGTAACTTGTTTGGATCTTCAGTGAACCACGTTTAGATCATCCTCACTAGTTAGGGTTCCTGTGTCCACGAAACCCTGACAAACTTAGCTAAGAAATTCCCAGTCGAGAAGTCACTATTTTGATTGGCTACATCATACCTGCATACACGACTTGTTTAGGGGATATCCCGATGTCGATTGTGAATAAACAAATGGCTGTGTTTCTTAGACCACGTGAAAATCAGTGTATTTTGTACAATAGTGTTAATAGCTAGTTATGATTTAGATATTTATTAGTTGCGTTTACCGATTGATCCATCTGCCACCATGTTGTATATTCTACTTCCAAACACTTGCTTTATTCTTTCATGCAATTTCATTAGTTGATTTGAACGTTTGACGTCATATGAAAACCTTCTCGTCCGGGAATTTCCTAGCTAAGTTTGTCAGGGTATCGTGGACACAGAAACCCTGATTTCTGAGGATGCGTTTAGATTCTTTTGCAGTTTCTTGCGATATCCCCTCTTTTGGATATTTTTATCGGTGTGTTCCGGTGAGCTTATTTCTGTCACAACCTTTCTATAAATACTATTGAGTTTTAATACTAAAACATGTTAAAACACGCATATTTTTCAGCAGTGAATCACTTCCGGTATGATTTTCAGAATTATTAGTGTTAGTGCTCAGAACACTAGTATTCCGTACATATATATAGTGCTCCTGTCTCGTCACATCAGATGTCCGGATTGCCGTAGATTAGCGAAAATGGCTCTACGAAAATGTTACCTACCTATAGTTTTCGGTCAGGCTTTACGTACTATTACCTCCCATCTGTCAAACGAGAGGATCTCTTGAATCCACCATGCAACAGTGTACGCGCTGTGCAGACACGTGGATTGAGGACTGGGAACCATCCGTGTATGGTTCCAGTAGAAAGTGTAGAAACATGTCAGCGGCCGACTAATGTTTGAAACTATTTCTATGCCACGAGTTTTTCTCCAAGACACAGAATATAGCATGTCTTTAGTGCTTGTATTTCTTACGTCAGCTGTATATTCTTACAATGTATCATAGACAGATGGTAGACAAATTAAGACATAAATCTGATTAGCAAGGACAAATGTTTTGTCGAGATAATAGGTTCGCGTACCAAACTATCATGTCTCGTTCCTAAAATACACGAATTACAATAATCTAATTTGTGGAAAGTCGGCTGTTATATTTACATTTATTTATTATCGAAAGCAGTTTAGAATTCCCATCATTCCAAGAGAGAGTTAGTGACAGTAGAAGCCAAGTGACTAGACATTTCCCGATGAAAAAAAATGGTGAAGCGAGTTGGTTTGTACATAGGTTTTTTTTCGCTTTGGAGTCGCCACATGAGTAAGAAAATAGGTATAATTTACTGTAGTATTGGACGTAATTCGACGTCAGACTGCAAAAAATAGCTAAATCCAGTCACTTTCTGGTTGAAAACATGGTTTGTCTAAAATTACGACCTAGCTTAGGGACAGACCATTTAACTTGAATGTGGGGGGGGGGGGGGGCTTGGTTTTTTGTTTTGGTCTGAAAATATCTATTTTTTGAAGGCGTTGCGACAGAATATTTTTTTTCATTATTACCGTTATTTTATATAGCAGAAATCCTTCTTCAGAATATTTTTTTCTTACCCTGTGTTTCCAAAATACTTTTTTTCATCAAAAATCATTTTCAAAATATTTTTTTAGGGAAAAACCAAGCCCCCCCCTGCAGGTTAATTGGTCGGTCCCTTAATTCCGTAGAGTTTAATAGGGAAAAGTTATGTCAGTTTCAGCTAATTTTAATAAGAGAAATTATGGTGCACAAGACAATTTAGCGATTAATATTCATTCGTATATCACTCCCGCCCCCTCCCCCCAAACCACCCAAAAATGATATTCCAGATATTTTGGGACGACATTTCCATATGGACTATCAAAAGCTATTACTAAGTTAGATTCTTTCGTGCTAGAATGTGGGTGTGTTACGTTGTTTTTTTTCTTTTGGCTACTATCACACTACAAAACCAGCTTTCGTCACACTTTTACCTGTGTACCGGAAGTTTATAGTATGTGGCGTTTGGAAAAAAAAATTTGACTAGCACAGAAAATTACGTAGAGTTTAGGGGTACTGAAAATATTGGATTCTGTAGCAACCACAATACGCCTACTTGTTTTATCCATTTATAAAACTGGGACCATGCTGGGATGGTTCCCTGTGCTCGACCCACAGAGCAGCCCAGCGCGTCCCGGGTGGCAGATAGGGGAGACCCTCTCGTTGGGGGTTGTCAGGTCAAATACGGAAAGCCTGGCCGCGGACCATAGTGGGTAACGTGTTTGGAGAGTGCCACGCTCCTTGCAGGATAAAGATCCCTTTTGTAGATTTCGAATCTACCCAATACTCCGTACTTTTCCAGTGGCAGTCAAAATTTGTTTTCCTGTGTACTATCCCACCTCTTTTTCAATTGATGTATTGTTTGTTAACTTGTTCCCGTCCTGAACATAGCTGAAATACTGCTCGCTGGACGTAAATCAAACATCCAATCCAACCAATCAATCCATTTATAAATTTATAAAATATGGTCTTGGTCGCACCAAGAGCTTTACCCACTAAGTGCTGAGTTTACCATATTATTAACGTGCAGAGAGATGGCATCTCATACCCGGCACTGGGGGAAGTGCAGTTAATCTCAGTGGGTTGAGCACCGAGCAGACATACTATAAAATTAATTACATTTGTTCATCCTGAAGCATAACATTTTCGTTGTTGTAAAACGTCACCTACAGCAATTTTTCAGCTATATCATGACGTCTAGTCTTTATTGCAGAGGAAGCCGGAATACCCGGAGATATCGCCCGACTTTCGGTAGGAAAACGGTCAATTCTTGTCAATTAAAGTTAGAATCAGGCGCACCCTGCCCGATGTGAGACTCGAGCCCACAACCTCATTGTTGGCAAACCACGTGAACGAACTACCTTAACCACTTGGCCACTTGGTCCCGTATTCAACATTTTATACATTAACAGTAAAAAATCTTAACTAGAGTTGTCTTTCCATTGTAAACCTACAACGATGAATAATTTATCAGTAACAAATGGTACCATGGAATAAAAATTGCAAGATAAAAATAAACAAAGAAAAAAGAAGTTTTACAGCTATCAATTGCAATATATGAACTTGTGACTTCGATAATTATTTCTGATGTATGTATAACATGATAGCACTGCCCTGTTAAATCACGTTTTTCATGTTTCTCAAAGATTAAAACGAGATTACTTCTATTCTGATGATCTCTTCAATAAACCCAAAGGAAACACATGTTGCTTGAACTCTTGTCTTTTGTGATTTGATTAAAGACAGGCTTTACGTGAAAAACTGCAGTGTTGAATGATGAAAATCATGTGTTTTTAAATTTAATTTCAACTAGTCTAACATATGTTCCCATTTGTCACGATGTAAGCATAAAGCTTCACAATCACGTGATTAAACCATGATAATTATAATTAATTTTAATTATGTTGACATCAATAAAAATCAGAAATGTTTACATATCTTTACAAAAAGATACTTAACTACAAATTGAATAATGTTATTTCTGTATAACTGTTTTAATTCAATTGAATATTTCTCACATAAATTTCAATTAGAATAGTGCAAAGCACTAGAAAAACAAGAAGTTATATATGTTTAAAGAATTAAAATCTGATAGACTACTGAAAACAGGCGTTGTTATCAGAAATCCATATTGGATGTTTGCTTTACGTCCAGAGAGAGGAGCATTTCAGACATATTCAAGACAAGAACAAGTTAACAAAAGATAAATCCATTTGGAAATGATGGAGGGCAAAATTTGGAATGCCACTAGAAAAATATGGGTAGGGCGGAAAATGTAGTCTTTTGTAGCGGCTTCAATAAACCTACTCTTATCTTACAAAGGCCTCTAACGTGCAAGAAGCGTGGCATTATCCAAACGGTGACATCCCGGTAGTCCGACAACCCAATAGTCCGACAGCCTTATAGCCCGACAGGCCATTGGTCCGACAAGCCTATAGTTCGACATACATAAAAACGATTATGGCGATGCACTCACGAAGAGTTGTACTAAGGCTGATTTTTTTCTTCATCATTGAGTTTGTGGGGCAGGTATAAATGTGCAAATGATGTTAGTTCATAGGTTGGTGAATATATGTATAAAGTTTCGTGAAGATTTCATTAACTCTTTCCTTCGAGCGTGCCCCTAGTGGTCCGCAGCAGAGTCCAGCTTATTGTAAGAGGCGACTATGGGGCTTTAGAATCTGACGGCTGTGCCCAGACCACGGATCAATTAAGGCGTGTACCCTAGTTGGCCTAATAGGTTGATCTTCGTTCTCTTTAAAATTACTGTTCCTTTGTTTTCTATTCCATCCTCATTTTTCTCATCATTCCATGTTCATTGGCCGAGTTTCTGGATTGTGAATGTCGGGCGGGCGATTGCGGAAAATATTTCCGAAACAGTATTCTCAGCAACAACAATCAAGGCCTATTGATATTTGGAATGCAGCTTCAGCGTGGAGTCCTATACCGTGGGATTTAATTTCAGGTCTACTTCCTGTTCAACGAAATCCGGCCGTTCTTGACTTGGACAGACTTTTATGCCCACATGACGACATAGTTTTACTCATGTCCGTCCTTTTGTCCGTCCGTCCGTCCGTCCGTCAGCGCGTAATAATCGTACATGATAATGACTTGGGGTGACAAACTGTACGTCCTAAGCAACTTTCAGATCTGACGGACTCCTACTTCCTGTTTAGAGCCAACGGGGCATCCGTGCCCAATAAATACATTCCTTCTTTATTTATTTTTTAACGTTTTTCAGGGCGTACAAGACCAACGTACACACCCGCTAAACCGGAACAGACCCAAACGCTATATACTTGTATTCCGATACGTAGGTGGAGAATAGAAATTATATATATATATTTTTAATTATCGATTTCGGTCGACCTTGTATGTGATAATTTTTTAGACTCTTGTGGGTTGTCGGACTGTTGGGCTGTCGGACTAATGGGTTTTCTGACTACCGGGTTGTCGGAACACTGGGCTGTCGGACTACAGACGTGTAACCATCAAAACACGTTACCCACTGTGGTCCGCTGTCAGGCTTTAACGTATTATGACCCTGACAAGCACCTTACAAGAGAGAATCCCGTATCCGCCATTGTTAACCAACACAGTATGGTCCCAGAATTAAATAAAGAACACTATTAGATAATTTACCAAATGTATATAACAGTATGATGTACAGCCAATTCACGCCAATAATAATGTTGCTTAAGTATTCTATTATTCGAGTTTCTGCATACTGTTATTAGAGCTCTTTCCATCATGAGAGCTGCTCAGAGTATCCCTGATTGGGCATGCATCTCGTTATAAACTGGTAAAACTAACCGCGGACCATAGTAGGCAATGTGTTCGGAGAAGGTATAGCTTGGTGCATTCAATTTCCCGTATTCGGATGTTAAACTGTCCTGAGTATAGCTGAAAAACTGCTTGCAGAACGTTAAGCAAACATGTAACCAAAACATCCCTTTGTTTATAATTTACTCTTGAGTACATAAGTCAGAGATGAAAGTACTTTTCCCGCGGTTGTTCTGTTTTTCAGTAGAACAGTGCAGAAAAAAATTCATAAAGTTGAAAAATAATTTTTGTTGTACGTGGAGACTAGAGTTTGTACCTGTTTCTAAAAATTGTTCGAATTCATTTGATATTTGCTGACAATGTATAGTATATGTAAGTAAAAGTAACAAATTATCAAATCGCGAGACTTGTAATTAATACACAGTTTTTTCTACGTTCCTTGCATCTTTAAACATATTTTGTAGATATCAGATACGTAGGCACATAGTAGCGCTACAAAAGACAGACAAAGTACTCTGTCCCTACTCTATTCTCCATGTTCTAGTGGCACTCGAAATATTCTATATATTATATAGCGATAATATTGCTCTCTGGACGTTAGGGAACCAATATATGAATATATCTATCTTTTATGGACAACTATTTAAAACTTTTTAGAGCAAAACAAAGGGCAGAAAAAAATTAATCTGTTATAGACATTTTGAGCTTTGTAGATAAAACCTCTATTGAAAAGGTACACTTGTGATTTTGCAAAAGTATTCTAGGGGTATAAAGAACTTGTACAAATTTAGACGTCAGAGAAGAACTCTGTAGATTGCCAATTGAAACTTTTATTAAAACTCAATTCATTATGTATTTACTCAGACAAAATACTGAAAATATAAACCCTCTCCTAAAAGAGGCATTCAATTTAAGTAAAACTCTAGACCAAATGGGGTCTATTCTTGGTTCAAACAAATTATGTCAGAAACAAAATTAGATACTGACATTTTAAATAATTGTCAAACCATAAAAGAAGTTAAACAGCTTAAAAAAATAGTAAAAGAAAATTTAGAGTTTTTTTTATCAAGAAATTATATTAAATAAACTAAATAATTTAAATCAAAATCAAAATAATAAAAAAAAAATTGTACAAATTTTTAAAACAAAATGTAAATGTAATGGAATACTATCTGTCATATCATAATAAACAATTAAAACCCTATTATCTAAACTTAGACTAAGTGACTACAAACTAATGATTGAACTTGGTCGATATAGAAAAATCCCAAGAGTTATATGCAACACCCTTGACGATGAGTCACACTTCTTACTTGAGTGTAAAATTACTTCCTTTATTAAACAGTCATTAGAACTGAGAGAAGGAGTCCCGTCATAAATATTTTAGTTGTATTAAACAATTTAGTTATCCCCATGTCTTTATGTTTTTTTTTCTGTACATGTTTATGTTTTATTACATTGTTTGTAAAGCTATATCCAATATGGTTTACTGTGTGCTCTAAATAAATAAATAAATATGAATTGTTGTTTGAATTAGGTAAAGCGTTGACTTTCTAACATTTTGGTTTTTTAAGACGCATAATATCAGTTTAAAGGTTCTTAAAATGTCTGGAATCGACGCCATAAGGCGGAATATTTTTTTTACTGACTGTATTGTGCAGAAAGCCGTAAATCGCTTTTTTCAGCATCTCACTTGATAAAAAAACCGCATATTGGAAACTGTTGCGGGAATGATGAAACAACTTCAGTACTACCTTTAGAAAACTTTTATTGCATGAGTTGATGCAAATGGAACAGAAAATTAGAGGTCTAATATTTTTAGCGATTTTATTCCCAACACACAACTTATAACAGGGTCACATGTAGACAAATTACCGAACAACTGCGATCTCTGATTAATGGTCTAATAAAAACCATAAATACTTGATTTTGATTTCAATGATTTTAAGCACGTTTATCAAGATTTTAAACAGCGTATCACTGTGAGAGATTTTCACATGACATTTGGAAAAAAGTCAATCCTAATATTTTTCAAAACAAGTGTTTCAATCTTTTCTATAGTTTTTTTAAAGAATACGTGACTTGATACGTGATTTTACTTGAGAAAAAATAATGTAGGGTGTTCACATATAAAAGCCTTCATTCTTTATTAATGCAGCTGAAGTTTTAAGCCGACAGCCTTTAAAACTTAACAACTACTGCTAATAATAGATCACATCTTAAATAAGGTTACTTTTATCAGTTGAAGAGTCTAAAATTAAATAAAAAATATAAAGGTCATACGCTCCTGTATGGGAGGCAAATCAATGTTGAGTAAGGACTTTTTTGTAAAGTTCAATTTCGGAATTGAATTTCAGTTTGGTATTATTTTAAAAACTAATTTAAAATTTTAAAATCATCTGTCAATAGCATATTGACTTTTAACATTTTCAGGTCAATGTAATGCAATCAATGTTTTTATCCTCCCCCACAAGACGAATATAGGTTTTCTGAGTTCAAAACACTGATACTGTCACAAATGTTTAAAAGTAATTTAACAACCCAATTTTGTACGACCAAGTCACATAAGTATAAAATGGTATTGGTTGTCCAATTTAACTCATTTTAATTGTTGATTCACGTAAGGCAGCTTGAACAAAATATTTCTAACATGCAGTTTAGATGAAAACAATTTTAAATATAATTTTAAAAAAAAGACACAGTGGCCTCGGTGGCTATTTGGTTAAGGTGGTTAGCTATCTACCTATTATTAGCCGCGTGTCAACATTGGGATTTGAGACAGGGTGTGCTCAATTTCCACCTTAAATAACATGGACTGCCAGTTTACTGACAAATGTCAGGGTTTTAGATGCTAGTAAAAATTACTCCACCATATAACTGGACGCCGCCAAAAATTATCGCTGACAAAATTCCAGAAAGTAGCGTTGAAACATATTTACATCAATAAACTAGAACAAAAGAATTAATCGACAGTTATGCATGGTTACGACAAATGTATTTGCCCATTTCTGAAACGTATAACTTTTATTTTAATTAAATACAAATTTCTGACAACTGTTAACATTAGTACAATTGTATTTTTGCAATATACGTTCGTATACATCTAGGGGCCCCAGTGACTAATCAGTGGCTAAGTTATTGATCACGTGCATTTTAACAATGAGGTTATACGTGAAGGTCTCACTTCGGACAGGATGTACTTAATTGACAAGGATTGCCGGATTTTCTTATATTTCATTGGGTACTCCGTCTTCCTTACACAATTACACTGAACACAAGAATACAGACAAACAATCGCTGAAAGTGTCGTTTAACCTCAATTTAACAAACGAAATATATACACCATCTTAAAATTTATTAAAGATTTGACAGATCAATATTTTCTATTTTAAACACTAAAAGATTCTTATATAAAAGCAGAAATATATATTGCTTGCGGGACGTCAATCCACTAATCAATCAATCAATCAATCAATCTTATGCATGGATATTTTCTGGTGTCTAAAAGAATGGCGTTTTGACGATGTTAATCATTACGAGCAATCATTCATTATACATGTAGCAGCTTGTATACCTGAACAGATAATGGCAACTCAGTTAAAAGCACACAATAATATGTGACTCGTTCTAAATGTAGCTATAACAGTATTAAACTTTCACTTTCATTCCAGTACTTCCGCTTGCGTATGTTTGTCTAGCAATATTATCGTAAAACTGTATTTTACACGACTAGGTTGGCTAAAAATAATGTCGATTTGCTAATAGTTTTTTGTTGGTTTCAGATTATGCGTGGTTTTTTTTCCTTGAATGTTATTTCAAAGTGTTTTCGATTCTAAATTTCTGCACTTAACACTGTGACCTAACTACCTGCAAGCAACAGTTTGTGTCAAATGATTTAATTGCATTCTAACAGTACAGCGGTCAAAGATTGCACAGACCCGAAATTACAGAGACGTTAAAGTGCGCCAATTACAGTCGTCTGATCAATGTTGAAAGCTAATCATGATGTTATATTTAGATTAGGTCATGTACTTGTAACACATAATAAGACTTTTAGTTTGGAATGTTTCTTATTTAGACCTGCTGTACGTAGACTGGTCTATGGTTAAACTGCTCTTAACTGAGTTGCCATTATCTGTTCAGGTATACAAGCTGCTATAATGAATGATTGCTCGTAATAATTAACATCGTCAAAACGCCACTGTTTCAAGATACCCCATGTATAAGATTGATTGATTGATTGATTAATGTCCCGCAAGCAATATATTTAAGCTTTTTTCAGGACCTAGATCGACGTAATAAGGGATGGACCAAGGAGAACAAAATTTTGGCGGCCTCTAGAAAAATAAGAAAGAAGTGTTGCATGTAGTTAATTTAGCCCTTTTGTAGCAGCAGCACCTAGCTACAATAAAGTAGCTCCTTTTTTATGGGCGAAGCTATAAAGAGGTACCATTACTCGTAAAGAAGCAAAAACACACTTGGGATTTATACATATTTTTCGCCATTAAACTGCTATCTTTGTTTATTTTTCCTTTCTCCACTGTTCAGCTGACATTTCTACAATGCCCAATTAAATAATTCCAACACTTGTTAGTAACAAGTATTAGCTTTCCTAAAAAGCTAGCCGTCTCTAAGCTTTATTTTTCGTGGACAAAAATACGTACTGTTTTTTAAAGTTATTATGTATTGTTATTATTAACATCACTTCATTATAAGTACACAATGTTAAGATAGCCAAATCAGGCGACCGCAAAATATAGGTCAGAGTCAGCATATGAAGCATGCACTATGCTAAGCATATCTAGATGCATCATTCTACGCGGTAAGATAGTTGATGTGAACCTTGTCAGTAAGCAGGAAAAGATTAAAATTGTTCTCCTTTTCTCACTTGTTTTTCCGTTTTTCTCCGTTTAAGTTTTATGATACACATTTTATGATAAACATACACAAATCAATGCGGCTTTCCTTTTAAAACAGTTAAATTCCCATTTTCTTTCATATTTTTTTCTTTTTTTTTTCTTTATCTCGCCTGAATATAGCTGAAATATTGCTGCTCGGGCGTTAAACACCATTAATCAATCAAGCAATCTTTTTTTATCGTAACCGATTCGTGATCTCTCGGCTTTTCTCGAGTGGCAATGTTATGCGGGGTTTTCATCACTAACTTAGCTCTGCTTATTTGTTGAGTATTTTAAGTTTGGTTTGGACTAGCAGGAATGATATATGGGCTTGAGATAATGAAATGTAGGCAATATGAAAGAGAACAACTAGAAAAGATGCTGAGGAAAATCTTGAGGCCTTCAAAACAAAACCTCAAATACTGCAGTTTACCTATTCGTTGGTGCAATTCCAATACAGATATATATAATATACTGTCACTCCTGAAGAATATAATCAGATGCCCATCATCAGCAGAGTATAATATCGTAATTAGACAACATAGCTTCAACAGAAATAGCAAGTGTGACGAACTTTTTACAGAAAGGGCTGAACTAGTTTTAGAGAAATATGGAATGGAGACAATACATGAACTAATGAAAAACCCTAGATCAAAAAAGGCGTGGAAAAAAGAAGTAAGGAAGGCACAAAAATTATACTGGTCTCAACAATGTGAGGAAGATATAGCTACGAAGTCAACCCTTTAATACCTCCAATTAAAACCACATAATATTTGGGAAGGCGCAGAAAATGTACATAGAAAAATAAGAGCGGCAGAAGTCAAGATCTGTCGCGAACTGTATTCACGATATTACATGAACAATTGTAATTATTTTTACTTGTGATTATTTTTTTAATTATGCCATATTATTATTGTTATATAATTTGTTTAGAACAAGGATGTTATGGTTTATTCTAGAAATTAGTTGATTGTACTATTGTTTATCGGGAAGCTTCTGGAATTAACATGTTACTATTATTAGATAAGAAAGATTTAGATAATTATAGAAACTACTTGAAAAAGAACTTTCTACAATATTCTTTATAAAATAGTATATAAGACATCGTTGTAACATTTATAGGAGTTCAAGTTTAAGTTTAAGTTCAAGTAATAGTTGTAAGATTAGACAGTGACAATATCAGTTATCCAATGTGGTATTGTTGAAAGTGAAAGTAGCTGTACATATTGTTAGAAACCTGATTCCGTGTTAGTTTGGATTTCGCTACAACATGCACAAGATCAGCTTGTAACTCAAACCTACCATACACCAAGAAAAAAGTATGGAGATAGTTATATCAAAACTATATGCTGCCTATGCGGAGATGAGCCAGATGATCTACAACATTTTATTCTCAAGTGTCCAAAGCTGGAAAACGTTCGGAGAAGGCATCTCTGACATATCAAAAGCTACCTAGATAACCTCAGAAACGATGTTTACCAAGAGTTTGTCACCCAAAACAACCTACTTCAACTCATACTGGACTGTACAAACCAACAGATGCCGTATATCAGTAAGCTGAAAAAACAAGGTTATATAGAGCTGGATGAACTAACCAGGAACATGTGCTATAACCTAAATATGGAAAGGATGAGACAGTTAAAGGAGGGGGGCGGCAGGATTCTATAAATATATAAACTATGTATAATCCGATGCTTTTAGTGTTTTTAATAGAAAAAAATGCAATAGTGATGATACCTATTTTGACTCCACGCTTGACCAAGTGCATCTTATCGTTCTAACTCAAGCATCGTGTTTTAGCAACTTTTATAGTTTTAGAAACCGCTATACATGCCCTTTTTGATATCAGAAAGTAAAATTTTAGATTAACAATATTTTAACATTTTAGTGCATTTATGACTAGTACCTGATATTTTACGTATAATGCTGTTTCTTGCCTTTTAGTGCTTTTAGTGCTTTTACGATAAATGTAGTAATTGTAGACTGAGTTTAATAACTCTACACATTTAAATAACTTATATGTGGATGCCTAACTGTATTATAACCCTTACACTGTACATAAATGTTCACCTGACTCCGTCAACTATTCGTATTCTCACTGTGACTATATTCACCATACACATGCAATGATGTGCACCACATATATCTATCCAGAGGATAGAGTGCACCGACTAACGGCGGTAGTTACCTGAACAAGACAAGACAGTTGGCCAATCGGCAGCTGTCTCCAGATTAAGCCTATTATGATTGCTACCGCCCCGTAATTATGCCGGGTTTTCATCCCTAACTTAGCTCTGCTTATTTGTTTTCCAATCGGCAACTATCTCCCAATTTAGCAGCCAATCAAGACACCGTATTGTTTATCTGTTATCCTTGAGATACGACTGGTTTCCGCTGTTTAGCTTTTGATTATTTATCCCGTCTCGCATGCGAGACGGGAATAAAATGGTTAACAAAGCATATACTAATTCTACCCCAGACGAAATGCAAAAAAAAAATGCACGACGTATAGTTTGATCATAATTTTAATTGTTTATCAGATCCAAATGGCATTCTTTGGCATAAAATCATTTTCTAAAATTTAATTACGACTACCAATTGTTTTAAAACACCAGTCTGTTGGAAAAATAATTGAGAAATGCAAATAGGGATACTTTTCAGAGTACAATATAGTAGATTGTTCGAACGCAGAAATATTTACTATTTTGTCCAATCAGAATGCAAGATTGTCGTCAATTACAGTAAGTTACCATGGGTCTTTTACTTCAAAGGTCACAATTAGAAAATATACAGACTGCGTCGGAAAAAGGATAAATGGAAGGGGATGCTGGCTCAATGCATTAAGAATATGTGAATTGACATGGTCACGTGGAAGGGGGGTTTTGGGTGTTTTCCCGTTTAGAGCCAGTATTCTGTTCAATTGAATAATGGATATCCGATAATCGACATACCGAGAAATAACAGTCCAAAAACAAAGTTTTCGTATTATGTAAAAAAAATCTTATAAATCACCCTGCCTTGTGTTAAATGTGTTCCTATAAGACCTCTCCTTAAACTTGCACAACTCATAAAACCATTACCTAGGGGAGGGGGACAGATAGAAAATGTGATGCCCCGTATCGTGATCGTAACGAACACTTATAATATAGTCTTGCTTCAGATAAGCCTTTTTTTACTAATACAGATGAGCCAATCTGGATATCTTTTAATAATTCTTATCTTACATTCGTTTACGTTTATAGTCTTTTTTTTATGGGTCAAAAAGCCTTAAACCAGAACTTCACAGATCCGATCATACTTTGATGAACGACTTTTGGGGAACTACTTTTTTCTCGCTAAAAGTAAACAAATATGGCGGCCATGTGTCGTGTACTCTTCAGACAATAAATTAAGTCAGTACACTCGAATTTTGGCGATTCAAATTTCTTGATCGATGCATCCCTTAAACGGAAAGCTATTTATTGAAACAGCTGTATATTATTATTATTATTATTAAATCATTTGTTTAATAGAGAAATACATACAGGAAAATATTTTAACCGTACACAGCTTTGATCCATTGAACACATTGCTGAATGACGGGAAGTAGCTGAATTCGAATGTGAACGAAATGCGAGTGTGAAGGTATACATGAACAATACATTAGAATTGCGTTTCTTGTAATTTTAATTATGAATCATTTCAAATACACACAATAGCGGTAACGGTCAAACTACCTTCTTTTTTCTCGGTCACAACAAATCAACGGAATGAGCAAGATGCACGGATTTGTCAAAACTCCATGTCTCAGCACAGCTCCATCAATTTTCATTGATAAATATTAATTATTAGTATTTTTTCGCAAGACAATGATTATCAGGTCTATATCAGATGAGCTCGTAGAGCGAATCTGATATGGACCTGATAATACTTGTCAAGCTATAAAAAAATACTAATAATTTTTGTATCGGTAATTTCTCAATTTAAATACATCTTTTTTATTTGTTTTCGGTTTTTTGACACATTTGATGTTATTTTGCTTTGTAATAGTGCCGTTTTTACGGTAAGAATCTGTGCACTACTTCTTTTGTACAATTGTTATGCGTAATGCGGTCTGACATGACGTCACTTCTACCTCGTTCATTCAAAAACTGTTAAAGCGATTGTACGCACGGAGACGGAGGGAATGGAATGGAGAGGAAATGTCAATCTGAAACCATTTTCAGCGTTAAGAAAAAGTTTAAAGAGGTAGGTTAATATGTTTGAAAACTATATTAATGTTACTTCACGGAAGAAAATGATTCTGATTACGATTTCTTTCACTGACCGGCTTGGCCGTGTGCATGTCAGTTATTCCGTTTATGGGGCTACCGATATTGATAAATCAATCCATATTGATTTCATACCCCCTATATATGTAACGAAAATGCTGCATGTGTAACACCAAATAATTTCTGTTTCTGTTTCTGTTTCTGTTTCTGTTTCGTAATTGGCCGCCTTCAACAAATTGAAGATTCCGCCAATTTGTGGTACTGCGCGCTAGGCACAAGTAAAAAATTTAAAAGAATTTTTTATTTTTTATTTTTTATATAATTTTTAAATATTAAAATAAAACTATATACAGATAATGTGTGATTTAGTAGATGATGGCTGAGACAGCTGTTCTGAATGTCTCAACAGAGTCACTCATAACAGTGTTCAATGGAAGATGGTTCCAATCTCGTATAGTGCGGGGAAAGAATGACTGCTGGCGTGATACAAGGCGTGTTTGTGGTATTTGAAAGGAGAGTGAATGCATGTTCCGGGATTTTCTTAATGGTGGTATTAATCTGTCTGTTTTTGGGATGGCTACTAATTCATTTACAATTTTATACATGCTGGTAAGTCTGGTATCGGTTCTTCGGTCTGCTAGGCTACGCCATTTAAGGTGTTGCATCATGTTACTAACGCTAGAGGTGTTGTGATAGCGACTTGTAACATACCTAGCAGCTCTTCGCTGAACTTGTTCAATTTTGTTGATATCTTCTTTTATATAGGGGTCCCATACAGAACAAGCATATTCTAGTGATGGTCTAACTAGAGACTTGTATGCTTGTTCTTTTACTGTGATATAATTTACGTTGATGTTTCTACGTAAGAAGCCAAGTGTCTTATTTGCTTTGTTGGTGATGTTATTTATATGATTATCCCATTTGATGTTAGATTGGATAGTAACCCCTAGATATTTTACTTTGTCGACATGTTCTAGTTTGTGTCCATGCAATGTATAGTTATATTTTATTGGTGTTTTATGTCTTGTTATTGAAAGCACATTGCATTTGTCAGGGTGAAAGGCCATTTTCCATTTTTGTTCCCAGTCGCCTAGTTTATTGAGATCTTTTTGTAGTGTATTACAGTCTGCATTTGATTTGATAGTGAGGTAAGCAATAGTGTCATCTGCAAATAAGCGTAAGGTAGATGTTAGTCCGTTTGGGATATCGTTTATGTAGAAAAGAAATAAACTTGGCCCAAGTACGGAGCCTTGGGGCACACCGGATTTTACTGGTATGTATTCAGATACCTCCCCCTCTAATAAAACTGCTTGTGTTCGATTGGTTAGAAAGCTATTGATCCATCTATTAGTTTTACCTTGTATACCGTAATAGTGAAGTTTATGAGCCAAAAGGTTGTGACTGACTTTATCAAATGCTTTTGAAAAGTCCATGATCAAGACGTCTGTTTGTACTGATTTGTCCATGATTTTTTGTTACATCATCGATAAATTCCAATAATTGTGATTCACATGAACGGTTTTTTCGGAAGCCATGTTGAAGGAGATACAAAATATTGTTTTTGTCGGCATGTGACATGATGGTGCTAACAACAACATGTTCTAGAATTTTACAGCATATGGAAGTAAGGGATATGGGCCTGTAGTTTACTGGACAGTACTTTGATCGCGACTTGTAAATTGGAGAAACATGTGCTGTGCGCCATTAATTAGGTACAATACCAGATTCTATGGATGAGTTATAAATAAGACAACGTATAGGTGATATGTTTTTGGAAAGTTCTTTCAAGATTTTTGGTTTAATTTCATCAGGTCCTGCGGCTTTAGATGGGTTAAGGTTTGAGAGTAGTTTTTCAATGCCTTGATTTGTGATGGTAATATCAGGCATGATTGGGTGTTTTGATGGTGAGTCCATGTATTTTTGCTCTATAAATTCTTTAGATGTTACATTGCTTGAATCGGAGAATACTGATTGAAATTGTTGATTAAGTAGCGTGGCTTTCTGTTTAGTTTCTGTAATTAATTTGCCATCTTTTTTAGTGATGTTATACTGTTGTAGTCTGTTTTCTTGCTTTTGATGTAGGACCAGAATTTTTTCATATTTTTGAAGCTACCTTCTTCTTCGCTAGGTGCTACAATATTTTCTATGTATTTCCAGTAAGATTGACGTAACTGTTTTTGTATCTGATGCTTCATTTGTTTGTATTTTTCTCGATCATATTTACTACCAGATTTTTTCATTTTTTTTGTACATTTTATCTCGTTTCTTTATGAGTTTTTTGGTGTCATAGTTTACCCATGGTGTGTTTACTTTGGTGCTTAACTTCTTTGTTGGAATGTGTTGTTTGATTAGACTTTCAAGTGTGTTTTTGAAGTCTGTACATAGATTTTCAGTTGACAGTTTATTTGCATTTTCAGCTAGTTTGAGGTAAAGATTGTCTAGCTCAAGTTTCATGGTTTCCCAATTAGCTTTTTTATAAATATGTACCTGTCTTGACGTTTGTTTATATTCATTTCCACAAATACAATATCATGGTCTGAGATTCCAGGGATTATTTCTTTTCTCATAACTTGATTTGGTAAGTTGGTAATCATTAAATCAAGGATGTTGTCTTTTCTGGTTGGTGTTTCTATTAATTGTACGAGACCTGTGTCATCTAAGGTGTTGGCAAATTCATAGTGGTTTTTTGGATATGTTGTATTTGGTTTTAAGGTTTTATCTTTCCAGTTCCAACCTGGGAGATTGAAGTCCCCACCAAGTAATAGAGTAGCATTTTTGATCTGACTTGCTCTTCTTACTGAGGTGTCAAAATTTTTAAGACTGTCGTCATCTGATGTCTTTGGGTTATAGAAGGATGAAATATATAATGTTTTACTACCTTCTATTTGGATTTTAGCCCATATAATCTCACAATCATTACCTGGGTGTAATTCCTCTACTTCATCACTAATGAAGTTTTTATTGATTGCGATTAATACTCCACCACCTTGTTTGTTTTTAGCCCGGTCCCTTCTGAACACGATAAATTCATCTGGGAAGATCTCTGCGTTTTTTATACTTGGGTCTAACCAGGTCTCTGTACCCAATATAATGTCAGGTTTTGTGCTGTCTATGATATTTTGCAGTAGATGTTGTTTATTTTTGGCTGATTGAAAGTTTATATTTAGTATTCTGAGAGGTGCTTTACATTTAGTTTTGGATTTGTTTATACGTATTGGTGTTGATTGGTGAAATGGTCGTTGGATGTTGGTAGGAGTTTTTAGATCAGTGTCGTTGATGTCAAAGTAATCGAGTAAGCTTTCAAATGAGTTTGAGTAACTAATTAGTCCATGTAAATCATAGGCACATGTACTATAGTTTGGGTTTTGGCAGATGATACAGTGCCAGCTGACCATACTGTCATTAAGTAATTCATATGATCTAGAGTGTATGTTTTGACAGTCAATATGGAACCACTGGTCACAAGATTCACAAACAATACCTTGGTGTTCCCATGTGACTGAACTGTCACAGGTGCCACACATGTATTTAGTGCTATCATTACTTGGTCCAGGGTTCATTTCAATGTCATTACATTTTAATAATAGTAAGACTGCAAGGTATAATAGTAACTTACTAGGTTTTAGATTTCCACTAATCTTTGCCTTTTTCAGTGTTGTTAGAATAGTATTAATGGTAATCATTTGGTTGTTAAACTCATCTGATTTATACCATGATTGTATTTGATGTTTGAGTGGTGTTGTTTTGTACATCCTTGGAGATGAGTTTGTTATATGGTATTTACTATAAGTCACCATCTCTATAGTCGCATTTACTGGGAATTTACATATGGACAGACATGTTGGTTTCTGAGACATTCTATTAGATACAAGAGATACTAGTAAACTTTCAGTGACAGAGACCAATGCTGTACAAATTTCTGTACATATATATTCTTTTGGAGGATTCATGTCTCGTGCCAAAAAGACTAAAATAATACTAGTCAAGATCAAACTGGCTTTTAGATAAAGCATTTTGAAGCAAAATTGGGAACAGCGTGAAAAGTGACTTACTGGTTTTGTGGATGGACGAGACCAGTGCTGACGACACAATAATACAAAAATATTAGTTACTGGCAAGGTTATAATCTTCCGTCCCAGTTGCTGCCCTGGGCACAGTATGGTACACAGACAAATGAGCAATGTTAGTATATGATGACACTTATTTAATGGACTTTCTCTGAGAGTGCATATTTGTTTACACCGGAAGTCACTTTTCACTGACGATCTCCTGTTCTAAAAATAGAATCAACTCTGCCTGTTTATGTTATTTACTTAATTTATTCTCTTAAATGAAATATTGAATAGGGATTTTATAAATTTAAACAGTTATGATGATTGCTATTAAGTTTGTGAGTACCATTAAGTAAAGTAAAAAAGGAGGTGGTACAAAAAGAATATCAAGAAGGGGGGCTAAAAATGATTAATGTCAAAAGTTTCATACTGGCACTAAAATTAACATGGTTAAGAAGACTTGTTTTAAAAGATAGTAAATGGCAAAATATTTTCAAAACATCAGTTGATTTAAACAAACTATTAAGCTGTGGAAAATCTTATGTTGAAAGAATAATTGAAAAAATAACAAATAAGTTTTGGAAAGATGTGTTGTATTCATTTAAATTTATTATTGAAAATGAAAATGAAAACAGGAGAGGTTGGAATGACTTCCTTTCAAGTCCGATATGGTACAACCCACAGATACAAATAGGGGGAAGAACTGTGTTTCTGGACAAATGGTTTGATAGAGGTATTAAGTTTATAAATGATCTATATACAGAAGAAGGCACACCTCTTACTTTTAATCTTTTCAAACAGAAATATAATATCCAGATAAATGTTATGGAATATAATAGTATTATTAGCTCTTTGAAAAAAATGTCAAAAATGTATCAAAATACTGAAAAAAACACAAGTATTGTTCTAGAAAACCCATTTATTCCAGTCACATTATTGACCATTCTTAAAAATGCAAAAGGCTCTAGAGATATGTACAGTGTTTTCAATAAAATCAAGAGTGTCCCAACTGCACAGAATAAATTCAACAAGATTTTTAACTTTACAAAAGAAGATTGGAAAAAAATATATATACTGCCATTTATCACTACAAATAATAGTAAACTACAGTGGCTGCAGTATAGGATAAATCACAATATACTAGTTGCCAACCAGATTCTTAACAAAATCAAAATTATTGATAATTCCAAATGCACCTTCTGTGAACAGGAAGAAGAAACTTTAGTCCACATCTTTTGGGACTGTGAATTGGTTCAAAATTTATTCAAAGAAGTTAATACTTGGCTTAATAATGTAAATGTTTCAAAAAAGCATATGCTTTTTGGTAACACTGATAAAATGGTAAAAGGCAATGCATATAATATTATCTTATTAGTTATAAAACAGTATATTTACACCACCAGATGCCTTAAAAAAAAATTATCTTTGAGTCTTGTAAAGTCCATGTTAAAAAACACATATGAGTTAGAAAAGATAGCTGCTATAAAAAAACAGCGCTTGGATGACTTCCACTTAATATGGAGTGATTTTGAAGATCTTTTCTCACCGACTTAAAATTCTAGATGTTTAATAGTACTAATTCGTTATTCATCGTTAATGCTTAACAAAAAAAAAAACTTCTGCCTACATCAATCTGATAAAATCTCAGTGTGCCTACCCACATCCCCCCCCTTTCCAAAAGCCCTGGACTTATAACTAATATAAGATTCATTCTGTGATACCAATAAATACCTCACACGGAAAGAGTTAAGCAAAAATGAGAACACCAACCTAACTTTATTTCCTACTCTGATTTTTAAGCCTGTTCTACTAAATCCTAGCATACAAATTCATGTATTCTTACTTTAACATAACTTCTATCCTTCTTCTTAAATATAATAAAAAAACCATTGTCTTGTTACATTAAATTGCTGTATTGTATATGTTATATGTAAATATTAGTACTATGTGTATATATATATATATATATATATATATATATATATATATATATATATATATCTATATATATATATATATATATATATATATATATATATAAGTATATATATAAATGTATGTAATTTGCAATGGAACAAAAAAAATTAAAAAAAAAAAAGTTTGTGAGTACGAGCTTTGTTTTTTCGTAGTTTAACACTTTTTCGTTTGAGCTTTCAAGGACACGACCATTACCAAGCGCATGCGCAGTACCAAAAAGTTGCCTATAGTATAAAGGGCTATAGCCTATCTACACTTTCAAGACACGTTTATCGCCGAAATTCGAGCGTACTGCCATATAAAAAGGGGGGTATTGTATGTACATTGTTCGTTATTCTTATTTCAGGAGATGAATAAGATACTCTCTAGATACTGATTGTGTGTTGCGTTTTATATTTTGTAACACTTCTTAGTGTCTGGACAGGTCTGATTAATTGCAGCATAGATGTATTGTTTTTTTTTCGTGATGTTTGTTTTCCTTGATATTAATGAGCTTTGGTCAGTGAAGCGCGATTGGTCAAAAAGTAAGGCAGATTCTTCCGCAGTGTGTTCGCGCATGACAAATGACCAACAGCTGATAATTTCTAGTATCACTAGTCGTTGTTCTTCTGAGCGTTGATACTAATTTTATTGGTAGTAAAGATCAAAGGAAATTGTAACAAATTACCGATAAATCCATTGAACAGTCGACAGCTATTGTTTTCCATGTTCGTATTTAAGAAAGAACGTCTAGCTAGGTTTACGTTGCGTTTGAACAGATATGACGTTAATATAAACCGCAGGTACAATAGGAATATTAGAATACGTAATATTGTTTCTTGTTGAGTCGTATTTTGTTTTTATAAATAATCTTCTCGGCAAATCGTAAAATGTATCTGTTGTCAATGCCATTTATTCGCTTCAAAACGACCACGTCTTCGTCTTCAGTTCGTTGTATATATTCCTACGCGTCACACACTTATAATGAAATTTTATTTTGGTAAAAGAGTGTAAATATATAAAAACAATTTTGGAAGAGTTATAAGGATAAAACGCTACTTTTCGCTAATTCATCGATGTAAGAACGAGGTAGACTCACTCACTAACTTATTATAAACGGCCTTCATCCGTTTATTTGTTTCTGAGTGAGTCGACCTCGTTCATACATCGATGAATTACCGAAAATAAGCGTTTACTCCTATAATAAAATAATGTGGTTATTTCTTGTCATGTCAACGAGTACAGTTTCATATGACATATATCAACGTCGGTACTTTAAACCACTTTTCACTTAAACGTAAGAACGCACAAAGACAAGGTGGAAACTGTTTGCTTAGCCTTCAACAAAACTGATGGGTCGCATAAAATCTCGATCTGATTTCAGTTTTATCATAAGTTTACTTGATAGATCAGAAATTTTATCTCACAACTTGTACATACCTATTACCCGTAACAACTGCTGATTAGAACCGGTTTATTAATAGGTCGACTCTCATATGGTATCAGTCACGTTAACGGTTAATACATGTATGTTCTTTGCAATTTCGCATAGAACGCACGTCAACAATTAAAATTAGCAATAAGATTACGAGTAAAATCCTGACTCGGGGGCGTGAGCTTGACTCCAGCTTGAGTTAGCCAGGATTCCAATGCCTCTTGTTCTGCCATAAGTCGTGGTTTTCACCCGACTCCTTAAGTCTTTCACACACAACCATACAAATGACGACACAATACGTCTATAATATACATACGTTATTATTAATATTGGGTAAGAAATAAAGCCCTGCCATATGTACTCCACGTTGTGTACGTCGTAAAACAATGCGATGAAACGCAATAATTATTGCGATTTAATGCAATAATTATTGCGATTAAATGCAATAATAATTGCTATTAAAGGCAATACTTTGCTATTAAACGTAAAACTTATTGTGATTAAACGCAAAACATTGCATTTAAACGCAAAAATTATTTCGATTAAACGGAATACTTTTGCGATTAAACGCAATACTATTGCGATTAAAGGGAATACTTTTGCGATTAAACGCAATACTAGACATAGCGATTAAACGCAATGCTTTTGTGATTAAACGCAATAGTATTGCGTTTAAACGGAATACTATTGAGTTTAAACGCAATACTGTTGCGATTAAACGCAATTATTATTGCGATTAATGCAATTATTATTGGGCTTAAATGCAATACTACCTGGGTGAACGCAGTGTTGCTAATAAATGAGAATATGAGAATATGGATTCACCACCATCACCACCAGGGTAAGAAACAAACTATAATGGGACCTTATAATTTTAAACTGGGCTGATTTATCACGTTAAAACTATTCTGTTTATTTTTTGTAATAACTAATTAAACTTGGTACTTAACAAGTATTTTTAACCAGGTATGCACTACGCAGTTTTAATCTGTAAACAATAGACTTGGCGCAAAATAACATTTATTTCTTTTTGTTTTGCATTAAGATTGTTAAATACAAATCACAAAGATTGTCCGAAGGCGTAACCGTCCGGAGACTTAAATTGGCGCGTGTGATGCATGTAACTTAGACCTTAATGTTGTAGACGTTTTAATCATCACTTGATGTAGAAATGAAATGAAATGACTCTTATTGGCAAAAACGAGTCTGTCTGTTTAGTTTGAATTAAATCAATCTTCTCTCTCTAAAGCATACATGATTTGATTCTGTCGCAAACACATGTATATATCTCAATATGTCTAAAACACACTAAAGCCTAAACTTGTTTATGAAACTGATCAAACCAAATGCATTCAATGTAATTAAAATTAAATCTTTCACTAGCTTCCACCTTTTTGTTATTTTCACTGACAAGCGACAATAGCATAATTAGATTGGAATGACCCAGACTTAATTTACAGATATGGTTATTCTGTCACATGTTGCATAGCACATGTGTATGCTTAAAACGCTGGCTAAAATCGCTGATACGTTTATAAAACATTCCACTACTAAACAATTAAAAATCCCTATCAGTGCAACTATAAATATGTATTTTAACTCATATAGGCCAGAAAAAATATGACACCCTTTACTAGCCGATAATTACAGCAATTGACAATTTTTATCTAAATGCTAAGACTCGTGAACACCTGTGAATATATTTTTGTTTTTGTTTGAATGTTGTTTAACATCACTTTGAATTTTTGAACTATATTATGGCGTCCAGTTTTTATTCGGGGAGGAAACCGTATTACCGGGAGAAAACCCCGGACCTGCGAAAGGAAAACTGGCAATCCTTGTCAATTAAGATTGACAACTAACTACCTTAACAACTTGGCCACAGAGGCCAGACACTGAAAATGCAATTGTTGATCTTACAAAGGCAAACACTCCTGACGGTGGTCATCTGACAGCTCAAACCCAATATAGATTGTTATACTGCTCATTTAGTTGAACATTTCATCAATTGAAATTTTTTCTTTACCTTCTATGGTCCTTATGTTATAGACAAACAAAACGATGATAATAACAATTGTTCTTTTTATAAGGAAAATGACTAAAGGAGTCATTTCAATTGGGCAAGTACTCCTGCTCCACGTGTGACACCGCTATATCCCACAGGTTGAAATCCTGTTTGTCAAATCGGGTAGTTATATTCAGTAAGAAAGTGATTAAACAAAAGGAAAACATCGATTGTCAGACAGATATTCCGCAAACTAAGTGATGATGCAATCTAATTAAAATTATATCTTCTCTTGGCTCCCCCCTTTTTGCTATTGTCTGCAAGGCGACAATAGCAAAAAGGGGGCAGCTTAGCGACGAAATAATTTTAATTAAATTGGTGACGATGGTGACCCCTTAAAAATATCAAAGTTATGACTTCAATCTTGCCATTGTGATCCCCTTGTTTAATTGCCTTTCCGTCGGTACTCTCTCTTTTATTGAGGATTTGTTTGTTATGCAAGCCATCGTCACACAACTTCAACTCAAAGGTGAGTCTTGTAGAGCTTTTGATGCTGAAGAAGGGGGCTCGCTTCAGATTTCCTCTATCTATTATACTTTTGAAACTACATGTACATGTATAACCAAAAAACCATTGACCACGGCTGTTCTATTTTTAGCCAAGGCAGCCAATTTGGCATTTTTAAGGGTGATAACTGCTGTGACTAGTCATCGGACAAATTCAACCTAAATTTAGGTTTTTGTAGTTCTATTTTTATACATGAAAGCCGTTTTTTAGGAAAGAATTCATTTGTGCAAGTATTTAAGTACAGGTAGATACATGTACTCTAATGGATGTTTGATGTGTATGGCAAAGTTTGGTTTCATTTGGTTCAGTTTTCAGACAAGATTTTTTTTAAAGTTGAAGAAGTAGACAGACACAAAGTAATGAAATGCCCACCTGGACCAAATAATTTGGGGGTTAACACTAGTTTATAAAAATAAAATCATATGGGTTCGTATAAAATTTCGTATGAAGATGTATGCTTAACAAGCATACATTGTACACTTTCACCTATATATTAAATATGCAGAAGATAGTTGCTGATAAGAGTACAAATCAAGGTATCATCTACAAAATGTTTCACTATTTTTTTTCATTATGAATAAAACAGGACGTCAAACAGAATTGCTTCCAATCAACCCTACAAAAGCCACAAATGAATAACTAAGGCCAAATAAAAACTAAGGCCAAGGTGAAAAGACAACAAACAGAACAACAACACTGTCCCTCAAGGCAGTTGGCGAGCTTACAAACATCTAATCGAAGATGAGAGTTCTTGCTTCCATAAGCTTCAACATTGTAGATATTTTTACAAAACTAACTTTAAAGAACTTCTTAATTATTAGGACAAAATAACACAACATATATCTCCTTTTTTATAAGTAACTTTAAAAATATTATGAAAGAAAATTTAAATACATATATTATCTTTTTCACCAACATGCTTCAATCATGAAGTTGCTCAACCTTCTTGCTCCAACTGTCCATCATATCAATAGAATTCTTATATATAGCTGTGTGTATGATATCATAAGATATCCATAATCAAAACTTTAGAATCCAAGATCTTTTGAAAGTGCTCCTTTTAGTAGGAGACAGTTGTCATAGCTTTTTTATACTTCCAGAACACACCCACATGTGTGGGCTACCGGTTTAAACTCAAAACTTGGCATTGGTTGTGTCTGTTACCCGAGTACAATGTCACTTTCCGTGCATAATCGAACAAACATCGCGAGCCTTTCGGGGCAGCATGTTTTTAAAAAGCGTTTTAAAAACTCACTAATATCCTTTTCTGTATTTTCTTTTCTTTTGGAAAGTCTTAAGCATTCAGCACCTTTTTTATTGTTACCTTACTTTCGTCTTAAATGGTTTGAAGATATGTAATAAGCAGTTTCAAATGCCGCTCAAATATTGGTGCCCAACACAGAGCAACAAATAATGGCTTTTGAAATAATTCATGATTCGCAACATCAATTATAAATTTTTGAAAATTTGTCTCACTATTAAGAATTCTTAATTGGAAGCTGCTCAAGGCATCAATTACTTCATCTTTTGACACACAGTTGTAATCATCTAGTGCCGCTCTAACACACACTCGATCTATTATTGGCAAATAGTCCAAAAATGAAGTTATCATTTCATCTTCCGTTGGGGATGTCTTGTAAATACATTGCTCCAAAAACATTTTGGATATTTGTATAGGCATGTATTTTTATTGTTTATAACACAGAACAACTGCCTTCCAAACAGGCCCCCACTCTATTTCTATCATAATATGCCAATAGTTGGTATTTTGATATCAAAGTCTTTTGTATGTTTTAGATAAAACGTTTCCCAGAATTCACTCATCGCATCACGAAATACACCCCATGAGTCCTCACCCTTCTCACCGAGAATTGTAATCACAAGTGAATCAGTTCTTAGATTTAATGTCTCTTTCATTCAAAAAAATCATTCCATCGTTAAAAGCATTTCCTCTCTTTAGAGCCACTTGTTTTTTACACTCAATAAGGGGAATTGTTTCATCTGGGTCACTTGGCATAGGCAATGTGTTAACCTCACCACTTAAATCTGAGTAATTTTGTGTATCATCTAATATGCCAAAGTTGTTACTTTCAGAATAAACTGCAAAATAAACACTGGTCAGAACGACATCTTGTGACAAAGCCTCTATTGGGAGACTATACGTATGAAAAGTCTCATGCAATGGCAGGATTACTGTTTCTTGGCTTTGATTTGTCGGCATTTCCTGTATTTCAATAACTTCGACCTGCTCTGTTAGCCATGTTTTCAAATTGGAATTTGCCTTCCTTAAAGGTGTACTCGTATGGTCACTTTTATGTGATATCTTAGTATCAGGTAGTTCCCCATTTGATGAATTATAATTGTTGCCTGACATAGGACTTGAGCCATCTTTGTGTTACCAAATACAACCGCAAGGTGGTTATTTTGGCTGCCAAATACAGTTCTCCTATAGTTTCTGTAGTCATTTCTCTTTGTGAGAAATCTGCTAAAGAGAATGTAAATTCGTTAATTTTACCCACCGGACTTGAGCCATCTTTGTGTTACCAAATACAACCGCAAGGTGGTTATTTTGGCTGCCAAATACAGTTCTCCTAGAGTTTCTGTAGTCATTTCTCTTTGTGAGAAATCTGCTAAAGAGAATGTAAATTCGTTTATTTTACCCACCGGAGAATTTCCATTTGAAAAGAAAAGAGGTAAAACATCTTTCATAACTTGCTCTTTGATAAAATCCTTTGGAAGCTGGCGTTATCTTGTACCACCTCCCCTTGGGTTCCTTACTTGTTTTCCTTTAAGAATCCAGCCAACTTCTATCTTTTTTTAAAAATAAAATTCTGAATTGTTGTTACCGATTCTTGCCATCTTTAATTTTTTTGGCCTGTTGTTTTAAATCTTGTGACTCGTCCTCACTGCTACTTTTTTCCTTTTGATGCCGTATTCCCATTTTTTCTCTTAATGTCTGCAGAACCGATGACTTCGGTTTTTTCTTCTTTATTTTTATTTTGTGATCTTCAAGAAACATTTTCAAATTTATTCGATCACCAATCTTTGGCAAAAAATAGCCAAATCATTCCCTGTCATTTTCTATAATATTGCAAATGAGACATACAAACAGAAAATAAACATTTATTATTCTTATTAACCTTTGCATATTGAATAATTAACAAAACTAGTACTCTATATGTTGCCACTATTTTCCCAAATGTGTCCCAAATACCACGTTTCAACATAAAAATAATTTTTACTATATTTATCTTGAGGTTTTTCCATTTTATTAGAGAGAACAAAAATGTCCATCAACCGGAAGTTCTAATATACTAGTAGCCACACAACCAAAGGCTCACAAGAGCCTGTATTGTTCACATGATTTATAGAGGCCATGAAGTTGTCATTTCCCTGGCATAAATAACATCATCTTTTCCAAGACCATCCAATGAATCTTGCTGTTTGATTTCAACTGGTTTAATAGTTTCAAATATGCAATAATTCTTTTATTTTCATATAGGTTTCTTTATTGAACAAGAGCAGGTACCCTACCGGCAATTAAAATTATCCAAGTCATAATTTCGTCAAAAATCGTTGAACCGGTATGATATTCAAACCAGATATAAACTCATAGTCGATGACATACCAAATGGCAGCAAGCATTTGTGAAAAAAAGTCAGGAAAACGTGTTTGACGGACAGAGTGCAAACTTACATGTATAGTCCCGTTCTGCCAAGCATGTCGGGTACTAATTAATTCCTACAATTGCAGCCATCATGGATTTTCAATCAAATAAACAAGAATAAACTTTAAAAAAACCTCCAATAAAGAGTCACATACAACATGGCTTGAAACAGCTTTGCAGTTTCTGAAAAGATGGCATTTAAAAATTTTGCCTATACCATTTAGTTTAGTTTAAACATATTTTATTTGCTGAGAACAAAATATGGATTGGACACAAGTAAATCATACTTCTTAATTCCTCTACAGATTACAATATTTACATTTAACATTTAATACTTATGAGAATGCGTGGAATGAGCGGATACTTTTTTTATATCACCAGTAAACTTCAGCTAGCGTGGGTGATAATGTGCAGGTTATGAGTTTAGTTTGGCTATTTTCCCCATCCTTCGATAACTTTTATTTTTGCATACAATGCATCGCGAAATTATGTTTCAGAAATAACAATTGTCACTTTGTAATATTTACAAACAAACAAAAGATTGACGAATTAAATAAAATGTTCAATACATGTCTATGGAAAGGACAAGTTTACCTTCTCTTCTTTCATTTTTATGGTTTATTTGTGGGTACCGGTAATCACTAGAAGATACTCCTCAAGCTCAGACTCCATCTCAGTTCTGAAATAAATATCTAACACTCTTAACACACTACATAGGAGACGCGTCTGTTGATTGACAAAATGGCGTGCAGTTAAAGCTTTAAAGGGTAATTGACAGATTAAAAAAACTCAATGACACAGCTAACCAGAAAGTACCTGTATCATAACATTTTAAATTATCAATAAACTAGGAAAAGTATACAGCTGTATTATAACTGATATTAAAATAGCACTACCTTGGAAATGGAATTGTGTCTGTAAGACACAAACAACATCCCCGCCTGACCAGCGACATGAGTCATGTTGTAACAGGCTGAAATTTTAAGAAAATTAAATGAAAATCAAAATCCATTGACGCTGCACCCCTTGATTATGTATAAAAAGATTCTGCAAAAAATAATTGTTGTAGCCCTAAATCTCAGTGTAGGAGGGGTTAGCTGGACAAGCCAATCTGGATTAATGGACCCACGGATGGACAAGGTAAATTAATATGATCCCCCCACCCCGAATTATAGTTTGGTGAGGCATGGAATCTTGTGAAAAACATTGGTCCTTATTTCGTTAAAAAGGTTAATCTGTTCAGTGCACAAAATGAAAAATATATTAATCTGACCCTCAAATTGCCTATTGAAACAATTTTCCGAAATGTAAAAAAGCTACATGTAGTTAAGAAATTGATTGCTATTTTGGTCCATGACTAGATGTACATGTATATGACACAGAAATAATGAATATGTTAATAAAAATAGGTGTGATTTTAAATTGTCCTGTTATCTATGCAAACATGGTGCAGACTGTTTGCTTACAAATTATTCTATAGGGGTTCAAATTAGCATTTGTGACCGGAAGGTCCCGGACCTTCTGGAAACAAAAGTTGAAGGTCTTCCAGTAAAGACAATAGGTCCTGCCATTCCTTCAGTTGTCATTATGCGAGATTTTAACACTGAAGTGAAACAAGATCTTGATGGTCCACTAGAATGATGAAATGACAGTTTTAAACAATGTCATGTAACCAGGCTTAAAAATTAACTTCTTAAGCTACATGCATTGTACAAATTGTGTAAATCTTACAAACTTTTTTAAAATTATTTATTTCCTCCATAAATTTTTCTTAAATATATTTAAACTTTTAACTTGATACAGAGTATACTTTAAGTCTTGTTTTGGATTATTGCAACAATGAATGTTCTCTTTTTTAAACTGAACAATGAAGTACACAAGTTGAGTGAGAGTTTAACTACATTATAATTAATTGCATCATTCTTCAACATATATCATGTAATCAATAGAAAATAAACTGTGGCAAATATTTAAAATCAAATTAAATATTTTAAAAGGGGCTGATAATCTTCTTATTTTTATAATGTTTAAGTCTTTGCTGTCATTATTTCAACGCAAGCACCATGGTATTTGCAGCTCTAGCACCAAAGTTCATATCCATTCCAGAGACGGCTTTATTTTCTTTTGCTTGAACTGATTTTCACTAGTATTTTAGTCTACACTATATGTGTATTGTGCAAAGCAAAGTAAGAAAGGAACAAGGTTACAATCGTTAAAAAATGGCTGTTCATAAACACAATAATACAACGATTTCAAATGCAAATAGCAATAAAAATTCTATTCCCGATCTGGATAATTATTAAGCCACTTAACTGAAAGTTATATTAAAGTTTAACGTAAAATGTTGCCAGAGATCACATTTTGTTTTCAAAACGTGAATTTGAAGACACACTTAAATCTGAAAATTCGTGTTAGCATCCATTAATTTCGGACATTTGTGACACCCAGTGTGGGAAACACAAACAATGAAATAGATATATAGCAATAAAAATTCTATTCCCGATCTGGATAATTATTAAGCCACTTAACTGAAAGTTATATTAAAGTTTAACGTAAAATGTTGCCAGAGATCACATTTTGTTTTCAAAACTTGAATTTGAAGACACACTTAAATCTGAAAATTCGTGTTAGCATCCATTAATTTTGGACATTTGTGACACCCAGTGTGGGAAACACAAACAATGAAATAGATAGAAACGTCTATCTGAATAACAAATTTTTTAATGTGGCTGAAACTTACAAAAACACTGCCTCATAGTCATAAAGAACGAAGGTCCGTCGGATTCAGCTAATAACCAAACCGTAAGTCCGATCAAAAATTAGAATGGTCCCGGACAATTTGATTGTGCTGAATAATTGAACTTGATCATCATTTCATAGTACTTAACAGAAGTGCTAAGTTTAAATAAAATCTGCTGAGACTTTTCAAGTTATCATCTGGAAACCACGGAGGCATAGACAGATGGACAGACACTTATATCCATACGGAGGTTATCTCATAATACCCTTTCAATTTGTGTGTGGAGGGGGGGGGGGTATAAAAATTACCAGTATAAATGTCTCAACAAGAGTAAGGATGGGGTCTGCAAACATTTGAAAAAGAGAAGGGAGGTCAGAATACATATTTTTTGCCTCCGACTCCTTTACTCACAAATTTTTTTTTTCAGGTCATATTTCCGATCCCAAATGATATTTGGTCCTGTGTAAGAACAGTCTAGTTTTCGCCAGACCTATAAAACCCATGATGATTATTACAACCCAGCTGACGATTGTACATATTAGTGACACAAAATAAGTAAAAAGAAGTGTAAAAGAAGTTGGGCTGAAGCGTCTGAATTATGTAAATTAGGTGAAGTTGGGATCAAGCAGTACAAATCAGCGGATTTGAAGTGGAATATGCAAATTAGTTGTCACCGGTAAATAAGCGGAATAAAGTAAATGTACAAAAGCGGATTTTAGGTGGTTATACCAGCGTGTTTTAAGTGTATGATCTCAGCGTACTTTAAGTTGAAGATGTCAGCGTGTTTTAAGTTGGAGATGTCAGCGTGTTTTAAGTTGGAGATGTCAGCGTACTTTAAGTTGGAGATGTCAGCGTGTTTTAAGTTGGAGATGTCGGCGTGTTTTAAGCTGGAGATGTCAGTGTGTTTTAAGTTGGAGATGTCAGCCTGTTTTAAGCTGGAAATTTAAAAAGTCTGTTTTAAGTGTTAGCCTTTAATGTGTAAATAAAATTGTAATTGTCTATGTGGAGATGAAGCATACAAGATATTAAAAATTTCAAATTTGGTGTAGGTCAAACTGTTTTAGAGCTAAAAGCAGCATTACTGTGCTCCATGAGTTAAATCTGAAATTTGCCATTTTCTAAACCTGTCCATTTTATACTTGTTTTTGTGTAGCTCCTGCTTCATTCTGTTTAAAGGATTAAAAAATTATGAAAAAAATACAATCATATAAGTTTATTTGAGCATTCATATTTATAGCTGCATAATGTAACCTTTAAAACATAACATAATATAATTATGAAAATAACTATTTACAAAATATTTACAGCATAAATACAAGTTTTAATTGACTTTCTGTTTTAGTTTTTTCTCGTCTTTCTGCTCTCATCTCTTCCTAATTTCTCTTTTGATGCACTATCATATGCAGCACATAATACTGAAATCACAATGATTTTCATTTAATGTACAAATATTTCCAAGAATTATGTAACATTTCCAAAGATAGCTAAAAATTTTTACTCTGATACTAAAATAAACAATCGTGTATTAAATATTTAAAGATATTTATACAAATATATAAAAAGACATATAATTTACGCATTTGTAACACAATGAGCATGCAGATGTAAACTTGTTTGAAAGAGATTTCTTCCAAGAAAAACTCATTTGAGTTATCTTCTCCTAATATGAGTTGCTTCCCCTTCTTAGAAGCATTAAAGTTTAAAACCTAATAAATGAGTATGTTATATGTGTAAACAACTGTTATTTGATATTTTGTGGGCTCTTTTAAGAATAAAAGTAAAAAATGTCTCCTGACTTTAGTAGTAGTTACATTCAATAAAAATATAGTTCAATGAAAATGATGTTCTATAATTATAATTACTTCATGAACTTACCAGTGATCTGAAGTGCTTTCTTTAAGCTTACTCTCTAAAAACTTGATTATTGTTTCCAGATCTAAGCAGCTTACAAACTACAAATACAAATGTATATAAATTGTTTCATCTCAGAAGCAAACACCATTATAAACCTACATTTACAAAATTAAAAATAAAACAAAACAGTCAATGTGAATTAAAACTTGAGACATATTTATGTTGTAAATATTGGGGAAGGAAGCCAGAGTAAAAGGATAAAACCAGACCTTAGGTAGGAAAACTGGCAATCCTTGTCAATTAAAATTGGAGTCGATCACACCCAGCTGCCTCAGTGAGACTTGAACTGGCAAACTCAGTGTTTAAATATTTCTAGAAAATTTACGATATATATATCAAATGACGCCAGTCATTTACAGGTTGTAAAACATAAATGGAATAGCTATTCTTTTATTAACATTATTACACATCGACATACAAGAAGAATTCCTGGTTATGTTGTTTTGACTGAATCGGTGAGCAGGTTTGGTAGCTGTTCCTTGTATTGGTTTTTTCACAGCAATAGTTAGGGTGGCCTTTGGAATTCTTAGTCTACAAAATAATAAATGAAGACAATCAGCAATATATGACCATTCTTAAATCAGCTACACAATTCTCGGCACAATACAAATTGAATATAGTGTAATTTAGATTTCTCAGTTAAATTCTCAAATCTTTCAACTATACCCTCAAACGATCCCTCTATATCTTTCAGAACATGTTATCTGATAACTTATATGTCTTGAGAGCATTTCACAATTCATTTGTACCTTAACGACTCCCCGCATCACGCACTAAGATAATAGGCTTATTGCTATGCTTCTTTTTATATATATATTGCCAGTGTTTTAATTTATACCCTTAATTATATCCTTATAAAAATGCCAGCCCATGATTTATGTGCATGTGTTCTTAATTGTGTTTCTGCCTATAATGCTTGCATTTATGCTAAGTAACACTATAGCATTTGTTCCTTTTTTTGTTTGCCGTGTTTTTTGTATGTTTTCACTTAATGCATAGAATTTATTCTATGGACCATAGTAATATGGTCATGTACAGATATATATGACCGGTGACGTGCAGAGTGCGGACAAAATATTTATTTTTTGAAGGCGACCAGACAGAATATTTTTTTCATTACTAGCATTAATTTATATAATAGAAATCCTTCTTCGGAATATTTGTTTTCCTACCCTCTGCTTCCAAAATATTTTTTTCATCAAAAATCATTTTCAGAATATTTTTTTAGGAAAAAACCAAGGCCCCCCCCCCTGCAAGTTAAATGTGCAGTCCCTTAGTCACCACAAGAATCATTTCGTGTTATACCAAGTTTTTTTTAAATGGAAATTTTATATTTAATTTGACATTTTATAATTTCTTTATTATTTTCTTCTCTGAAACATTAAAATTGTTGGCATAATTTAGCAGAATACCCTATCAATGTAGAGAACAGTGTCGTTTTTTATTATACATGTTTGCATCCATTGTAGATTGTGCAACAAATATGGGAAGTGGTGTCAGAAATTTTGAAATGCAGTACGAGGACCAATAGTAATTAAAATAGTAAGGTAATAGCAAATACTGGGCATATTTAAATTAAATATGACACAAATTATTATTAGGTCAAGAGAATTCAAGCTACAAATGAATGGCCACACAATAAAAAAAAGAGGGGGAATATTGGTGTAATTATAAAATCTGTTAACATATGAAAGGGGAGATAATTTTTAGTGTACTCAATTAGGTGTACTAAATAAAAGTGTGTTCAGTTTCTTCAAATGGACATAATTCAAATAAATTGTTAAAATATAATTACAGATCTTTTTAGGTACATACCCTGCAGTTAAGGTTGCGCATAATTCTAATGATTCTGCTCAGGTCACCAGTGTGGCTTGAGTAAGTGAGTAAGCATTGTAGCTCATTGGTACATGCATTTTGTAAACAAAATGAACTCTTTTCATGTAACAGAAATTTCCCAGTAACAAAATAAAAGGTTTTTGCTATGTCAGCATGCTATTTTTGTGTGGAATTTGCAAACTTTATACTTGATATAATAGCTATGAATGTTCTTTCTTTGTAGTTTTTTCTGCAATATTAGTTTTTGTGTTTTAACAGGAAAAAATGTACATCAATGACAAGTAGGAATGAAAAATAAGAATAATAACATCAAGATCTTTTCTCGGAAAAACTTTACAAAGAACATTTTGACAAGTCCTGTTTTGGAGTGATTTTAGTTTCTATGAAGATTTGAAGGGAACAACTAACATTCAGCACCATATTATACTTGTTGTCAGCATTCAGCAGCAAACAACAACCGGGTGCCCTGAAGATATATATGTATTGTAAATCAGAGGCAGAAGCACTGTTTCTTCTTTTTGTGAAAAGCAGTTTGCCAAAAAATGAAAAAAATTGGACATTTAATATTTTTAGTAGGTGAAGCCAAACTGTCCACTGACAAATTAAATATTATAGAGAATCTTATTAGCAAAGTTATATCTTATAACTTATATTTTATAGTTCTTTCTTCATAATCATCATATTCATTGTGTTGATTATGCAGTAGTAAAAAAAGAAACAGCTTTACCATTTTATGCATTGGTTTATAAATGTTGCTTTTTAACAGTTGTAAAGGAAATTGGTGATATTAGTTACATGTATATAGCACTTCTACATAAACTAAAACATGCTGTTGTAAAAAGTTCCAATTTATTCTATTGTTCATATGAAGATAGTTCTTAACTGTTTTTATCGCTTGTTATAATTACAAAAATGGTTACATTAAATTATTAGAAAGTAAAGCTTCAATTGTTTTATTTTGAATGTGAACAAAAGATTGTAGGGTTGGCTCCCCTTTAGAGTTATCTCCCCTATGGTTATACTTTTTCTTAGTAAACAGTTTTCTGTTTACTAAATAAGTTTATAGTATAATGTATCAAGCATTGTTTTATATTTTGAATGTGTTTTTATGATTTCTGGTTTTATTTTTTATATTGCATGAAAATATTTGATATTTAAGCTATAAGTATTTTATTCATCATCACAATTGTAAAAAATAAATTTCAGAACATACAGCATAGAAGAAAATGTAATGTCTTTTTAGTTATATTTTGAGAAAAAAATGGTGTTATAAGGCCATGGTCATACTAAATACTAAACAATGTGTAATATCAGTGGCCTTTAATCTTCATTTAAAGTATTAATAATTAATTCCAAACATTTTCTAAGATAGAAAATACTCAAACTGTATACTTAGACATTTGTGCATAATTTCTGCTCTTCAATAGTAAATTGTTAATATGTGAAGCTAAAAAGCAGTTTGTTTGAAATAAAAATAATATAACTAATTAGTAACTGTTTTTATCGCTTGTTATAATTACAAAAATGGTTACATTAAATTATTAGAAAGTAAAGCTTCAATTGTTTTATTTTGAATGTGGACAAAAGATTGTAGGGTTGGCTCCCCTTTAGAGTTATCTCCCCTATGGTTATACTTTTTCTTAGTAAACAGTTTTCTGTTTACTAAATAAGTTTATAGTATAATGTATCAAGCATTGTTTTATATTTTGAATGTGTTTTTATGATTTCTGGTTTTATTTTTTATATTGCATGAAAATATTTGATATTTAAGCTATAAGTATTTTATTCATCATCACAATTGTAAAAAATAAATTTCAGAACATACAGCATAGAAGAAAATGTAATGTCTTTTTAGTTATATTTTGAGAAAAAAATGGTGTTATAAGGCAATGGTCATACTAAATACTAAACAATGTGTAATATCAGTGGCCTTTAATCTTCATTTAAAGTATTAATAATTAATTCCAAACATTTTCTAAGATAGAAAATACTCAAACTGTATACTTAGACATTTGTGCATAATTTCTGCTCTTCAATAGTAAATTGTTAATATGTGAAGCTAAAAAGCAGTTTGTTTGAAATAAAAATAAAATAACTAATTATTTTTTGATTTGATAGTCACTAAATAATTGGAAAACAGACAACAAATAATATAAATATTTTATTAAGTTTTTACAGTTGTTTTTAAGCGGAGTTTAATTTTTATTTAATAGAGCAGAGTTAAATCAGTAGAGAAAAAGTATTTCCTGTAACAGACTTAAGTTTTTTTCAGTTGGAGAAAAGCGTTCAATTTAATTTACTAAGATAAATCAGCAGGGATTAAGTAGGTTTGTAATAAAATTGAGAATGACTAATATTTATCAGTTGGATCTACTTAGAAAATCAGTATAGTTTAAGTTGGATAAAAGTGGAGTTAAAGTATTGCTAACTATGTAGGTTAAAATTAAGCGGTAATTATGCATGTCGCTTAAATACTGCTTTTTACAACAGCGGATTCTATGCAGATAATAAGCGGCATTTAAGTTACGCTGTGATATAAAAGCGACGCTTCAAAATTGTCTGGGTTAGCTCAGGTTTTAACTTTTTTAATAGTGCAAAATGAAATTTTCCAAATTCACTGCTTTTATGCACCAAATTTCCCAATTTGTCTGGTAGGGGACCCATTTTTATAAGTCTAAAATCCTCCCTGCTGGATATTTGTTATTTTGTAAGTGTAACTGAACACAATGATATAGCTGAACATGCATTAAACACCATATAAACAAACATATGCAAATGATAGCTCTCTGTCATTATAGGAATTTGGTAGTTAAAATGCTGTGTAAAGTGGCATGTTACAGACCGACAGTTTTAGCCAATAAAGTGTCATTTCATTTCTACATCTTCGACTTTAATTGCATTGTGTGTTGCATAGTACACTTACGATATTTCATTCGTCTTAACTTTTAAATTCACCTGTACATACATATACTGATAAAACGAATGCCGGACAACTCGGACGGTAATATGACAAGTCGGACCGTTTTATTCATAAACTGTCTGAGTTATCCTATACCTTATAGTCACAGTTACGGTCCGAGAAATCTAAATTGTCATACAATTATACAGTTTTTTGGTTTTTAAACTGATGTTATTCCCTTAACTGTACAGTAGTTGACCATGCTGAAGTTTTTTGTTAATGTGAAATTTTTTTATGTATCAGCAGATGACTGAAAAATGACTAAAGAATCTTCAAAATATATTTTTTTCTTGCTCTTCATGAGTGCTTAACTCAATCCTGAAATTTAATGTCGTTGTGTTGTAAATTAAACCAGCATTTTTCTTGATATGATATTGTTAACACTGAAGGTTTATATAAATAAAATAATTTTTAAGTAAAACAATTTCATCTGCAACTACTGGCCCAGTGGTCTTAACTACGATACGAATTGTCACGATCCGAGATGTCAGTAACCCGAGTTTTCCGGTTACAGATAAAAGAAACATAAAAGATAAAAATAACACTTGTTATAACAATTTCAACATGTATTTAATGATAGAAAAGTCGAACAATATTGGTTCAGCATCATTGCTTACAATAAAAGTATAACATCTACAACATCAAGGTCTAAGTTCCATGCATCACACGCAAAACTTATTGCGATTAAACGCAAAAATTATTGCGTTTAATCGCAAAAAAATTTCGTTTTATCACAATACTTATTGCGTTTAATCGTATTAATTTTTGCGTTAAATCGCAATAAGTTTTTTTGTTTAATCGCAAAGTATTGCGTTAATCACAATGTTTTGCGTTTAAAACGCAATAAAAAAATGTCCAACCAAGTGGCCCGAATAAGCTGCCGTATGAATTCTAAAGATGGTATCAACAAATCAATAAAATAATTAAATATTAACGTCAAAACAGTTTTTGTCAACTTAAAATCAAACGCTGGTTACTTGCATGAAATGTTTATTATTCAAATTAGTTAACATCTACTGGCAGGAAATGAGTAGCGCTCTATTTATAAAATGGATTTATGCAGTATTTCATGCGCTATTGATGTTTATTTCCTAAAGGTTAACCTTCAACTATTGACCTTAATGATAAAACATATATGTACGGCACGCGATCGTCACATTTTATCCATAAATGAAGATTGTGGGCAGCCACACATAAAATAGCCACCGCTATTAAGAGTTCATTATATAGCGATTTTCATATCAATTCGAGATCCCAATATTTACAATAGGTCCAATGGGCATTATAGTTTATTGAATTAGCACACGCGACATTTCCGATGCAGTATTGTCCACGTATTTATGATTAGAGCATACATACTCATCCTTTCTTCTTAATTATTAAAAATGAACAAAAATATTCATATTACAATATAAGTTATTTTCTTGTTATCTAAGATTATGTTCAGCTAATCATTTGATAGCGGACAATATATTATTATAACTTGTGAACATGAATTTTAAATAAGAATGTCGGAGAAATTTTGCAGCTGTAAAATCATTTTATCTTAGATTATCATTCATAACTCGTAAATTCAACTACAATAATTTATAGTCTAGAATAATCTCTAAAGCAAACAAAACAATAATTGCCCGAATACAGAAAAATATCTCAAACATGATCCAGGACAACAATATCACATGCGAAATAAAATTGAATGGACCGATTACCATGCGTAAAACGTACGTTTTAACTTTTGGGTTTCGGAAACGAAGGCGCACATTTTACACAATAAGGTCCTATATATTCGTTAAATATTGGAATATCGCAGCCTTGTTGTATGTTAACTATATATGAACGGCAATCATAGCGTATTAATATTTCACACTAGAAGTAGTTCGATTTAAAATGGTATTCAAATTGCGGGTTTCCGACTTTGATTTTTGTATTTATTTTTTCATACATGATTTTGGTACCTTACAGTGGCCACCTTTTTTATAGAAGATCCCTTGTACTTTTTATATTTATTTGAACATTCATTACGATACTTTGATTGCAGCAATTTTCCAGCTAGATCATGCGCTTCAGTTTTTATTTAAAGAGGAACCAGACTACCTATTGAAAATCTGTGAACATAATCAGTTTAAAATACAGTGGGTTTGTAAATTGCCTGCACTTTGTGAAAATATTGCATTTTTAAATGTTTCTGTTTGTGACTAAACGTATCTGGAGCATATCTATTCACAATATTCAAAATAACAGCGCAAATTATATGCACACCGGACGCTGAAATATTGCTTTCTGGACGTTAAACATCAATAAAATCAATTATACGCACACAAGGAATGGCCTTCGAACATCGAACAAAATAATTTAATGTCGAGTTGTTTCCCTTATACCATATACTGACTGTTGGTGGCATTATCATTACATATATCTATCTTAGCAAGGCGATAAAACTGCCTTAACAGTGAGTCACAATAACAGAGACATTATTAACCAACAGAGTATCAACCACTACACACATGGTATTTTACTTGATATTTTTTAATTCATTAATTATATTTTGTAAAAAGAATAAATATTACAACACCTACTGGCTATATGTTAACATTGATTAGCACTGAGGCACAACTTCGGAAGGGGCCTCGGTAGCCGATTGGTTAAGGTAGTTCGTCTTCTGATGATCTCGTGGTCTGTCAACACTGAGGTTGCGGGTTCGAGTCTCACTACGGACAGGGTGTACTCGACTCCAATCTTAATTGACAATTAAGGATTGCCAGTTTTCCTACCGTAGGTCGGGGCTTTTCTCCGGGTACTCCGGATTCCTCGCCCAATAAAAACTGGACATCATGAAATAGCTGAAAACTTGCTGAAAGTGGCATTAAACATCATTCAAACAAACAAACAAACAACTCCAGAACAAATTATAATTGAACTGTTCTAATCTTATTAGAAACGCCAACACATCATATTTTTAATATTTATAATTTTAGTCCCAATGTCTTTTGGTTGATTTTTATTAAAACCATTTACAATGAAAACAACATCTTTCGTGTTATGCATGTCATTATCATAAAATTACGTTTCCTTGTGTTAAATGCGTTCTTACAAGACCGGTCCTTGTCTGAAACTTTAACAACTCATAAATTAATTAAATCGGGAAGGGGGTGGGGGTATGTGGGGTGGGAGACGGATATAAACTTTATTGTCCCAGTAGCGTAACGAACACTTATAGTCTTGCTACGGAGAAGCTTTATGCATGTTAATTAATACTGATGACCAAAGCCGAATAGCTCCGAATCAGAACTTGGGGTTATTTCTCGCACGGTCATTTGTTTGGAGATTACTACGCTCCTTGCACTTGCACGATAAAGACCTTTTGGTAGATTTAGAATATGATTGAGTGATTGATCTATCGTTCTTTAACGTCGAGCTTTGCTAAAAAGAGTAGGATCATTGTAGCCGCTACAAAATGGTAACCTTCCTGCCTCTACCCAATACCCCAAGCTTTTCCAGTGGCAGTCAAAATTGTGTTTCCTTCCCCATCCTTTTTCCTTGTTGATGTATGGTATATTTACATGTTCTCGTCATGAATATAGCTGTTAATTATCCTTTGAAGTTGAGCAACATTAAATCATATTTTTGTGTGGGTTCAAAGTCACTGACAAGTCTTAATTAGACAAAACGCGCGTGCGACATGGTTAATTTATAATCAAGGTATAGTTGAGGACATTTTTCTAAAACACATTGGAATCGCCCTTTTCAGTACTCTTAATAATTTGTCAAAATGATTAAAAGATTAATTACATGTAACAGTGCATTAATCTAATTGACAATTAAACATGGTAAATAAGTTGATTGCTGCCTAGCGCGTCCCCAGATGGCCAATAAGTCATGTCCTCTCTTTTGCTTTGTCATGTAAGGCAACATTCAATTATTCAATCATATTTTCGTGGGGTTTCAAAGTCACTACCGAGTCTTCATTAGACAAAACGCGCGTGCGACATGGTAAATTTATACCATTGGTATCGCGGAGGACATTGTATTATTTACATGAACTCATGTACACTTCATAAACACATAAACTAATATGTAAAAGTTAATTCTTTAACTTTTAAATAATGCTCTAACAAAATTAAAAGTCATGAAAATATTGATCACATTTTAATGATACAACCTCCAAATTGATGTTGGTACCGCTTGAAAACCTGTTATCATTGCAAGCATACATGTAATGTATTCTCCCATTTGACTGTTTTTGTTCACGTTATATTTTGCGTAGTATTTCTAAAACACATTGGAATCGCCCATCTCAGTACTCTTAATAATTTGTCAAAATGATTAAAAGATTCTTTTTTCATCGTGTCATACTACTTCTCACTAAAATGATATAAGTCGGTTGATCGGTGTGACGATGCTACGCATGGCTGCCGGTATCATATAATTACAGGTCCGGGTCTGTCGGACACATCATCATATTAACATTTTAGGTCCGCTTTCGCAACACAAGCAGACGTTTATTTTTGGTTGGTTATTTCAGATCGACAACGAAAACTTTCTGCGGCATTTGGAATTAATTTGTTTGTTGAAAAAAACCCAAACAGTAATAAATGGTTGGTGCCTATTTTCTGACTATTTTGCAAATTTCGGCTATCGGTGGTTCAACAAACTTGGGACCTGCAGGAGCATAACAACCACTATAAACCTTATTGACAGATTTATGTCAAGATTTTGACATAAAACTGAAGACTTAGAAAAATAATGTGCAGGTCTGTGCAGTTTAAATGCATGTTACGTACTTCGAATCTGTTTTGATTACAATAAAAATTATCCAACAAGTCAAAAAATAACTTTAATCTAAACGAACATTGATAGAAACAAGTGCCTGTGAGGTGGCAAAAAAAAAATTAAAAAGAGCGACCACCAGAGCTACCTTAATGCATCTACTTAAATAAACATTTTATTGCCAACTAAATTATTTTTTATTAGCAGTTGTATATCAATTGGGGAATTAAGATTCTAATTGTTTTTTTCACACCCCAGTCATTCTGTTAGTAGTTGTCGGGCTACATCAATACATAGACGAGATTTCGCCTTTTCACTTGTAACTAATGGTATAAAGTACATGTCCCTTACAGTTGCCTCCAAGTCACGAAGAGCGTTCAATTTGTCTGTGTTACGATTTAGGTGATGTAAACAAATACAACGTAGAAAATGAGCAAAAACTACAGGAGGAAAATCCTGTCCTTTATCCAAAACTATTGCTGACAATTCCGCGGGTATTATTGACGACGTCTGCTCAAAATTCACAAAACCAACTACGCACCATTTACAAGCACTTAAAATCCCATGTTCGTGCATCTCTATATTAAATTTTTGTTGTAAATTAGGGTCAATTTGTAATTTTAATAAAATCTTATCCGGTGTACATTTATGTAAACAATAGTTTAATACATAGAGACATTGTTGGTACTGTTTATGTGTGTAGAAGAATGATGCCAACAATAACCAACCGGACACAGCATCATGATTCAAACCAAGCAGTAGATAAAATAAATGTCTCCGATAAGTTTAGTATCTCTGTGTATTTGTTATATGGAAAGTTTCATTTATTTGACCACATTGTGCAGCCTTTTGAGACAGCATTAAAGCGTATATTTGCTTCCAAGGTAAATGTAATGAGGCAAACACTGATCGAAGTAATTTCAAAGCTACGTCATGTATCGCACTTTTCCCCATCATACTTGTATTAAACACACTTGGCAAAGCAGACACATAAGGCACAATGCTCGCTGGTGATTGGTGAATTACATAATTAAAAGAACTAAACAATTTTGTGTGTAAAACACACTGCAATCCACTATTATAAAGACTTTGTAGAGTTTTTTTTTAATGAGTCATGCTCAAATTTACTGAATCTGTTTTTAAGTAAATCTAGCCCTGGCATAAAGTAGTGTGAGCACGTGGAATAGGTAATGCAGTACACTAATCTTCTGAAACACCGGTCAAAACATTGGATGAGATTGTGTGGTTTCCATGTTGATTCCGTCCATTCCTCTGACACCCAAAACATTATAGTTTTTAAAATGTAGGAAAACAAGAGATCCCCATATTTTGGTTTTATAAAATGGTTTAAAATTGTTTTCAGTAATACGTAACATAGTAACTGGACATGACTGAATGATTGAACAAGTATTTTTTCTGCAACATTAAAGGAAATGCGAAACTCTAATTCTTCTCGTGGAGAGTTTTTACATCCTATAGGCACGAAAAATACCCCACATTGTACAATAGCCTCTATCAATCTATTATTTGGCCATGACAGACGTAACCTGCGTATCCATTCGTCAGCTTGCAAGATCCACGTTTTGCAATGGAAGCAGAAGACAATATCAAAAAGTCCATCTGACCGGCATGGTCCGTGTGTAGCAAGTTTGTCCCAGACGGGGTCGCCATCAGTACGTTCTCTTAATAGTGTACTTGATACAAAGGTTTCATGTCCAATACTGTAACATAATGAACCGATATAGTATTTGTCATTATTATCGTACAATTTAAGTCTAGTATACCCAGGTGTTGTATCAGTGGTATCCATTATTAGAGGTATTGTCATTTGTCTGCTTTGTTTATGTTTGCTTAGGCCTTCTATGTTTTCATAAACCGGACATAAATTCCGAACAGCCATAATATCATAATCACTTCCACTCAGATCCAGTCCTTCAGCTGTACTCCCACTCCAGATGTAAATTTCCTCGTTTGTCTTAAGAACATAATCCAATGCGTTATAAATCCTCCTTCTCGTTCTAACTATATCCTCTGAACCAACCACTGTACATAGGTAGTTATATAATGATAATGATAATTCTTGGTTGTTTACATCCATGCTTGCTTAAATGAAAATAAATATACTAGACAATGTTTGGAAAATCATGCTATATTTCTTACTTAGTTTATGTTGACTACATGTGCTCACTCAAAATATAATTTGTGTAAAATAAATTCTCCTAAACCTAAAAAGTATATTTTATAGGTCTGGAAAACATTTTTGGCCCAAATTAAGAAGTCAGACGTCATATGTATAAATAAAGTTCAAACACAACTTTTGTTAAAGATTTAATTAATTATTATGACCACGCGGGGAGGGGGTGGTATGTATAAGGTAATACGGTTGTGCGCCCCGAATGAAAGGGTAGCTTTTTTTCATTAAAAAAAATATATCATTGGGTAGTTGTATATGCAGTAATAAAATATACGAATAGGTCTGAATTAATAATTCAATATATGATTAGGTGCCCGTTTTATAACGTCCGAAAATATATGGTTTAGGGTGGGTTTTCAAATCTCCGTCCGCAGACCCGTACCTAAAGGTATCCCTAGTTACCCCCCCCCTCTCCCCGTGATTCTGCCAAAGAGGAACGTATTTCAATATATAATGTATTTTTATGTCAAATTTACATGTTTGACATGCTGTTTTAGTATATCTCATATAGTTTTAAACACTAATATGGCAATTGAAAGCTTCCACTTGAAGACGATTAAAAATTTTACATTTTACAAAGTCTTAATATAAATCGTAGATATATAAGAATCGGCCAAAATAGATTATTGCAATTGGACTATCGCTCGGTATAAACGATTGACAGATCTGATCATGTTTTATATTAGAAATCGCAAAAGTATATTTCATGTAGACAGTATACAATATATAGCGATTTATTAACTTTATCTTTAAATTTAAACAAAACTTACTGTGTTAGTTTCTGTAATTTTAATGTCTAATAATCGGAATTCCCTGTGATACTACTTTCGGTTTGTAAAACCAGGTGTCGTATTAAAATAAAGGTACGTATGTACGTACTTGAGTTAATACAGATCTAATCACGCCTTAAGTTTGTAAATACATACTTAAGATACTATGCATTAGTTTACTTGTTTAAATAGTTGTTAAATGTCCATCCAGCGGTTTAACAGACAGATTATTTTGTCTTTGTTTTTTTTTTCGAAAACTACAAAACGGGTCGTTAGCTTATGGAAAACAGCAGTTAGGCTTTCCCCTCCACAGCGCTTAGTAGCTGTATGGATGGAGCTTTGGGATTCACTCTTGAACCTGGAACGCGCCTGTTGATCAAATGACTATTTCAATTCTATGCATATCCACAGACGAATTGCAACTTCTAAAGGTTTTCCTTTCAGAAAATGTATAATATGTTAGCCGGACATACCGTATCGTTCGAAATTTTTTTAAAATCTCAAATATGGTAATTTTTGTTATTTTACATAATTGTGTGCTGGGGATCTTGCTGGAAGGTATTCTAGTGCTCGGCCCGAAAGAGCTGTCATAAAGGACCTCTCGTTGGGGTTGTCAGGTCGTACGTAATACGGAGAAAATTTCAGCGACCGTTTTAGACTAAAGAAAAAACTAACATTTCACAGTGCGTTTGAACTGGTACAAAACGAACAACAAATTTCGACGTGGTTTATTTTTGTCGGCTGCTCGGACCACGTTAGTCCGAGAATCCTCCGCCCTCCACCGCTTTTTTAGACTTTGATAGTCAAGCGTGGTGGTACAATGTACGCTCGACCATCAAAGTCTTAAAAAGCGTTGGACAGCAGAGGATTCTCGGACTAGGACCACGTGTTCTTACTATAGAATGAGAAATATATTAAAATCGTCGGAAACGTGGTCTAATGATCTTCAACATGTTCCGTGTCTTCCTGTAATAAACAATTATTCACGATCGTACATCAACTAATATACTTCCATTTAAAATGACGTTCTCACTGAGAAAGAAAGTATAAACTTATATCCCCGATAATACAAAGCTAATTCAATTGACATCATATCAAGTTTCAATAAAATCAGTATTAAGCGTTCCTATCAGTGACAAAAACACACAGAATACAAAACATACAGCAAAAAAAAATAAATGAAATGGGAGCTTAGCTCAATGTGTAAATTGATATGCTCGCGGAAAAAAGGAGGTGGCGGGGGTATTGGGGGTTCTCCCATTTACAGCCAGTATTCTGTTGAATAGTGGATATCCGATCATCGACATGCCAAGAAATAACAGTCAGAAAACAAAGTTTTCGTATTATGCAAGTCATTATCGTATAAATCACTGTGCCATGTGTTAAATGTGTTCTTACAAGACCTTTCCTTTTACTGTCACAACTCATAAAACAATTACATCGGAGAGACGGGTTGAGGGGGAAGGTAGAAAATGTATTGCCCCCGTTGCGTAACGAACACCTATTTTGGGGTGTGTGTGTGTGTGTTTTGAGTTTGGAGAGGATCACCCGATAAAAAGGTTTCTTGTACATTAAGAAATTGTCTTCGAAAAATAAAATCGCATATAGAACGCACCTTTATATAATGCATATATGTAGCCTGATTTTTGTCCGGTTTTACAACAATTTTATGTAAAATTTTACACAAACATGTAAACTATTGACTGTTACTTACATGACCCTTATTATTTCCGCGTGCAAAACTTTTCATTCCATCAAAATTAATAAAAACATCGTGTTTAGATCTACTTTTGTATTATTATTATTTTAACTAAAAAATTATATCCATAATACGTAAAATCGATATTACTTGTAATACCAAGCTTATGTAAAAAAATATATAATATGCGTGGGTTTGCTGCAGCTTTCTATACTCATTTTAAGATATTATATGTTCTTACCTGTTGTTATATAAACAACGAGTCAAATCTTAAAATGTTACAATCTAATTAAAATGTGATCTCTACTTCCTCCATCGCCGCGAGTTATAAAAACAAAATAAAAAACGGGTCGAAATTTAATTAGATTGGAAATGTTCATATCTGTTATACACATATACTTCCATATGGATAACAGCTATGAACATGAAATTCCATCTAGCTTTTTTATTGCCTCTGTTTCTAATAAAGAGTTTGAAAATGTATATAATATATAAATATAAGCTGTATACGTCCTCTTGTCACTCTCCACGTTGGGGCCTCGGGGGCAGAGTGGTTAGGGTAGTTCGTCTACTATTTATCACGTGGTCTGTCAACACTGAGGTTGCGGGTTCGAGTCTGCAGGCAGGGTGCACTCGACCAATTGCCAAGGATTGCCAGTTTTCCTACTGAAGGTCGGGGATTTTCTCCGGGCATTACGGATTCCTACCCCAATAAAAACTGGACGCCATGATATAACTAAAAATTGTAACATGAATCCTTTGTGCTTTTTTAAGAATAAACAAGAGACAACGAGTAGATATGGTCTAAATTAAAACACTTGTATAATATTGCATGAAAGGTCACGTGTGCCTGTCAAACTCAAGGGAAAAACAGCCATGCAATAACCAACTACAATTAGATCCGATAATGCACAGTAAAACTCCGCCTTAATTAAATTTAGTCAAATTTTATTGATTTTCACTGCAAAAGGATAGCACGAGCTTCCAATATTAGCTTTTCATTTGATTAGTCGAATATCGGTCGCACCATAATAAACACCGCCCTCTTTATTTATAAACAATTATTAATGGGCGGGATCTAGGGGCTTATTCATGTTACAAGTAATTTATAGCACCGCCTTCCTCGTAAGACAAATACACCTTCTCACGCTAAAGCGTTCGAAGGTGTATCTGTCTAACTCAGAAGTCTGTGCTATAAATATAACATAGCCAGAAGTGGCGCTAAACAATATTCAAACAAACAAACACTCTCCATGTTTACACTTCAATTGTTCCGTATTATAACCTCTACAACTTTCTTTTAATTTTAGCTCTGTGGTCTGTCTCATTAATCAGTCATAATGACGACTTCTCAAATCCAGTTTATAATGTACTTTTTTAAATTGTGTATCGAACGTTACGCGTTCTATTGTTGACTTTCTTACTGGAGATTATATGCTAAACATTCACTCCTTTTAGTCTGACTTGCTGTTATTGTCTGTTTTGTTAAAGTCGCTCTAAATAAAATCAGTAAATATGCCAAAATGTGATATGTTACATTTTCCACTTTCCTCTTCACCACAAAACACATCTCTCTAAAATGGGACAATGATAGATCGAATGATTATGTCGATAACTTGTGTAGGGGCTGGTAGCATTGGAAAATGGCCCCAAAATAAAAAAAATAATAATTTCTAACAATATCAACTATTGTTGAAAGACGACCTTTGAAAAATAACGTTTACTGCTAAATTGCACGTGCCGATTACGTCACAATGAATGCTCTAATAGTGCTGTACAAATGAAATGTCCGAAAAATACGAAATTTGTGTCAAATTTTTACGTTTTTCATAACCTCCGCACGTTTGCATCAACATGAAACTTTAACAGTTTAATTAAAATTCAAAGCAAAGTAATGTGCTTAAATATTTTTGTGGTGCATAACTGCGGAGGATGTCTATTTTAAGAAACATAAAGTTGCGTGTGCTCCGACCTTGGCGGATTTAATAATAGAAATCATAAGAATGAAAACTGTGCGGACGCTATTTCCGTGTCTTTGCTTTGAAATTTCTTTTTACGACGACTTTTCGGGACATTTGCTACACTTTGAGACAACTGAATCACAAGATCAAAGGGTAATAGGTAAGTTTTTTAAATAACTTTTAATTATATATATTATATATAGCTCGTTATTAACAAAATTTCATAAAAAATGACTGAATTCTAAATTAACTACAGTACTATAGTATACATGCCAAGAATATACGACTAATACTTCCCCTGACCACCTGGGGTCCTAATGATTGTTTACCTACCTGTTAATAAATTTATGTCGTCAATGGAGTCAGATACATTTACACAGTTTGGCACTGTTATATCTCTATGAAATCAACCGTGTAACAAGCTCCACGGGAGCTCTTAACTTTCAAGATTACCATATTCTTGGTATGTGTTGGCACACATACTGTCTACTGAACTTTTCTTATCGTTCTTTATAAAATTACTCAATTTTAGAATTATGATAGAGACAAATAAAAGTTGTCTTTATGTAGGTCAGTCCATTACTCTTAAATCAATAGGCAGAGACAACAAACAAAAAAAGCTCAGATAGATTTTGAACGATCGCCAAACGACAATTGCCATTTATATCAATATAATTACTGATGTGTATATTTGATAAACATCGTAACAAAACCATTTGGCTAGATTAATCAATTATTAATAATTTAATCTTTTAAACAAAACAACAGACGATACACACCTGTAGTATAAACTAAGCGTGGATATAAATACTTCTTTTTATCATCAACGCAAGTCAGATAGTTGATGTAAACATTCTCACTAAGCAGGAAAAGTATTAAAATTTGTCTCCTAACCGGAGTCATTTTTCCATAAAATGCAAATCAGAGGCAATATCCAAGAATGCATTGATAGTTCCTAGATCCATCATGTCCACTAATATAGTTGATGTAGACCTGTTCGCGAAAATGTTACGCTTCGGAAATTTCCAGCTATTTCCGTGTTTCTCCGTTTAAGTTTTATGATACACATTTTATGATAAACATACACAAATCAATGCCACTTTCCTTTTAAAACAGTTTGATTCCCATTTTCTTGCATATTTGTTCCAGTTTAAGTTTTGTGATACATATTTTATGATAAACATACACAAATCAATGCCAATTTTCTTTAAAAAAGTTTGATTCCAATCTAAATAAAATTATCATATTTTCACTTGGCTCCCCCTTTTTGCCATTGTCGCCGTGAAAATAGCAAAAGGAGAAAAAAATGAAGATATAATTTTAATTAGATTGGTTTGATTCTTATTATCTTGCATATTTTTACCTTTTTTAATCATCGTAACCGATTCGTGATTCCCCGGCTTTTCTCGAGTGGCACGAACGGCGGTCTGCCCTTTATGATTGCTACCGCCCTGTAAACATGCGGGGGTTTTCAACCCTAAGTTAGCTCTGCTTATTTGTTGGCCAATCGGTAGCTATCTCCCGATTTAGCAGCCAATCAAGAGACAGCATTGTTTATCTGTTATCCTTGAGGAAACAACAGGTTTCTGCAGTTTAGAGTTTGATCATTTATCCAGTTTCGCATGCGATACGACACGGGAAAAAAACCTGACCGCGAACCGTTGCGGGTAAAGTGTTTTGTGGAGTACTACGTTTCTTTCGCGATAAAGACCCCTTCTACAGTGTAGACTCTTTTCACCCGATATATTATGCTTAAATCTACGCGCCTACCCAACACCTCATACTATTTCAGTGGAAGTCAAAATTTTGTTTCCGGAGGTCGATCACTTTTCCCATTATTTATTGATCATCAATCAATCAATAAATCAATAAGCCAAGCAATCAATAAAATAGTTTTTAAACTTGTCATGTTAAATATTATAATTTAAACTATCTTTAAATTTTTTAATTTATTTTTCGTAATTACCTACATATTAATCAATTGCTGTGACAGTCTTAAAAGCTTTATAACATTTCCCTATTGTTCAACATTTAAAAATCCCAATCGTCCATCATTGTTAATCACTTTCTCTATCTTTCTTGAAAAAGTTGTCCTACGAAAACAATGCTTTATATTTGTTAAGGAAGTCGAACTAAACACTGGTATTTGTTAAACAAATAAGTTCAATTTTCTTATGATTTTTCCAATCTAATTAGAATTCGTCCTCTCATGGCTTCTGTACTTATTTTCGACGCGATGTAGCAGCAAAACTGGAGCGATAAGGGATGAATTTTAATTAAACAGATGTTTTGGCCTATAGAGCGGATTGGGTCATAACTTTGATCTCTGTTGTGACTAAAATATAGCAATGTTTGTAATATTAACAATGTTCAGTTTTTAGTTGTAAAGAGGGCGTTAACAGACCCCATGATCAATAGTATACGAACTACCTTAACCACTCGTCCACCGAGGTCACATCCATGCAAGACGCAAATAAATAGTATAAGAAAATGTACAGTATTTGGTGTTTGACATTTTCGCGATGTTTGATAAAAAATAAAATATCTTTGGGTATCAATATTTTGGAAATTTGGAATACTGCTTCGATCTCACTGGCCAATTCGGAAGAATCTTGCCCGACACCAATTTGTCTCGGAACTTAAAAAATGTAATATTTCTTTCTTTTTCCATTGCCTTTTTGGAAAAATGAGAAACAAAAAGAGCAAATATAACAAAAGTGAGGAGGAATTTGGAAAGCTAGCGTCACATTGGGAATAGTAAACCTTAATAATAATAATAATGATAATATTCACATTCATAGTCTTGATCTAGTTCTATAAATGTATTTCGTAAAATATATCAAGAATACACATCTTCATTGTAGGTGAACATATTTATATTAAACCCCTTCTACCAATGAAGTGTGTTCGTAATCAAACTAAAATTCCTGTGAATAATTTAACCGACAAGCTATTTAGGCTGTAGTGTGCATCTGATGTATTTCGGCCACACTTGACAGTAGGCGAACGAAAAACTCGGCCTGACTTGTAATAATTATGTAAGCTTAAATTCCGTTGTTTCTCTTAAAAAGTTGTTTTAGGTGTTAGTTAAAAATAATTCGAAGAAAAGATAGAGATGGTTTTCCTTGAAAACAAACATTTCATAATCATTTGTATTAATTTCTGCACATAATTTATCAGCATTTTCTGGAAAAAAAGATTGTATAGGTTCTAGTTAATTGATAGTTTTCCCCAATGTTAACTTAACAATAGACAACTTTTGATCGAGTATCTTTAGTCATCCCCCTTTCTCCTTATCATTTAAAAAAAATATGGCATATGAGCAATCATCATATTGTATGCTGGAAGGGAATTTTTCCTTCGGGTATTTGTTAGATCCGCCGCGAACCTAAAGTGTTAATATCAAATTCAAATTAATTTATTGGATAAAGCATAGTCAAATTTACAATATTGCGTAATCCAATACATAACACATAGTACATTTATCGACATAAAAGTAGACTGGTATGTGTAAATAATTATAATGAAATAATCAATTGTGAAATTTTATAATGTTTCTGTCGTCGATTTATAGGTTCCTGGTTTCTGTATAGTATGGCAATGTACAGTAAATGGCATTTTGCTATACAATATGATGAGAATTATTTTTGAATACTTATACACATATATTTTTTCCAAAGATGTAAATCTCTTAGTGTGTAAGATAAACTAATATTCTTTAGTTCTTGTGTTGTATTTGGGCAAAGGAGACGACTGATAGTCTCCATAGGAGTTTCATTTATATCTTTATTTAATAAATTTGAAAACATTAGCCAAAAGCCAAGGGACAGTAAAGACAAACACAACACAAAACATAAATGATAAAACACAGAAAGAGAGTAACCCGAACCCAATGAAAACCATGGGGTGCACTCAGGTGCTCCGGACGAGTAAGCAGTGCCTGTAAGTCAACCATTTTTATTTCTAAAGGGATCTTACATTGTCTACAAAAGTTCGTCTTTTTTCGTGACGTTTCATGGTATTCGGACGATTTTTTCCCGCCTTAACTGCAGACGATATTTCGAATAGACAACAGTCGATTGTTCCTAACGCACACTTCCGTTCTTTTACTAGGCAAAATCGCCCTATCAAAATGAAAAAAACCACCACATTTCGAAACGATAAATATTTTGAGGAAATAATGGAGCACTTCTACTTTAGCGGACCCCCAAGAAAGTACGGGAAAATAATGTAGAGTGCTGTATATATAGAATAGACCCGCAAAAAAGAAAAAAATACAAAATAAGCAAAAAACGACCAAAATATGGTGAAAATCGAGTTCCTCGTCTACAATTATGTTTAAAAAACAAGTTTTAAACTTGATTTTTTAAATTAGAATCCCAGAATCAAGGTAAGATGTGCTATTATTAAAGCAAGGAGAAGACAATTTGCGTTGCTCAGGTAGGTATGTCACGTGATCAGTATTTGACCTCAACTCATGAATATTCATGAATGAGCGTCATCGTATGACGTAATGAGCAGCTAACCGTAAAATCAGCTGTGCCGTGTTTGTAAATATTTACACGTGTTCATGCCGCTAAAATTGAAAGATTTATTCCAGTTGTGTGAAAGTAGTGAAAAAATAATTCAATGGTGCATAAGAATTGGATTAATTTTTGATTTAGCCGGAGAGATTTGTAAATGTAACCACGGACACTTTGGTTTAAGGAAAGACAGTACATTTTCAAGTGACGGTTTTTTTGGAAATGCAGCAACAAAAAATGCAGTAAAAAAGTGTCAGTAAGAAGTGGTTCTTGGTTTGAAGGGCATAATCTGACACTAGAGAAAATTTTGTGCATAACTTACTTTTGGATTTACAAAGTAGACCAGGAATTTGTAAAACACGAACTATCTATTAGCAACCAAACTATAGTGGACTGGTACAACTATTGTCGTGAGGTTTGTACAACTGTTTTACAAATTGATAGTGAGAAAAATAGGAGGGGAAGGAGTTGTTGTTGAAATAGATGAAAGTAATTTTGGGAAGAGGAAATATCATAAGGGACGGCATGTAGAAGGTCAGTGGGTTTTTGGTGGCATTGAGAGAGACAGTAAAAAGTGTTTCTTCTCTACGGTTGAAGACTGAAGTAAAAATACATTACTACAAATAATTAAGGACAAAATCAAACCAGGAACTACAGTTAAAAGTAACTATTGGAAAGCGTATGAGTATCTGGAAGAGGAAGTGTTTGAACATTTAAAAGTCAATCATTCCCTTCATTTTGTTGATCCTGAGAGTGGAGCCCACACAAACACATTTGAAAGCACTTGGAGAGCTTTTAATAAATCTTTAACGAAATACGGAACAGTAAAATCGTTGCACGACACATATTTTAGCCAATACTGTGTTAGGAAAAAGTATATTGAAGGATCTGATGATCCCTATTTGGCATTTGTAGACATTATAAAACGTGTGTATAATCCTAACAATAAGAAGTCAATTTTGGTGGCTGTTGAAAGTCAAGTTCCACCATTGAAAAAGAAAAAAAACCGACCAGAATTCTACATGTTCTAGTATATCACAGGATATTACAAACCTTCATAATTCCAGTTTAGACGATTTTCAGATATAAACATGGGTGAGTAAAACTTTCTTATTTTTGCTATTTTTCACTCGCTCCGCAGGTTCTCAAGCCTCAAACGCCTTGGCTTTCTTGGATAGAAATACAAATCACTTGAATTGAAATAAACAAAATATTATTTATTCAGAATAAACTGTGAAAATAGCGGCTGTAAATTTGGCTTGCATAGCAACGTCGAAAAGGTTATATTCAAATTCAAATTCTTTATTGCAAATTACACCCATATGGGTCAAAGCAACTAGAAACTTTATCTTCCGGTATTCGTCCGAAGCGAATAGACAATCGTATATATTAACCAGAAACGAGTATAATAAAGTAAAGCGGAAAGCTCAGCTATCCTTCAACAGGTGAAAATTAATCCCAGCAGGCACTCAACGTTGAATCAACGTTGAAAAAATGTTGAAATTTGGTCGCAACGTTGAACAACTCAAATTCAACGTTGAATCAACGTTGAAATAACAATGTTGAACCAACGTTGAATTCAGATCGTCGACTTCAAAGTTATATGTCCGACGTTGAAGCAACGTTGAATTAGGGTCAGTGTTTCAACGTTCGAAATAACATAAAAGAAACAATATATATTATAGTAAAATAATTAAAATAATCAATTAATGCTTCCCCTTGATTAGCTTGAATATAGTTAAACATAAAAACAAAGCAAATAAATCAGACGAGGGGAGATCCTTCATCTCGTTTATCAGCCTGGTTTTATTGTGTTTTACAATTTTTTTTAGATATAATATGTTCATTGTGTGCATGTTTTTAAATTTTCGCGGCATTCAAACCGGAACACTCAGCCGCATGCGTTCTTACATTTTTCGTTTAAAACTTGGCGGCCAAGATCTGTGATGTTTCCTTGTTCCTTGCACAGGGGCACGTAAAACTTGATTTACTTGCGCTTTCGATTGATACTGGGTCGGTTTTGTTATAGTGTGGGAGAAGGGAAGAAACAGAGTCTATACCCGCCAACTTTCAAAAATTAAAAAAAAATATTCCTTCACCCCTATCTACACGGGTTTGTAATTATTTCTGTTCCGAATTGAATTATCTTCATGAAAAAACCCTACCTTTATGTTTCTAATGTCATTTAACTCTCAAATTTTAATAATTTCCACCAGTTTTAAACGAAACGGACAATAACCCTGGCCGGAAGTGGTGACTTTATCGTTTGTCGTCAATGATGCCTTTCGGTACTCACTTTCTCAGTAACGATAAAGTCCACTTCAGGCCAGGGTTATTGTCCTTTTCGTTTAAAACTGGTGGAAATTATTAAAATTTGAGAGTTAAATGACATTAGAAACATTAAGGTAGGGTTTTTCATGAAGATAATTCAATTCGGAACAGAAATAATTACAAACCCGTGTAGATAGGGGTGAAGGAATATTTTTTTTTAATTTTTGAAAGTTGGCGGGTATAGAGTCTGTTTCTTCCCTTCTCCCACACTATAACAAAACCGACCCAGTATCAATCGAAAGCGCAAGTAAATCAATTTTTACGTGCCCCTGTGTTCCTTGTGTGATTTTACAGCTGTTGTGTACTTCTACTTGTGCCAGCTACAGATTAAGTATAATGTTTACTTTTAAAAGGTATATAATACGCACTGACACGTGCAATTAATAAATCTTTTGACTGATATCATATTGAACTTGAAGAAGCACATCTGCACCGATCCGTGTTCAAAATGTATTGGAGTTAAACACCACGCAGAACGACAAATTGTACACAGCAGCGTGTAAAAATTGACATAATTCAATATTAAAATAGCATCATCTTTGCATGTACATTACTGAAAAAATAAGGGGTACAAGTGGAAAATCGTGTTGACCCCCCCCTATTTGAGAAAATTATTATAGATGTTATATTTTCAGTTGATATACAAATATTTCTATATAATTTAATTTGCTTTGTAAGCTTAAATCTGATTGGTCAATTCAAATCGGGCAACCCATATTATAAGAAATAACTTGCGTGACCTATGACCTATTCTAACGCCGTTAAAATTCAAATAGTTCCACGACGTCATCGACGTTTTTACTGCAAAAATTGATAAGATTTATAGTTAAAATTAAATTATAAGGAATATTTCAAATTTTTGAACAGATTATACGATATAATATGGTTTGGGTCTGTTTACACCATCATAAACCGCTTCGCGGTTTATTAGGCGTAAACAGACCCAAACCATATTATATCGTATAATCTGTTCAGAAATTTGAAGTATTCCTTAAATAAATATGATGTACTCCACTCACATATTAACTGTACCTGTACAGTAACATTATGCAGATTCGCAATTGATAAGCATGTACCCGTGTATTTAAAATCTTGCTTTGACACTCCTTTGTAGAAATGCTACAAATAAAGTAAAGAGTCTGGTGAATTTAAAGCTATAAAGGGGAAAACAAGTTTGCAGTTGAACATTTGAGTAATCGATTCTCAAGAAATAAGAGGTTGGTATTGTCTTTATGTACACTGTTGTCATTATAGCCAACATAAGTGCTGAACAAAACAACATTTCTCAAGTCACACATTAGAAGATTTGTTTATTGTATTATACCTACATGTAGTTTAAATTAAAATATATCTTTTATTTCAAGGGACATTTCCAGAAAATTAAAAAAACCCATGAATATGAATTGCTCTGCAAAACATAATCCGAGAACATATCATTAGTATTTGTTACCCATTTATTATATTTATTACTATAAAGATACTACCAAATAACTTAGAGAGCTCCTGAAGACTGTATTTAACTTCAATTTTGAATTTTGATGATTATTAATAATTTTTCTCTTATTTCAGATGCTGTGATAAGAACTCACAGAGTACAAGACATCAATGTTGTTTGATAAACTAGACAGGAGGTGTTTGCACTAACAGAAAATAATGGACTCGGACCACATAGACAATAACTGTTTACAAAGAAATAGTAATCTACCAAATACAGAACATTCTATCGTCTACAAAAAGTTTGCATAGTATATATATACAGGACATATATCCAAGTGAAGCGGTTTGATTTTTTCATACTTCATTACAACGGAACATTATTGGATTTAACCTTGCTTATAAGTAATTGAAGTGATTTTGGACATAACTTTTGAGACTAGTTATATTACGGTACTTAGACATTCCTTTTTTGGATACAGACTGGAACATTCAAAAGAAAAATAACATTCTTTTTTGGTTATTGTAATTTTATACGTAATTAATTGTTCTTAATAAATAATCAATTTCTTTTATTTTATTTGTCCTTTTGTTAACCAATATATAAAGGGTATTTCATTCTGACCTGTAATACATATGTTTAACTTCTGTCATAACTAGTGAAATAGTATTATAGGATTAAAAAACTATTATTATTTGCACACTGTATTTCAATCACTTTTATCACCCATGTGGAGTCTCATACCATATTGTACCTTTTACGAAAATCCAGTAGAAAAAAAATTACTCACGATAACCTGTCCGTATTTAATACTATGAATCTGTTGTTTACATGTCACAACTAGTCCTTGACTTTTGCTACGGGAATTTTACTTTGTAAGTCAGCCATTTTTGTTTTTTAACGGTATTTAATATTGTTTTCAAACGTTCGTCTGATTTAGTGATTTATAATGATATGCGCACAAACCGCGATCTTTTTTCCGCGTCAACAGCTTACGTCAAATCCCGAAGAGTTTCAAATATACAAAACCTCTACTGCACCTAAGTTACACTTCCGTTCTAATAATTGAGGTTAGTATGCTGTATCAATGTAAGTCACCTATGTTTCTACTTCGTCCTTACGTCTGTCTTCCTGTCTTAACAAAGTTTGTCATCGCAACTCTTCTGAAACTGCTCAACTGATTTTCTTGAAACTTGGAATATATTACGTACCCTATATTTAGTTGATTAAGTTACCAAGTAATTTTGATCTGCTTATTTTTGTGGGAGTTATGGCCTTTGTTACTTTAAAAAAATGTGTCGGCACAATCTCTCTGAAACCACTCAACCGATTATTATGAAATTCGGTGTATATAATAAGTACATACTATGTAGCTCTGCATTTTACTTGCTAATTTTTTGTGGCTTTGGACTTAAAATGGTAGGGAACTTTGTATTGTTATGCAGTAATGCTGCTGACTTGTATATAAATATGAACACACGATTAGCCCAACTCATTGTAGCTACATGTTGAAATAGAAATATATTCTATTAAATGCCCCATTAGTATCAACAGTACAAGGAAACAAATACATGCAAAATCTGTGTAAATTTTAAATGATATAAGCCAGTATATAAGGAGGATTTCTACACAATATCAATGTAATAACTTCTCTTCTTTCAGGGACCATGCTTTTGACACAGCAAAAAGGGCAAAGAGAAAATCAAGAAGACGTTTGGTTAAGATTGCTAAGCCAGATGAAGCAGCACATGGTGTCGCCCCTATTCGTCAATATCACAAATGCGACGAGAGTAAAAGTCTACCTCACAAACGCCTAGGGTTGGACTTGTAAAAATGATTAAATAACATGTATAATTAATCAATTGAATTTATTCTTTTGATATAGACACTTGTTTTATGTTTAGGAATGAACAAGCCTTATCCAAATAAAATGTTGCAACAAACAGAACACAAACTTGATTTTAATGACACCATAAGTTAGTACTAGAACTGATGTCATAACTTCACTAGCTTATGCATGGTATTGTTTGTGTGACTATATTAGAAGAAAAGTACATGAAGTCAAATGGTATGGTCACCAGCTAAGATCTTATTCTGTGTTTCAACCATTTGTTTCTGTGGGAGACGTGGCCGAGTGGTTAAGGTAGTTCGTCTACTATTAATCACGTGGTCTGTCAACACACATTTCGGGTTTGAGTCTCACTGCAGGCAGGGTGTACTCGACTCCAATCTTAAATGACAAGGATTGCCAGTTTTGCTATCGTAGGTCAAAGGTTTTCTCCGGGTAGTCCGGCTACCTACCCCAATAAAAACTGGACGCCAAGATATAGCTGACAAATTATTGAAAGCGGCGTTAAACAACATTCAAATTAAGCAAACAAAATCTGTGGTAGAACCTTATGAAACAATGTATCAATGCAACTTAGTAAAATTATTAACAACATCTTTGAAACAACGATAATTTAAAATCTGCAATGGAAAAGGCTAGCAGTCTTCAACATGGGACAGTGGTTGCAATTTGCCCAGATAAAAATATAATGTAAGTGATTCAAAACTTTTTCTCAGAACTATGAACGAAAACCCCCATCTTATCATTGAAAGATGCACCGACCGATTCATGATTGTACACACCTGACCATTGTACATGTTGTAATTGACAATGTTCCAGTTGGTTTCACCTGTCCGTAAGCAGGTCTGGGAATGTTATAAAGTATAAAACATGTCAAACTATAATACCTTTACTGGTAAAAATAAACAATAATTAAAAAATGTTATCAATGCATGTAGATCAATTCACTGAACACAAAATCCAATTTGCTAAGCGTAGTAAATTCCCAATATCTTTGGCATAACAAATATAAAATGCAATAAAAACTAATATCTTTAGCATTACAATAAAATAAACTTTATAAAAAACCAATATCTTTGGCATATAACAATACAAAAAATCATAAAAAAACCAATGTCTTTGGCATATAACAATAAAAATAAACTTTATAAAAACAATCAATAAACTTTGGCATTAGTAAAGTTTAAAATATGAAGACGAGAATATGGAACAACGGACAGACAAACACACCCGAACACTATATGCCCCTCTACTTTTGTAGGAGGGGCATAAAAACAAAAAATAAAAAATGTTTATGAAAAAAAATTATCTAGCTTTCATTTTTAACAACTTAGCTAACACAAATAGTTAATTTTTTCCTATTACTTCAGCTGGATGGGTATGTTTAAGGTGAGCCTTCAGGGATGATCGCCAACTAAATTTCTTTCCACACAAATGACACATATATCTTTGTTCTTGATGTTTACCTTTCATGTAATCTGTTATCCTAGACTTTTGTGTGAATGAAGATTGACAAATGTCACAAACATATGTATTGGGTTTAGTGTTATGAAATCTTTAAAGATCCATGGGATGTAAACTCTGTTTTGCAAAATGAACACTTGTCCAGGGCAACTTTGTGGTGAGAATTGCAGTGATAACGATACTGAACCGTCTGATTAAACCCTTTGGAACAAATTTTGCATGTATGTTTGAATTTCTTTTCATGTTTGTTCTTCTGATGTAATACCAGGCCAAACTTGCTTCGAAATGTTATTCCGCATTCTGAACATAGTTGTAGTTCATTTTTACATGTACTAGCAGATGTTTCCGGCACAGGTATTTCTGCCACAGGCAGTTTCTTTGGCTGTTCACAACTGGTTGTAGACTTAACTTTTTTATGTCTTTTCTTATGTTTGTTAAAGTTACTTTTATCTTTGGTTGAGTAACAACATTCCTCACATGAATATAGCGCATGTATACTTTTTTCTAATGGGTTTAAATCAAATGATGTATCATGCTCCATCTAAAATTGAAACACAAAACGATAACAATATAAAAACAGATTGTACACAAAAGACCATTAAACTTAACAAATAGGACGCTGTTTATACATTGAGCCTGACAAAGGGTTGCACTATGTTGTGGTAATTTTTCCCTATTCGGCAAATCGGTAAACAGGAAGTACAGTTCATTGAGACCTAAAGGGGAAATCACAGTATAAACCTATAACCTAGAATATACAGGGAGTAAATTCACAGGCACTTGTTTCAGACAAAAAATTACCCCTATACCCTAATATAACATGAGAGTTATATTAGAGTATAGGGGTAATTTTTTGTTATATTAGAGTATAGGGGTAATTTTTTTTCTGAAACAAGTGCCTGTGAGTAAAATTATAGCATTCGAATTATTTATATTTTATGGACGATCATGATCCTTTGTTCTTTGTTGTTGTTTGCTTACGTGATACAGTAAACACAAAATTTACGAGAAAACATTAGTAAACGAAGGATTTACCCTATAAGATCATTTACATAGACACCAAAACGCTGTACACCACTTTTGCAAGCCGCCGTACTGTTGAACAGCACGAGTATGCAATACGCCGTACATCGATAAAAATTTGTTTTTGAGAAAATAGAAGAAAAAAGAGGTTTTCATCAATAAAAAAGACGTCCATTCATTAAGTTATGATTAATACTTTTAACTTTCGATTGAAGACACGACGAACAAGCTCTAAAATTGGCGATTTTTCCACTTTGAAACAACGGATGCTACTTTTGACAGGTACCAGCTTCACCATTTTGCGAATATTTGTACATTTTAAAACCATTTTTGATAATCAAATGCAAAGAAATAAATAATTGAACGTCTTATGAATCATCAAACATCGTTTGAGCTTCGCTACATACTATCAAAAGCAAATAAATGACAAAAATTCTTACCCGGTCAGCTCTCTCATCCATGTTTTCTCCGCTTCGCTGGTATGCAATTTCCGGTGTCAATGATACACAGTGTTTACCTGCATCACTTTGAGTAGACGTGTAATAAAACAATTGATGCTGTTAATTAATTTATAAAAATAACAAAACAAACATATTTTTGTAGTAATATTTTTTTTATAATGTAATTAATAAAATACAAGTATGAAAACTGACGTCGTTGTTGAGTGATTTCCGGACCGGATGTCCGTCTTAATTTCGTAATTAGAAAACTTACACATGCGTAGTTTTATTTTCAGCAGTTCCGGTTTTAAGTTCATTCACGGGAATAGATGTTTCTAATAAATTACTGTAAAATTTTGGTTTTCTGCCAACAAGAAATCACTCACACATCTTTTCATGATTAAAATACAATTAGTGTACGGGCTGCTCGAGACCAAACTTTTGAAAAATTGAATTAAGAGTCCGGCAAACTTGGATTTCGTCCGACGTTACAGAATATGTCATACATACTACATAGTGTTAAACAATTTCGCCATGTCATATAGTAATCAAGCGATTTCTAATATGGCGACACTTTTACAAAACTGGCGACGGAAAATTGCAGTTGGCGATTTTTTTGGCGCCAGCTTTTTAGAAGCCAGAGCAGCCCCTGTAATTAATGTCAAAATCGACTACCGAAAATCGCCATATCAAAATGAAAGAAACTCGCTGAATTTTAAAACGCTGGTTTTTTTAGTAAATAATTGCTGATTACAAATAATAATTTTTTGGACCTACAAAAGGAGCATAAGCTCGACTATACGCTGTATGCAGTTTTTATTTGTCAAGCAAAAACCCTCCAGCAAAACACGCTGACTTTTAATATAGTCTGAAATAGGTGTATTCAATAATTATATTACAACACAATCACGATGTACTGAAGTCAAAAATTAGGTAAGCTATCTGCAATCATATTTTCAAACGAGATAGAATATATTTTAACAAGGAAATGTTATCTGTAGTAAAACTTGTTTACAAACGCGGACGAGTCTGGTTTTTTGTAACATTAGTTTATTTAGTTCATTGTTTCGTTCGTCGGCAAAACATAAGATCTAAGGTAGTTAATTCCTTTGTGTCATCTTCTTTACAATGTGCTAGAATTTACTAGTGACACTAAAAGTGTGACAAGTGAAACAAAAATATAATTAAGTGCTTAGATAAAATAAGCCGTGTCAATAAGTAGTCAAGCCATGGTGGAGTTCAGAAAATGAATTAAACATTTTGCATCGAAGTTCAGACAGCATATATTTGTTATGATCTGCAAGTTTTGCAGTATGTAACCTTGACAAAATATTATATTTAAATCACCGAATCGAATACTGGTAAAACAATGTGTCTTTATCTTCAAATTATTAAAGACAAGTGCTAATGAATAAACAGTTATTGGTTTTGAATGCAGTTACATTTCAAATTAAAATTCAGGAATAATATTTATTGTTGTCAATGTTACCTACTTATTCTTAATCTTGCCATTAAACTTAAAACTAGAAAAACATTAAACATTTATGAATAATTCTTCATCATACTCGATGAAAAGTTAGGAATTGTAAGATGCTAATTATTTCCATTACAGGAGTATGTAACATTGACAAAAAGCATGTCATACACAATGGCTATGTTGATGCACTTAAAAATAGCTATCATTCCTTATTAAATGCAATGTTTGTTGAAATTGTCTGATATTATCTTTTCGTTTCTTGTCCGGTTTTCTGTGATATATGTAACGAATAGTTTTGAAATTTTTCCGTTGTAAAAATTCATACAGGAGGACCATTTCAACCACCCTTTAAATCAATATCCCAATAAAATGGAATTGCTTTATAACGTTGTCAAAAACAACGTTTTGGCGACGTATTGTTTTTGTACCGTTTTGTATTGTATTATTTCGCTTTCCAGTTTTCTAGATCGTGAACATGTCCACAAAAATTTCTCAGAGACGCCTTAATAGAATCAAATGAAATTTGGCACAGATCGACTAATTGAGGGGTGCAGTAAATAATCAGTTTTGATAATAAGAACTTTACTGCTCTCACCTAAAATTGGGAAAAATTGTCGTGTTCCGTTTTCAGCGAAACATAGTATGGAGGTAGATTTAGGTATTTAGAGTGAAACGCCCCCTTTGAAACATTTGACAATAAAATGTTATGTACTTCAGCACTTTTTGGATCTTTTTTCATTTTTGTAGTGTGTAACACGCAATAGTTTTATACATCTGTAATATAATCTACAGGGTAAGGTTACTTTTTATTCAAGATTATAGTTCTTATTCCTTTATCATACAATACAGAGATATACGGTATCTTATTTTCAAGGGTCATCTTACTAATTCCTCTTTTGTACAATGTATAGATGTAAGGTAGCTGATTTTTCATGGGTAATAGTTTTATGTTTAATAAAATCTACAGGGTAAGGTTGCTTTTTTCAAGGATAATAGTTTATACCTCAGTCATACAATACAGAGAAATAAGGTATCTTATTTTCATGGGTAATATTTCTGATTCCTATGTTGTACAATGTATAGATGTACGGTAGCTGATTTTCATGAATAATAGTTTTATACCCCTTTAAAATAATCTATAGAGTAAGGTTGCTTTTATTACAGGATTATAGTTCTTATTCCTTTATCATACATATTACTATTCATGTAAAAAACGTTCATTATAATTAAGAAATAATTCACGGAAGCTGTGGTTTATCACTGTTTTACCACGGGGTGACCATTAATGTCGTATTAGTTTATCCTGAGCGACAGTGATTTTACAAACAACGTGTTCCATTTAAACATCACTTGATCATTTTGGTAGTGAATGTACTATTTTGTCAATGGGGATGTGCAGTTATAAAATATATGAATAGGCCTGATTTAATAATTCGGTATATGATTTGATCCTGCTTTATAACGTCCGAAAATATATGAATCGGGTGGTTTTTCACCCCCCCCCCCTCTCGTGACTACAAAGCCAAACTGGCAGCAATGTATCAGAATCAAAATATTGTAAGTCTTTTACAGACATGTATTTTAAAAATTGTTTTGCAGGTTGTCATAGAAAAAATCATTTCTATGTGTACTATGTTGTAAAAGAACAAAACCAGCAGAACGACGTTCGTTAAGCGTCGATGATAATAAATCACTCCGAAAGTAATTGAATAAGAATTTCTTCATAAATGTTGGATATGATGATGTTATATGTGGAAGATATCGGCGTGTGTGTTATAGAGTAAATAATAATAATTAGTCTACGGTAAAACATATAGAAAAGTCTGTTAACAATAACGACCAGGATTGTGATTACCAACCAATCATCTGCTTCAAAACAAAAAAAGGTTTCCCCTCGTAGCATCACACTTCCTATGATTGCTTGTCAGAAGTGTGTGATTCTACTGATTTTAATAGAACTGACATATTAGTACTTGTGCAAAAAATACGGAACATGTTATTGAAAATTACACAGAAAAGAATAAATTTTGATAACGATTAAGTGATGCTGACTTTATTAACTTAACTGGTATTGATAAAACTTCGTTTGGCGATGTAGATCAATACCTTACCGGTATCCGGGACACACATGTACGAAGCTCCAGAACATGTTTAGGTATTTTTCTGACCAAATTGAAGTCTGGTATGTCTAATGAAATACTATCAACTATATTTGGTGTCAGTAAGGGTTCTATCAGACCGCTCCGAGCGGTTGCCACTTCACGCAAGACTCTTTTACAGTCATTTGTTCCTAATAATATTGGATTTCAACTTATAAGTTGACAGGCCATTATTGAAACACATACTCGTTCTCTTGCTCAGACATTGTTTGGAAAATAATAACAGCCTGCAATTTTGGTTATAGATGGTATCTATATTTATAAACAAAAAAGGAACCAATTTCAATTTCAAAGACGCTCATATAGCTTACATAAACACCGTCCTCTTGTCAAACCAATGGTATTTGTTAGTACAACCAAGTGTAATGGGACCTTACCTCGCTGATATGAAAAAAACGACGCCAGTATTTAAAAACATATCTACATGCTACGGCAATAAAAAACGAAATTAACGGACTATAGTGGTAACCTTTTGTTTAGCAGGAATAAAGTCTGCGCTGACGTTAATTTCTGAAGCTTCAATCGTGGAATTGATGCCGTGAAATTATTTTCATGTTTTCCAATCAGAATTAACGTTACATAAAGAATTACCTTAGAATTACATTTAGCTGTTTATAGTAAGTCTGAGTATGATAAAAACATTATAGAAAGTGTCGACTTCTTTAATTACTGGGGTATGCTACGGGACGGTATTGTCACATTTAAACTGTGTATATTGAAATATGTTATACTTCATTGACAAAAATTATATATTAAACATATTTTACCCGATGTCAGAAAGAAGAAGACATGAATTCGAGCTCCGGTCGTGAAATATCTGTTTTGAATAAACATTGTTTTGTGTCTATCATGAGTTATTTTTTGTTGACATGTTGATGTACACTAAAAACACCCCAATGAAAAGGTATCATTCCATGCTTAATTTTACACTAAAATGATTATTACAACGATTCTGAAAATCAAACTTTTTAAACTATTATACAAACTACAAACACGTTTCTTGTAGATAAGATCGTGTTTTGTTAAAAAAATCACAATATCACAAGTTCGTATATTTTTTGTTTCTATGGCAACGGCTTGTTAATTGTAAAATTATTGATAATATTTAATTTCAGAAATGAATTTATGGATTAAAGATTTGTTAATATGTTTTGAATGATCATTTCAATTTCTTTCTTTGCTCAATACAGTCTTAAATTTACTGCTGGTGTGGCAAAACCTTACTTTTTGCAATTTTTCGTTTATAAGGCAACCTGAGTTTGATGACGTCATACTCCTAAATCATGAGTAAAAAATTTTTTGTTTTTCTAAACAGTACACGTCACGGACACATTTATGTCCAAATATCGTTAACATTTAAAATGGGGCCATATTTTAACCTTACTGCCCTACCCTTTTGACGAAATTCGTAATGGAATTACTGAGATTATAAATGACTGTACGTGTAAAGTATTTGGTAGAACTGTTATCATGGTTATAGTAGACAAGCGCGACCGCCCGAACAACGAATGGTTCGATTCCAACTGTGTGTCAGCCCGTGATAATTTCCATCACTCTAGAAACTTTTTCTTCCGGTATCCGTCCGAAGCGAATAGACAATCGTATATAGAAACCAGTATAATAAAGTAAAGCCGAAAGCTCAGCTATCCGTCAACGGATGAAAAGGAATTGAACTTTGTTACATTGCTAAAACAGAACCATAACAGTTTTGGAAAACTGTGAGGGAAAGAAGCCTGCCTCATGTGAAATTGACAATGATACAATGTTTAGACAATTTCAATCTATTTTAAGCTGTCACCCCCCCACCCCCCACCCCGATCATTGTAATGAAGTAGTAAATTTACTGAACAATATACATTTAGATGGTATAAATGTGGACATTCTCGACTGTGAAATTTCCGAGGAAGAAATCATAACGTCGATGAATAAATTGAAACCAGGCAAAAGCGCGGGAACTGATAACTGTATCAGCGAAATGTTTACTGCTTGTCCGAACCTTTTTGCACCTTTCTTTAAGACTATTTTTAATTATATATTTACTACTGGAACTTATCCTGAACTGTGGACCGAGTGTATCGTTGTATCTGTACAAAAAAGTGGGGACCTCTCTGATCCCAATAACTTTAGACCTATTGTCCTTGTTAGTGTTTTATCTAAACTGTTTACGTCAATTTTAACCAATAGACTTCTGGAATGGTCTGAGGGTAAAGGCAAATTGTTGAACAGTCAGTTCGGATTTCGGCACCGTAAATCTACTGTAGATGCCATTTTTGTTCATCATGGTATTGTAATTCATACACTCTAGAAGAAGAAAAAACTGTACACTTAGTTCATAGATTTGCGTAAAGCATTTGACAAGATCGATAGAAGAATTCTTTTCTACAAGCTTTTGTCTAATGGAATAAGCTCTAAATTTGTAAGTAAATTGATATCTGTTTACTTGTCCGTAAAATCGCGGGTACGGTCGGGAGTAGTCCGAGAACTCTGCCGTCCAACGCTTTTTTTTGTGTCCCACGCAAAACAAAAGCGTTGAACGACAGAGGATTCTCGGACTAGATCGGGAGAAATACTTTCTGAACCATTCGATAACTTACTTGGTGTCAAGCAAGGTGAACCTTTGTCACCCTTATTATTTTTATTCTTTGTGAATGACCTAATAAAAGATATGGACGTAAATCTGGAGCAAGATATTGTGAATCTTATCGGTATGCTTATTTACTTGATTCTTTTTGCGGACGATACAGTTTTATTTGCAAAAACTTCCGGAAATCTTCAGGAATTATTGGACAAACTTTGCGCTAACTGCAAATAGTGGAATATAGAAGTTAATATCGATAAGACAAAAATTGTTGGTTTTTGTAATGAATGGCAACATGTCAATTCAGTTTTTATGTACAATGACAGTCCGTTAGAAACAGTTAACTCATACGGGTATCTAGGGATGTTACTCCATTATATATGGGAAATTCCTACAAACTCAAAAGCGATTGTCAAACCAAGGTGCACGTGTGTATCGTCTTTAATCCACTGAACGAAAGAACTTTGTTTAACGAAGAAAAAGCGATGTGACTTTTTGACAGTATGGTAACGCCCGTATTAAGTTATGCGTCGGAAGTATTGGGCTTCCATCGTGGCACAGATATTGAAGTTATTCATAAACGATTTTGTAAATATATATTAAACGTTGGTAAGAATGTTCCTAATTGTTTTCTTTATGGTGAACATGGGCGTCTACCGTTAGTTGTATGTCGTAAAGTTAGAATTTTAAAGTACTGGTTTAGAATATTGTATCAAAAACAGCCTGTTGTATATGATATTATAATTTGTTACTTACAGATGCAAATGATGGTAAAACTAATTGGGTATCAAATGTAAGTGATTTGTTGTTTCCATTAGGCCTTAATTATGTATGGTATCAACAATCAAATGAAAATATCTCTATTGACATTATGTATAACACAATCAAGATCAATATATCCAATCATGGCATGAAGAGGTCAAAAATTGTGGAAAGTTGACTTTATATATAATATAATTAAACCAGTTTTTGGCTTTGAAGAATAAGTAGATCTTTGTTATAACTCTATGTCTCTCCTGTTGTTCATCATATGTCACTATTATATTCTGTAATTGTGATATAGCATATACTGCTTTTGCAAATAAAGACATTCAAATCGAAATGAGGCACTCAATCAATTATTACATAAATATTTGTAATGCGAAAAATATAGAAACAGTGTATTTCGTTAGGATAACTGTGTGTATTTGTAATGAACCTTTCAGTTTTTATCCCGTTTCTTTAGGTGTACGTCCAAGACGGCGATGATACCCAGGGTTATAACTATGGGGCTTTATCCGGGTACTGCGGCTTCCCCCCCCCCCCCCCCCAATAAAAACTGTATGCCAAGATATAGCTGAAAAATTGCTGCAATTGTTGAAAACCATTCAAACAAACAAAGAAATAAATGCAAATCACAGATCATCTGTACAAAATAGCAGCTAAAAGACAAAGATAATTTGATATGATTGTCTTTTATAGATTTGCTAACAAAATACATATAAAGGTCCAGATATGCATAAAATCACAGTAGGCTGTTATATAAAATATAGGGATGCGTAATAAGCATCTCGGATTTTAGATCGAAATAAAAACATACTCGTTGTAAGGACTATCTAATAAACACTTAAACACTCGCTTGGAATGCAATTTTTAAATAGAAGGCATTTGAACTTTTACCTCATTAGGTCCTATGTGAGCTTAGTCCCGCAAATGAAACTAGTTTAAATTACCTATTTCTAAATTTGCGCACATATAATTTTTTTGTCATATATACAATCTTAATATACTTGAATTAAACTAATGTTCAAGTGGTTCAACTAAATAAATTATTGACATAACATTTATTTATTGCATCTTACGAAAGACGGCATACTCCGGAATCCGAAATTGTATACATAAAATAGCTTTTTATTCTGGTCGAAATTGTATTCTGGTTTTCGATATTTCAAAGGTACGCTTATCGATAGCGATAGCACCGAAAGACATAGTACCAGGTTAAAATGGTCTCCCTCTATTATGAACTTCCGTGAATATTGATTGATTGATTGGATGTCTGCTTTACGTCCAGCGAGCAGTATTTCAGCTATATTCAGGACGGGAACAAGTTCACAAACAATAAATTAACGGAAAATGGTGGTGACAGGGAATACAATTTTGACTGCGACTGGTCAGGGGCGGAAAATTTAGCCTTTTGTAGCGACTACAATGAGCCTACTCTTTTTTGAAATCTACAAAAGGGGTCTTTATCGTGCAAGGAGCGTGGCACTCTCCAAACACGTTACCCACTACGGTCCGCGGTCAGGCTTTCCGTATTTTGACCTGATAACCCCCAACGAGAGGGTCTCCCTTATCCGCAACCCCTTCCGCGAATAGATGTATGCATTTAGTAGCAGTCAAACGTTATGTTTTATATAGATTCTTACTCAACTTGAATGATCGACATTCTTTCTGCGAAGTTCTGTTCATTCATGGTAGCTAAGTACACTTTGAAATATTTTCTCCTTGGTCCATCCTTAGCAACGAAAGTGAATAAATTAAGTTAAATGGTGCTACGAATTTAATATTTTTAATCATGAATTAAATAAAACGAAACTGACACTGTGCGATTGTCCGTTTCTTGTCTAAATTTTGTTTAAAAATTTAAATCAATTTAATAGACTGATTTATATTATTCTGCACTACATACAAATATTCAAATAATGCAAGAAAATTCATGCTACATTATAAAATTCGTTTTGTTCTGAATTCCAATAAATGATACAGGTACGCTGGAGAAATGAGCGCGATGTATGTACAAACACTAAATATACTTGCCACCATGTGCAAATAAGGCCGATGTCTTACCATTTCAAGTATGTGACTGTTTACTATTTCAAGTAACAATTCTGTTATTTCCATATTCACATGAGAACGAAAAAATTTTCGAAAAAGATACATAATTATTAAACATATTGTAAAAAAAATCATCGCCCATTTGTCTTTGCGATTAAGGTAAATAAGTAATGTAATATTTTAGGCTATGCATTGATGAATGCATCCCTTTTTGGAAAGGGGTGTGTTTGTGGTGTTCCTAATATGAACTTTCTGTATAGATTATTAACTTAAACATATTTCGAACCAAGCAAAGCCTCATTGGTAGAGCGACCTTGGTTGTAAGCCTTCTAGTATTGATCATTGGCTTGTCAACTCTTAGACTGCGAGTTCGTTCGGAAAAGGTGTGCTGGATATTTGGCTTACTTGACATGGTTGCCAAGTTTTTTTTAAGCCATTTTTATCGAATATTTCCACTCTTACTTTATTATAAAAATGGACGCTATGGTATAGCTGAAAGCTAAATTGCTGATAGTGGCATAAAAGCTCAGACAAGCAAATCAATTATTAAACTCACAAATTCAAGTACAGATTAAGCATATGCTGAGAATATACATAACTTTCCAATTGTGTTTATTTTCATAAAAGTGCATGAATTTACGGAAGCTTTTTAAAAAATTTTAATGCGTTTAAACGCAAAATATTGCGATTAAACGCAATACTTTGCGATTAAGCGCAATAGTAAATCGTAAAACTTATTGCGTTTGAATGCAATATTTGCGAAGAAACGCAATCATTGCTTTTAAACGCGATTAAACGCAATAATTATTGCGAATAAACGCAATAATGTTGTGATTAAACGCAAAAAATATTGCGGTAAACGCAAAAATATTTAGAAATAAAGGTATTAAATATTTCAAATAAACGCAAAAGTATTGTGATATTAAGAAAACATCCACATGTAGTCGGAAATCTGCCATGAGGTTTAACCAAGTATAATAAGATTAGCTAAAATTCAAGTAAGTATGGTAGTAAAGGTTTTGTAAACAAGAAAATTGATTGAAAAACGCTAGTTATCGGTTTAGACGTTAAGATTGTTACACGTGTCTTTCAGATGGAAATTACCACCATTTATTATACATATTTAGTTATTTATACACATTATGCAAAACCAAAACAAATAATGGTCACTTCCATACATTTTACTTGCAGTGAGTAACCTTAGAAGAAAAATCAGGCCTTGTTTATTTTGTGTAAATGCTGCTTATTCGAACATGTACTTTATTAAATAATACGTAAAAATTTGCCCTAATATACATGATCAATATCTTGATTACTAAAAAGCACTTTTTCCCATATTAGGGCAGATATTTGTGGGAGGGGGAGATATGGGCACATAGTTTTGCTTGTCTGTCGGTTCGTATGTATGCCCGAACAATTGTGCCACATTTTCTTGTATCGTTTAAATGGGAACGGTTTGATATTTGATATGTTGATTTGTCATAATGGGTGTTATGTTCCTTTTTATTTAGTACAAATATTCCATGCTTTTGTTAGACTGGCTAGTCAAACAGACTGTTCATACAGACCAGCTGTACAGATAATTATGATTATTTAATTAAATTGTAACGAACTGGCTGATTGTGTATTAGCCATGTATTGATTCTCAGTCGCTTTTTGGCCCTGGACCATCGGGTCTGTGGTCTAATTCAGCCAACCTCGAATCAATACCATGCCAGTTAGTAACACTATGTTATAATATATCTATGCAAAATGACAGCATTTTTTAATTTTCTATTACAAAACTTTAGTTACCAACCACATTCAGAGTGTTTTCACAATCTCATCATCGCATATTTATCAATGATATCAACATATTTTGCAGGCAGTTTTTACACTTTATAAGCCTGGATGACATTAGGAAATGCTGATATCGATAACTTTATTATTGACGAGGCTGATTTTAGACCGTCGTCAATAGTAACGTCATTGATATTAGCATTTATCTAAAATTAAGTATGTATTTTGTCAAAATTTGAAAAATAAGCGATTGATACAACCTGGGTGATACAAGATGTACTTTTGTCGGAACTACTTTTTGACGTCATAATGAATGGAATGCGGGAAATCCCGTGTGACGGCGTTGTGCATAAAAATAGATTTGAGCGTTTACATTTGTAAAATTGTGTAAAAAATAAAATAAAATCATTGCGCTAAAAATAACAATAAACAGATAATAAATATTAAAAAAAAATAATAAATTCCAAAAATTTCTGTAAACACGTGTCGTCTGCATTCAAAATAAACATGGAAAACATCCAGTATTGGGACGAAAACATCGATTTGTTTGATGACAATTTTCAAATTGAAAGTGTGTACTTGTATTATCAACTTGATGAAACTGAAACCGCCGATCTTCTTGAAATTTGTACGGGTGTATCGCCTCTCTGGAGCTTCCAAAATGAAACTGTAAAAAATCCACAAGAAAATAACATAAAAAATGGTGACATGGAATTTAAGAAATCTAAAGCATCTACATTTGTCGGAATTGCTGATGAAAAACAATTTTTAGAAGAAATGAAAAATGAAAACACCAAACGCAAAACCAAAACAGTGATGACAAATTTTAATAGTTTCGTTTCAAATAGAACTATTAGACGCTACAGAACTGGACAACTTGATAGCAAAATTTCTTCTTTCTATCAGAACGTGAAACAAAAACAAGAACAGGAAATTATACTCACCAAAGACCTTTTAATCCCCGTGCATATGCAATTCCTGATGATGAAACGCGTTGTCCAGTTTTTGCTTATAAACACTTTGACTATCGCCGACCACCACAAAAAAAAATCATGAAAGTTCATTTAATATTTGGATTTGTCATAATCGGAAACCGGAATCGCAATTTTGGTTTAAAGGGCAGCCTTATGGACGCAACAAATTACAAATCCTTATGAAAAACATGGCTGAAGCTGCCGATCTACCATGCAGAAAAACTTAACAAAAGTGCTCGAAAAACCACATGCACACGTCTTCTTCATTCTGGTGTTCCTCTATCAACCGTACAACAATAGTATCCGGACACAAAAATATCTCAAGTGCATTGCCTCTAATGAAATGCAGCATGAAATGTCAAATATTCTATGTGGTGTTGAATCCAGTAAATATATTTGACAAAAGTCACAACTCGCTGTCACAAATCCCGCGTCAGAACGTTCATTTAGGCAGCAAGTAAATGAAACTCGTTCAACCTCAAAACAAACATTTTCTCAATTTCATGGGCACTCATTTCACATCTCCGGCAATTGTACCGTTCAATATATAAGCAATTATGTCACAAATGAATCCTGCCCTTCTAAAAAACGGAGCCCAATGATTCTATATGACAGCGAAAGTGAATGACACTCATTCTATCAATGAAATTTGACGCCACAATACGTGTGACGCTGGGAACTATATATTTGATGTAAACATGCTTTGACCTTTGAATATTTAATATTCAACATTCAGTTTTTGTTAACACTTCTTCCTGTTTTTATACTTCTTAATTTTAGATAAACGTATTACATACATTTAAGTGTAGGTACAACTACATGTATCACGTCTCGACAGTTGCGTACATTCCGCATCACAACTCGACGCTACGCGTCTCGTAGTGATTCCAATGTACACAACTGTCTCGACGTGATACAGGTAGTTGTACCTACACATAATGTATGCAATGTGTATGTCTTCATTGGGGTTGATAACGGTTTAAAACGTTTGGCTCTATCACTCACGGGAAATGTTCGTATGTGAAATATTGAATTTTTTTTCATATCGGTAAGATTACGTTTGTTTCTATTGGATAAAACACATAGTTGATCATTCTTCAATGAAATGAATGTAATAGTTGCTTATATTGGTGGCTTATCATGATAGTTTACAGCACTCGGGGCAGCGATATTGCCTGCAACATTGATAATGCCAGCGCCTTTGGATCGGGGATTTTAATATTCCAGGCAATACTGCTCTCCTTTGTGGAGTCGAGATATCATTACAATGTCCTCTTTGCAGCTGTTTAGTATATGTATTATCAGTGTTTGTCGCTGGCCAATATCACATAATACTAAATATGTAATAAATTGTGATATTTATTTTAATATAGGTGACAGACTTTTACATTTACCTTTAAAACAAAATGAACAGCCAAAAGACAAATGAATAGATTCATTATTATTTTTCGCTTGGTTTTTGTGTTGCTTGGCTGTTATAAATAGAATTAAATTCAGCGAACGTACATTAAAGGGAGACTTTCTCGGATAGGGTTTTTTAGACGCAAGTTTCGTTCTCCTTTGACTGGGGTAGCCAGATACATTTCCGATGTTATTCTTGACAGTGGAATGCAGCACGGATGCAGATGGATGCATCAAAAATATATATTAAATAGATTTCAAGTGTCTAGGTCATATATAGCTGGGCTTATGGGAATTCTCGATTCTGCTGGAGTGGACTTGAGAAAAGAGAAAAAAAACTTAGGCACCGACAATACTTCGTTAAAGGTCCTTACTACTTGTGGCATATAGATTCAAATGATAAACTAAAAAATTACGTATCTGCATATAAACGGATGAATAGATGGTTATTCTAGGAAAGTTATCTGGTGTGAAGCTACATGTTCGAGTAGCAATCCAAGAATAGAAGGTGGACATTTCATTAAGGCTGTTAATACCATTAGAGCATGTCCTAAAACTGTAAGAGGGGAATTTGGAACGGAAAACCGACATTTAGCAGAATTTCAATACGTTTTAAGTGAACGTACGTCTTTTATACGTTTGTATATGGGTCAAGTACAGCAAACCAAAGAATCGAAGCATTCTGGAGATAGCTTCGTAATGGGTGCTGTCAGTTCTGGATTGAGTTATTTGGACACTTGAAAGATTACGGATACTTAATTGGTGATATAATTGATAAAATATTATTCACTTTCTGTTCATGAAATTTATTCAGGTAATATTTTTTCATTAAATTTTTCAAAAAGCGCAGTTTTAGGAATGCAAAGATATGGTTTCCGTACATTTATTGTTGTACAGCTCAATAAGTTGAACATTTTATCAACCATACCTCCTATGGTCCTGGTGTTAAAGACAAACAAAAACGATAAAAATAACAATTGTTCTCTTTATAAGGACAATGACTAAAGGAGTCACTCCATTAGGCAATCACTCCTTCTCTACGCGTGACACCGCTATATCTCCCAGGTTGAAATCCTGTTTGTCAAATCCGGGATAGTGATATTCCATAAGAAAGTGATTAAACAAAAGGAGAAAAAATCAATTGTCAGACAGATATTCCGCAAACTAACTGCCGATGCAATCTAATTAAAATTTTATCTTCACTTGGCTCCCCCTTTTTGCTTTTGTCGGCAATTTTATAATTTTAATTAAATTGGTGACGATGGCGACCCTTTAAAAATATCTAAGTAATGACTTCAATCTTGCCATTGTGATCCCCTTGCTTAATAGCCTTAACGTCGCTACTCTCTCTTTTATTGAGGATTTGTTTGTTATACAAGCCATCGTCACACAACTTCAACTCAGGGGATCACTTCAGATTTACTATCTATTATACTTTTGAAACTACATGTATAACCAAAAAACTATTGACCGCGGATGTTCTATTTTTAGCCAAGGCAGCCATGTTGATTGGTCAGCTGTCATGGTTTGTGCAATTTTGGTAGAGGACATTTTACTGAAGTATTCCCTTCAGTGGTTTTAGAGAAGATTTTGTAAAGAAAAGTTAACCTCAATGATGATTGACGCCAAGAGATATCAATAGCTCACATGACCCTTCGTCAGGTGAGCTAAAAACGCCAATTTGGCATTTTTAGGGTGTTAACTGCTTTGACTAGTCATCGGACAACTTCAACCCAATGCAGGTTTTCGTAGATCTTGTGGTTACAATTGCGCAATTATTTGTTTACATGACAACGGGAAATTTTTTAACCCAAAATAGTATGCATAAGAAAATACACGGAGGCATCTGATTGGATGTTGGAGTTCTGAAAATAGCAAAATAAAAAATTATAAACATTATTTATTGAAAATGTTCGATATTTGGACGGAAATTTTTAAGAGCCTTGAAAATTGAGCTTAAAACGATTAAAGAGGGAGGTTAGAAATTGTGTCAGTGCCATTTAAATGTCATCATTTCAACCAAAATGTTCGGTCATTTTTGCTGCATGACCTATACTTTTTTATTTGTTAATAATGAAGTTTTTCAATTCAATTTACACAAAAAACTGTTTTCCGGGGGGAAATTTTTGAGGTTTTTTGCACAAATGAACTTAATTACCAGGGGTACCAAATGGGAAATGCATTGTAAATAATTGCGCTTTTGTAACCTTGTGATGCAAAGAAGTATCCTATGTCTATTAAGATAACCTACTTAGTTCTATTTTTAGACATGTCAACCATTTTTTTGCAAGGAAAGAATTCATTTGTGCAAGTATTTAAGTACAGGTAGATAAATGAACTACTAGTATAATAGATGCTTGCATATGGCAAAGTTTAGTTTCATTTGGTTCAGTTTTCAGACAAGATTTGTATAAAGTTAAAGAAGTAGACAGACTCAAGCTAATGAAAAAGCTCACCTGGAAGAAATAATTTGAGGATTATAACTAGTTTATAAAAATGAAATCTTATGGGTTCAATGCATCTTTTAATGCTTCAAATATAAACATTATAAAAAGAACATATACAATTTCGCATGAAGATGTGTGCTTAACATTCATACATTGTACACTTTCACCTATCTATTAAATATGCTGAAGATAGTTGCTAATAAGAGTACAAATCAAGTTATCATCTACAAATGCTTCACTATTTTTTTTCATTATGAATAAAACAGGACGTCAAACAGAATTGCTTCCAATCAACCCTAAAAATGCCAAAAAATCGGATATTACAAATGATTGTTATAGTTTGAGAAAACTATTTGTAAAAAGTTAACAACAACAAGTCAAATACTAGATGACAACAATAAGCCCCATTATATGGACAAAACCAAATAAGAACTAAGGCCCAGGTCAAAAGACAACAAACACAGACCAACTACGCTCTCCCTCAGGAAGTTGGCGAGCTTACAAACATCTAATCGAAGATGAAAATTCTTGCTTCAATAGACTTCAACATGAAATACTCATAAACAAAGTGCACTTTCAAAATTATCTAACTGGTAGATTAACTTTAAAAAACTTAATTTTGGGGACGAAATAACAAAACATGTCTCCTTTCTTATATGTAACTTTCACAATATTATGAAAGAAAATTTAAATACATGTATCATCTGTTTCACCAATATGCTTCAATCATAAAGTTGCTCAACCTTCTTGCTCCAACTGTCCATCATATCAATAGAATTCTTATGTATAGCTTTGCGTATGATATCATAAGACTCTTAGTAGGAGATAGTTGTCACAGCTTTTTGACGTTTCCACCAACATGTGTTTTTTTCTCTTAATGCCTGCAGAACTGATGACTTCGGTTTTTTCTTCTTGTATGATCTTCAAGAAACATTTTCAAATTTATTCGATCACCAATCTTGGCAAAAAATAGCCAAATCTTTCTCCGTCATTTTCTCTAATATTGCAAATGTGACCTACAAACAGAAAATAAACATTTATTATTCTTATTAACCTATGCATATTAAATAATTAACCAAAGGATAACTAATACTCAATATGCCACTATTTTCCACTCGTATTCCCAAATGTGTCCCAAAATACCAAGTTTCAAAATAAAAATATTTTGTACTATATTTATCTTGAGTTAAATTTCAATTTTCTTCTGGCATAAACAATCTTTTCTGAGAACATCCAATGATTCTTGCTGTTTGGTTTCAACTGGTTTAATAGTTTCAAATATGCAATAATTCTTACATTTTCCTATAGGTTTCTATGTTAAACAAGTGCAAGTCCCGGTAAAACTCAGTGTAGGAGGGGTTAGCCGGGCAAGCCAATCTGGATGAATGAACATACGGATGGACAAGGGTAAATTAATATGATCCCCCCACCCCGAATTATAGTTTGGTAGGGCATGGAATCTTGTGAAAAAATTGGTCCCTATTTCGGTAAAAAGGTTAATCTGTCTAGTGCACAAAATGAAAAATATATTAATCTGGCTCTCAATTTGCCTATTGAAACAATTTTCCGAAATGTAAATGTAACACTAGCTAATTAAGAAATTGATTGCTATTTTGGTCCATGACTAGATGTACATGTATATGGCACAGAAATAATCAATGTTAATAAAAATAGGTGATTTTAAATTATCTTGTTATCTTTGCAAACATGGTGTAGGATGTTTGTTTACAAATTATTTTATGGTACAGTGGGTCATAGCATTTGAGACCGGAAGGTCCCGGACCTTCTGGAAACAAAAGTTGAAGGTCTGCCATTCATACAGCTGTCATTATGTGAGATTTTAACACTGAAGTGAAACAAGATCATAAAGGTCCACTGGAATGATGAAATGACAGTTTTAAACAATGTCATGTAACCAGGCTTAAAAATTAACTTCTTAAGCTACATGCATTGTACAAATTGTGTAAATCTTACAAACGTTTTTAAAATGATGTATTCCCCCATACATTTTTGTTAACATTTATTGAAACTCTTAACTTATACAGAGTATACTTTAAGTCTTGTTTTGGATTATTGCAACAATGAATGTTCTCTTTTTTTAAACTGAACAATGAAATACACACTCAAGTTGATTGAGAGTTGAATTACATTAAAAGTAAGTAATTGCATCATTCTATAAGAAAAATAGCAAAGAAAACCGACCGAACAACAAGAGCCAAAAGTCAAGGGACAGTTACAAATCCGGATATCATGTAATCAATAGCAAATAAACTACGGACAATACTTAAATCAAATTAAATATTTTAAAAGGGGCTGCTAATCTTCTTATTTTTATAATTTTTAAATCTTTGCAGTCATAATTTCAACGCGAGCAGCATGGTATTTGCAACTCTGACATATATAATTCATATACATTCTAGAGACGGCTTTATTTTCGTTTGCTTGAACTGGTTTTCACTAGTTTTTTAGTCTACACTATATGTACAATGTACAAAGTAAAGTAAGAAAGGAACCAGGTTACAATCGTTAAAAAATGGCGGTTCATAAACGCAATAATACAACGATTTCAAATGCAAATAGCAATACAAACTAGAATTGCCATTGCGAGCAATAGCAGATGTCGCCCCGAAATTTTTTTTTTTTTCCGTCATGTGAATTCCAAAATCGATGATTCCATGTTGCTCTCCACATCAAAATATCTCTAGAAGTTGATTTTCATTGAATTCCGACAATGTTGTATTTTTTAACGTAACTCGGCAGCCATCTTAAAAATGGCCACCATTTTGAAATTTTTCGTAATATGAATTCCAAGATGTAATGGTGACGGTGCTTTGTGTAAAGTTTGATTGGAATCCATCAATGCATAGCAGAGAAATGGAGGCGACAAAAAACCTCCATTTCCCCATAGGCTTCTATGCAAATGTAACGTGGCGGCCATCTTGTAAAAGGTGGCCATTTTGGAATTTTTTGATATGTGAATTCCAAGATGTAGTGATGACGGTGCTTTGTGTAAAGTTTGATTGGAATCCATCAATGCATAGCAGAGAAATGGAGGTGACAAAAAACCTCCATTTCCCCATAGGCTTCTATGCAAACGTAACGGTTGTGGCTGCGGCCACACGGTGTGAAATTTTTTTTTCAAACTTTCCTGTCTTCTCGAGGTTGATGAGGTCCAACTTCCTATAAAAAATCTTTGGAATATCTCAAACCATGGTGAAGCTATTGTAGAAAAATCATTTTCCCATAGGCCCCATGTTAAATCTATTTTTAGCCATGGCGGCCATCTTGTTTTTCCGTTCCGCCCCAAAATCATCTCAAACCTGTATCTCATTATGGTCTTCCATCATACCAAGTTTGGTCCCTCTGTGCTTCTAGGTTTCCGAAAAATTAAGGAAAATGCCCAAAATCACTCATGCATAACTTTCTGGTTTCCATGGAGATGGTTCCACATATCACCATTTTTAAAGTTGATGGCACAACTTCAGATAGTGGTTCTACTTTATGCCATGTGATGTTCCAATCCAATCAGCTATCTCTGAGTTATCAGCCGGACAAAAAGTGAGGAAGAATAATAATAATAATAATAATAATAATTAAAATTTACGTTTCCCGAAACGTTGAAGTCGCCTCCCGTTCCGCACTTTTGACCGAGTAGAGGGAACTAAAAGTCAAGAGCACAACTTCATAACATGAGCTTTCAGTTGGCCAAGTTTCATTTCGATCGGTTAAAAGATGAGCGAGAAAACGAGCAAACTTTAAAACGGCCGCCATTTTGAAACCGGAAGTCGGACAAAAAATTCTTTTTGCAAAAATGCTCAGGATAGTTAGCTGTATCAGTATACCAATTTTCATTGAAATTGCTCTGGCCATAACTGAGATCTGACAACGGCCGCCATTTTGTAAAACTTTAAAACGGCCGCCATTTTGAAACCGGAAGTCGGACAATAATTTTGAAAATAGTGGCACACTCAGGGTATCATAAGCTACCTGTATACCAAATTTTGTTTAAATCGGATGACGTTTAAATTTTTACAGTTTTAGGGGGGTGGTGTTCGGATGGCGGCCATTTTGAAATGTCGGCCGCGTCAAATTTTTTTTTGCAAAAATGCTCGGGATAGGGAGCTGTATCAGTATACCAATTTTCATTGAAATTGCTTCGGCAAATCATGAGATCTGACAACGGCCGTCATTTTTTTTCAACGGCGGCCATTTTAAAAATGGCGGCCATTTTGGAAATTTCAAAAGTGGATTGCACAACTTCAGGTCACCCTTATTATGTTCCCAAAGTTTCATTTCGATCGGTTAAAAGATGAGCGAGAAAATGAGCGGACAACATTGCGAGGGGAAAAAGGAAAACATAAGAAATATGAAAATAATAATAATAATAAGAAACGGAGTAAAAACAATAAGTCGCCCGACACTTCGTGGTCGGCGACTTAATAATAATAATTAAAATTTACGTTTCCCGAAACGTTGAAGTCGCCTCCCGTTCCGCACTTTTGACCGAGTAGAGGGAACTAAAAGTCAAGAGCACAACTTCATAACATGAGCTTTCAGTTGGCCAAGTTTCATTTCGATCGGTTAAAAGATGAGCGAGAAAACGAGCAAACTTTAAAACGGCCACCATTTTGAAACCGGAAGTCGGACAAAAAATTTTTTTTGCAAAAATGCTCAGGATAGTTAGCTGTATCAGTATACCAATTTTCATTGAAATTGGTCTAGCCATAACTGAGATCTGACAACGGCCGCCATTTTGTAAAACTTTAAAACGGCCGCCATTTTGAAACCGGAAGTCGGACAAAAATTTTGAAAATAGTGGCACACTCAGGGTATCATAAGCTACCTGTATACCAAATTTCGTTTAAATCGGATGACGTTTAAATTTTTACAGTTTTAGGGGGGTGGTGTTCGGATGGCGGCCATTTTGAAATGTCGGCCGCGTCAAATTTTTTTTCGCAAAAATGCTCGGGATAGGGAGCTGTATCAGTATACCAATTTTCATTGAAATTGCTTCGGCAATTACTGAGATCTGACAACGGCCGTCATTTTTTTTCAACGGCGGCCATTTTGAAAATGGCGGCCATTTTGAAAATTTCAAAAGTGGATTGCACAACTTCAGGTCACCCTTATTATGTTCCCAAAGTTTCATTTCGATCGGTTAAAAGATGAGCGAGAAAACGAGCGGACAACATTGCGAGGGGAAAAAGGAAAACATAAGAAATATGAAAATAATAATAATAATAAGAAACGGAGTAAAAACAATAAGTCGCCCGACACTTCGTGGTCGGCGACTTAATAATAGTGAAAAAGAAACAGTAGAATAACAATATGTCGCCCCGACAAAGTCTGGGGCGACATAATTCTATTCCCGATCTGGATCATTATTAAACAATGAAATAGATACAAACGTCTATCTGAATAACACATATTTTTTTTAAATTTTGCTGAAACGTAAAAAAAACTGCCTCATAGTCATATAAAGAACGAAGGTCCGTCGGATTCAGCTTATAACCAAACCGTAAGTCCGATCGCAAATTGGAAAGGTCCCGGACAATCGGATTGTGCTGCATAATTGAACTTGGCCTTCATTTTATTGTTACTTAACAGCTGTTTCAAGTTATCATCTGGAAACCACTTAGGCATTGACAGATGGAGAGACACTCATATCCATACGGAGGTTATCACATAATACCCTTTCAATTTGTGTGGCGGGGTATAACAAATTACCAGTGTAAATATCTCAACAAGAGTAAGGATAAGGTCTGTAAACATCTGAAAAAGAGAAAGGAGATCAGAATACATATCTTTTGCCTTCGATTACTTTGCTCACTGAGACAAATTTTAAACAAATTTTTATTTCATATTTCCGATCCCAAATAATATTTGGTCCTGTATAAGAGCAGTCTAGTTTTCGCAAGAACTATAACATCCATGATGATTATTACAACCCAGCTGAGGATTGTACATATTAGTGGCACAAAATAAGTAAAAAGAAAAATTAGCTCAGGTTTTAACTTTTTTAATAATGCAAAATGATATTTTCCCAATTCACTGCCTTTATGTACAAAACTTCCTAATTTATCTCGTAGGGGACCCATTTTTAAAAGTCTAATATCCTCCCTGTTTGATATTTGTTATTTTGTAATTGTAACTGGACACAATGATATAGTTGAAAATTCATTAAACGCCATATAAAAAACAAATGCAAATGATAGCTTTCTGCCATTATAGGAATTTGGTAGTTAAAATGCTGTTTACAGTGGCATGTTACAGACAGACGCGTTTTAGCCAATAAAGAGTCATTTCATTTCTGCATCTTTCTCTGGCTCTGCATTCGACTTTAATTGCAGTGTGTGGTGCATAGTACACTTACGAGATTTCATTCATCTTAAGACCAATTATCCCTAAGCACCAAAATAACTGGGACATGACCTGTCTCAGATTTTGCTAATTTCCATTTCATAAGTTGCAATTGACCAGTGGATCACAAAAATGATGATTGTTATGATTGACCACGGTTGCCATGGTAACCGAGTCGGTCATTTTTTATCATTTCTCATACTGCGAAATATCATATATTTAATTCCCAATTTGTTATTCAAAAATCAAAGCATATTCAATATGACATTTTATTTGCTTAATTCAATGCCTCATTGACAATATTCAAAACAGTTTCAAGACTAAACATAAATGTGTAGTCAGAACGAGGCTATGGAATATGTCAAGAAATCATGGATTTTCTCTGGAATTTTTTTACCAAAAAATTTCCATTTTGGCCACTTTTCTGACTCCATTTTCGGAAAATGCACCAATCACAAATACTCATGATGAATATAATTACATAAATTGATGATTAATATTCAAAACATAAAAATCTTTATGAGGTAACAAAAGCTGTCTTAAGAAAACACTGTCAAAGATGGTTACCATTGTAACTTGTGAAAAAAGCCATTTCTGTATTGTTCAATATTTCCACGAAACTACTATTTCTTAGGGTTAAATCAAATTATCTTTAATTATTATTTCTAACAGACATCCTATAAACTTAAAATGACATTGAAATCATTTCAGGGTACAGTGTCTCAAGGTCAAATTCAACTAAAAATTGAGCTTTGAAATATGAAAATCTTGAAGCAAAATCAATTTTAAGTGACCTTGAAAGTTTTCTAGGGTCATGCTATGTTGAAAAGATCCCTTTTACGTACATATGATGACAACAATTGTTATCTTGGCTCATATTAGAAGTATGGTCATACATATATTCAAATATCAAAAAATTGCCGTTTTTGTTTTATTACCATGGTAACCAACTTTAACGGTGTTTTCTACAGACATTTTTTTCTTACCCCATTGAGATTTTAAAATTTTTTAAATATTAATTATCCATCTATGTAATTATATTCACGATGAGTATTTGTGATTGGTTTATTTCCTGAAAATGGAGTCAGAAAAGTGGCAAAAATGGTATTATTTTTATCAAAAAATTATTAAGAATAATGCCCTATTTCTTGACATGTTCAATAGTCTCAGTCTGATTACACATATATTGAAAGTGTTGTAACTGTTTTGAATATTGTCAATGAGATATTGAATTCAGCAAATAAAAAAAATTCTTTTGAATATGAATTGATTTTCCTCTGAAAAATTGGGATTTGAATATCGCCCTTTTAACTGTATTTTAATCGGTCCAAAATGGCTGCCACAATTACCATGGCAACCGAAGTCAAATCATAACAAACAATCATTATGTTGTGATCCGATGGTCAATTTGAACTTATAAAATGAAAATCAGCAAAATCTGAGACATATCATGTCTCACCCTATATGCAAATCCTTTGATCCTTATGGAGAATTGGTGTTAAGACTGACAGCCGCACTTTTAGATTTCATCTGTACACATACGATAAAACGAAAGCCGGACAACTCGGACCATAATATGACAAGTCGGACCGTTTTATTCATATACGGTCCTATACCTTATAGTCACAGTTACGGTCCGAGAAATCTAAATTGTTGTACAATAATAAAGTGTTTTGGTTTTTTACTTAACTGTACAGCAGTTGACCATGCTGAAGTTTTTTGTTAATTTTTTATGTATCAGCAGATGACCGAAAAATGACTCAAGAATCTTCAAAGTATATATTTGTTTTAATTTTTTTTTCTTGCTCTTAATGAGTGCTTGACTTAATCCTATGATTTAATGTCGTTAATTGTGTTGTAAATTAAACCAGCATTTTTCTAGATCTGTTATTGTTAACACTGAAGTTTTGTATAAATAAAATAATTTTAAAGTCAAACAATTTCATCTGCAACTACTGGTCCAGTGCTCTTAACTACGATACGATCCAAATTGTCATCAACCCGAGTTTTCCAGTTACCGATAAAACAAGCATAAATTATAAAATTAACACTTCAAGTTAGAACAATTTCAACATTTATTTAATGATAGAAAAGCCGGACAATTTTGTTTCAGCATCATACCTTACAATAAAAGTAAAACATCTACAACATCAAGGTCTAAGTTCCATGCACCAAAGCGCCAATTTAAGTTTCCGGACGGTTACGCCTTCGACTTATTTGGACAATCTTTGTGATTTGTATTTAACAATCTTAATGCAAAACAAAAAGAAATGAATGTTATTTTGCGCAAGTCTATTGTTTACAGATTAAAATTGTGTAGTGCATACCTGGTTAAAATACTTTTTCAGTACCAAGTTTAATTAGTTATTACAAAAAAATATAAACAGAATAGTTGTCACGTGATGAATCAGCCCAGTTAAAAATTATAAGGTCCCATTATAGTTTGTTTCTTACCGTGGTGGTGATGGTGATGAATCCATATTCTCATATATGAACAACACCACGTTTACCAAGGTACCCGTTGAATAGTATTGCATTTAATCGCAATAATAATTGCGTTAAAACGCAAAATTATTGCGTTTTAACGCAATAGTATTGCGTTAAATCGCCGAAGTATTTCGTTTAATCGCAATAGCATTGCGTTTAATCGCAATAATTTTTGCGTTTATACGCAATAATCTTTGCGTTTAATCGCAAAGTATTGCGTTAATCGCAATGTTTCGCGCTTTAACGCAATAAAAAAATTCCAAAAAAGTGACCAGAATAAGCTTCCGTTTGAATTCTAAAGATATAAGGAACTAATAACGCGAACAAATAAATAAAATAATTAAATTTTAACGTAAAAACAGGTTTTTTTCAACTTAAAATCAATCGCTGGTTACTCACATGAAACGTTTATTATTAAAATTAGTTAACATCTACTGGCAGGAAATGAGTAACGCTCTATTTATAAAATGGATTTGTTACAGTATTGCAGGTGTTTTTTTCCTAAAGCCTAAAGCCAGTAAAGTTCACCTTTAACTATTGAAAATATATGTATGGGACGCGAGCGTCACATTTTATCCATAAATGAAAATTATGGGCAGCCACACATACAATAACCCACGCTATTAAGAGTTCATTATATAGCGATTTTTATATCACACTCCACATCAATTCGAGATCACAAATATTTACAAGAGGGCCTTTGGGTAATTTAAATTTATTGAATTAGCACACGCGACCTATTCGCTGCAGAATTATCCACGTATTTAAGATTAGAGCATAAATATTCATCTTTTCTTCTTAATTTCTAAAAAATGAACAAAAATATTCATATTACAATATATTGTATTACTTGTTCTCTAAGATTATGTTCAGCTTATCATAGGATAGCGGACAATATATTATTATACCTCGTGAACATGAATTTTAAATAAAAATGTCGGAGTAATTTTGCAGCTGTTCAACAATTTACTCTAAGATTATCAGTCATAACTCGTGAATTCGACTATAATAATCTAAAGTCGTGAATAATGACTAAAGCAAACAAAACAATAAATGCCCAAAGACAGAGAAATATCGCAAACAAGATCCAGGACAACACTACCACATGCGAAATAAAATTGAATGGACCCCAATTCAACGCCATTACCATGCGTAAAACGTACGTTTTAACTTTTGATTTACGGAAAGGAAGATGCACAATTTACACAATAAGGTCCTATATATTGGTTAAATATTGAAGTATCGCAACCATGTTGTATGTTAACTATTCGCAGAATATGAATGGCAATCATAGCGTATTAATATTTAACACTAGAAGTAGTTCGCATTTAAAATAGTATTCCGACATTGATTTTTGAATTTATTGTTTTTTATACATGATTTTGTTACCTTACAGTGGCCAAATTTTTTTATGGAAGAACCCGTGTACTTTTTAGATTTATTTGAACATAAATAATGATACTTTGATTGCAGCAATTTTCCAGCTAGATCATGAACTTCAGTTTTTATTTAAAGAGGAACTCAGACTGCCTATTGAAAATCTGTTAACAAAATCAGTTGAAAATACATCGGGTTTGTAAATTGCCTGCACTTTGTGAAAAAATTGCATTTTTAAATCTTTCTGTTTGTGACTTAACTTATCTGGGTCATATCTATTCATAACATTCAAAATAACAGCGCAAATTATATGCACACCGGACGCTAAAATATAGCTTTCTGGACGTTAAACATCAATAAATCAATTACACGCACACCAGCAATGACCTTCGAACATCGAACAAAATAAGTTAATGTCGAGTTGTTACCTTTACACCATATACTGACTGTTAATGGCATTATCATTAAATATATCTATCTTAGCAAGGCGATAAAATTGCCTTAACAGTGAGTCACAATAACAGAGACATTATTAACCAACAGAGTATCAACCACTACACACATGGTATTTTACTTGATATTTTTCATTCATTAATTATATTTTGTAAAAAGAATAAATATTACAACACCTACTAGCTATATGTTAACATTGATTAGCACTGAGGCACAATTTCAGAAGGGGCCTCGGTAGCCGATTGGTTAAGGTAGTTCGTATAATGATGATCACGTGGTCTGTCAACACTGAGGTTGCGGGTTCGAGTCTCACTGGGTACATGGTGTACTCGACTCCAATCTTAATTGACAAGAATTGCCAGTTTTCCTACCGTAGGTCGGGGGTTCTCTCCGGGTCCTCCGGATTCCTCGCCCAATAAAAACTGGACATCATGAAATAGCTGAAAACTTGCTGAAAGTGGCATTAAACATCATTCAAACAAACAAGCAAACAACTCCAGAACAAATTATAATTGAACTGTTCTTATCTTATTACAATCGCCAACACATCATATTTTTTAATATTTATAATTTTAGTCCCAATGCCTTTTGGTTGATTTTTATTAAAACCATTTACAATGAAAACAACAATATCTTTCGTGTTATGCATGTCATTATCGTAAAATAACGTTTCCCTGTGTTGAATGCGTTCTTACAAGACCGTTCCTTGTCTGAAACTTTACAAACTCATAAATTAATTAAATCGGGGAGGGGGGTATGTGGGGTGGGAGATGGATATAAAATTTATTGTCCCAGTAGCGTAACGAACACTTATAGTCTTGCTACAGAATGCATGTTAATTAATACTGATGACCAAAGCCGAATAGCTCCGAATCAGAACTTGGGGTTATTTCTCGCACGGTCATTTGTTTGGAGATTACTACGCTCCTTGCACTTGCACGATAAAGACCTTTTGGTAGATTTAGAATATGATTGATTGATTGATCTATTGTTCTTTAACGTCGAGCTTTTCTAAAAAGAGTAGGATCATTGTAGCCGCTACAAAAGAGTAAACTTCCTGCCTCTACCCAATAACCCAAGCTTTTCAAGTGGCAGTCAAAGCTTTATATTCGTTGCCCATACTTTTTCATTGTTGATGTATTGTATATTAACATGTTCTCGTCATGAATATAGCTGTAAATGATCCTTTGAAGTTGAGCAACATATTTTGTGGGGGTTCAAAGTTACTGACAAGTCTTAATTAGACAAAACGCGCGTGAGACATGGTAAATTTATAATCAAGGTATAGTTGAGGACATTTTTCTAAAACACATTGGAATCGCCCTTTTCAGTACTCTTAATAATTTGTCAAAATGATTAAAATATTAATTGCATGTAACTGTGCATTGATCTAATTGACAATTATACATGGTAACTAAGTTGATTGCTGCCTAGCGCGTCCCCAGATGGCCAATAAGTCATGTCCTCTTGTTTGCTTTGTCATGTAAGGCAACATTCAATTATTCAATCATATTTTCGTGGGGTTTCAAAGTCACTGACGAGTCTTCATTAGACAAAACGCGCGTGCGACATGGTAAATTTATATCATTGGTATCGCGGAGGACATTGTATTATTTACATGAACTCATGTACACTTCATAAACACATAAACTAATATGTAAAAGTTAATTCTTTAACTTTTAAATAACGCTCTAACAAAATTAAAAGTCATGAAAATATTGATCACATTTTAATGATACAACTTCCAAATTGATGTTGGTACCGCTTGAAAACCTGTTATCATTGCAAGAATACATGTAATGGATTCTCCCATTTGACTGTTTTTGTTCACGTTATATTTTGCGTAGTATTTCTAAAACACATTGGAATCGCCAATTTCATTACTCTTAATAATTCGTCAAAATGATTAAAAGATAAATTTCATGTAACTGTGCATTGATCTAGTTGAAAAAACAGTTAATTGCTAGAAACAACTCACTTTCACTCCATAACCATATCAAGTGTAATATATACAGTTAGGTGCAGTCCTAACATTACATAAAGTTAACTTAAACCAGTCAAATTCTCTGCTTTTGAGAGAAAACATCTCTGCTTTTTGACAAAAACCAATCTTTTCGACCGAATCTCTGCTTTAAATATTATTAAATTTTCTGCTTTTATCTATTGGACAAAGCTGTCCAAATCTCTGCTTTTTGACAAAAAAGCAGTCAGTGTGACCGCTTTGACTGGACACAATTTTAGTCCATATCTCTGCTTTGAATATTGTCACATCTTTACATACCATATGCGCGGCACATACCGGTAACATGTTCGGTAACTTTAGTTTACATGTAAGATAGTAGTTGCTATATAAGCCAAAACATAAATGTGTCGCACTATACCTTCAGTAAACAATTAATTGGCACCTATGTAGGTAAAAAAGCCATGAAATAAAAAGGGATATTAAAATATGTATCAGATGTACAGACTTGGCAAACTTTTGTCGAATAAAAGTGTGCATTTAAAAACGCTTAATTTATATGTATACTCAATAAGTGTTAACTAATGAACTGTGGGTTAATACATGTGCAAGCTGTTAATAAATTGTTAGTATATATTTCTTTTTCACTTTGTACTCCAAGGAAATTAATTACCTGTTCGCCAGATGCAAGATCACACCGATCAACCGACTTATATCATTTTGGTGAAAAGTGGTATGACGCGAAGAAAAAAGTTCTAAACAAGTTAAGGTCTATACGTATACATTTGACTTTTTAAAAATCGATACGTTAAAAACTCACTGTATCAAATATAGTGTAGTAAACAATTATTTGGCATATATTTGTACATTAACATTTTCAACCGTTTTAACTAATGTTTCATTTGTGACCTGAAAATATGTTCCAAAGATACTGGCTTCACAAATTTGAACAAATAAATGCAAAATTTACGATTCTGCACAATATATTTCTGTATAAAGTGTTTTTGTTCAAAAGGACATTCATCCCATTTTTTCTGACCCCAAAATTATTCTTCCAGTTGCAATTTATTAGGAATCATTTTTGGTGCTTTCTCTGACTGTGCAATTAAAATCAAAACAATATTGTTAATTAATTATGTTGAAGATACATTTTTGGCACCAAACGAAAGCTAAAGAAATATTCTTTATATTTAAACGGCCGATTTGAAATAAAATTTTATCATAAAAGGTCATTTTAGCATTTAAATAACTATATCTGCATTTTTACGATTATTTTATAAGATAATTTGGACTAAAATAAAAGAAAAAGATTCAAGAACTGAATATATCTAGTGCCAAATCGCTAAATCATGTTTTAATATATTGTATTCGCTACAGTAAATTAAAAAACATGAAAACATTGGAAAAACGTACTAACGTTTTCATCGCTTCTAACTTGTTTATATCTTTTTTCATCGTGTCATACTACTTCTCACCAAAATGATATAAGTCGGTTGATCGGTGGGACGATGCTACACATGGCTGCCGGTATCGTATAATTACAGGTCCGGGTCTGTCGGACACATCATCATATTAACATTTTGGGTCCGCTTTCGATAGATTTGTGTCTATAATTATAGGTCCGGTTGTAACGTAATATTAGTAATTCCACTGTAAACTCCCGTGTAGGCTACTTTTCTTTTAATATAAACGTTACCAATTTACTTGATCATTTCAAAATAATCTTGCACTTTTCCGATGTAAATCGCGATTATCCGCCCCTTTAAGGGAGGTACACGGCTTAATTAATCAACACACAAAAACACACACAGTATACAAGTAGTATGGTTAATGTAAATATGAGACTATCATGCAAAGTTTTCTTTATTTTAAAACTCTTTGAAATCAATTGTGATGATTTTTTGAGGCTACATCCAATACGAACAAAGTTTCTGACTCCCACAGAAGAAAATTATTAAAGCAACACAAGCAGACGTTTATTTTTGGTTGGTTATTTCAGATCTACAACGAAAACTTTCTGCGGCATTTGGAATTAATTTTTTTGTTGAAAAAACCTGAAACAGTAATAAATGGTTGGTGCCTATTTTCTGACTATTTTGCTAATTTCGGCTATCGGTGGTTCAACAAACTTGGGACCTGCAGGAGCATAACAACCACTATGAAAAGATTTTGACATAAAACTGAAGACTTAGAAAAATAATGTGCAGGTCTGTGCAGTTTAAATGAATGTTACGTACTTCGAATATGTTTTGATTACAATAAAAAATTATCCAAGTCAAAAAATAACTTTAATCTAAAAGAACATTGATAGAAACAAGTGCCTGTGAGCTGGCAAAAAAATTAAAAAGAGCGACCACCAGAGCTACCTTAACGCATCTACTTAAATAAACATTTTATTGCCAACTAAATTATTTGTTATTAGCAGTTGTATATCAATTGGGGAATTAAGATTCTAATTGTTTTTTTCACATCCCAGTCATTCTGTTAGTACTTGTCGGGCTACATCAATACATAGACGAAATTTCGCTTTTTCACTTGGAATTAATGGTATAAAGTACATGTCCCTTACAGTTGCCTCCAAGTCACGAAGAGCGTTCAATTTGTCTGTGTTACGATTTAGATGATGTAAACAAATACAACGCAGAAAATGAGCAAAAACTACAGGAGGAAAATCCTGTCCTTCATCCAAAACTATTGCTGACAATTCCGCCGGTATTATTGACGACGTCTGCTCAAAGATCACAAAACCAACTACGCACCATTTACAAGCACTTAAAATATTCATCCCATGTTCGTGCACATCTATATTAAACTTTTGTTGTAAATTAGGGTCAATTTGTAATTCTTATAAAATCTTATCCGGTGTACATTTATGTAAACAATAGTTTAATACATAGAGACATTGTTGGTACTGTTTATGTGTGTAGAAGAATGATGCCAACAATAACCAACCGGACACGGCATCGTGATTCAAACCAAGCAGTAGATAACTTAAATGTCTCCGATAAGTTTGGTATCTTTGCTTATTTGTTATATGGTAAGTTTCATTTACTTGACACATTTCTGCAGCCTTTTGAGACAGCACTAAAGCGTATATTTGCTTCCAAGGTAAATGTAATGAGCCAAACACTGATTGAAGTAATCTTCTTATCAAAGCTACGTCATCTTTGCTTACTGTGAAAGTACTTAAATTCGTGGGTATCAATTTTCGTGGTTTGGTGAAATTTTACATGTTCGTGGGTTCTTAAATTCGTGGACTGACGGTTTCCGAAAATGCAAAAAGTGAGGTAGCGATCAAAATAAATGATTACGGCAGAATCATTTTCACTGTTGATACTAAACATCAACATATAAAGAAGACAAAACAGTTTCATAACATGATGTTGTTTACACGCGTGGTTACGAATGTAAAATTAACAACACGGAAATCAATAACTAATTATAAACACGGTAATGTTTTAATTGATTAATTGCAATAAAAACTACTTTGAGTCTATTTAATTCTCTAATTGTTATCTATTGAAGCATTCCTAGCCGAAGGGCATTTATCACATGTGTTGAGTAGCAATAAATAACTGTTACAAAGGTGTAATTTTATGTCATTTGTGCCGATCGGTATTATCACAACATCCATGTGATATAGCGTGTCATTGATATGCACTAATAAAAATAAAGTATAGCTTATCTTTTAAATATTTTAGTTGTTATTTTAATTTATGTTCAAAGGAGCAACCAATCTCATAATTCAGATAATAATTTGTTACTTTTTAACATCGAAAATGGACACCTCATATATCCCCACCTTGACCGGAAGTCGATGTTTTTTCGTACGCTTTACAATAAAATAATACCTACATTTAATAAAAACACAATTCGAACATGAAACATGTAACATACTCATTAAGATGGAGTTATTGCTGAACATTAAGTATCGATCGAACCACAAAATCATATATTAAATTTACAAATAAATGTCCGATCTCGGACATTTTCAGATCGTTGTTCCAAAGTTCCTATCTGTTAATGAAGTTTTATTCTTCGTTGGATTTTTAATTTCGTGGTCCGAGGCCTCCACGAAAACGACGAAAATTGATACCCCACGAATAAAAAGTATTTCACAGTATCATAATTGTAGGTAAACACACACTTGGCAAAGCAGACACACAAGGCACAATTCTCGCAGGAGATTGGTGAATTACATAATTAAAAGAACTAAATAGGTTTGTGTGTAAAACACACTGCAATCCACTATTTTAAAGACTTTGTAGAGTTCTTTTTAATGAGTTATGCTCGAATTTACTAAATCTGTTTTTTATTAAATCTACTTCTGGCATAAAGTAGTGTGAGCAAGTGGAATAGGTAACACAGTACACTAATCTTCTGAAACACCGGTCAAAGCATTGGAGGAGATTGTGTGGTTTCTATGTTGATTCCATCGATTCCTCTGACACCCAAAACATTATAGTTTTTAAAATGTAGGAAAACAAGAGATCCCCATATTTTGGTTTTATAAAATGGTTTAAAATTGTTTTCATTAATACGTAGCATAGTAACTGGACATGACTGAATGAATTAACAAGTATTTTTTCTGCGACATTAAACGAAATGCGAAACTCTAATTCTTCTCGTGGAGAGTTTTTACATCCTATAGGAACGAAAAATACCCCACACTGTACAATAGCCTCTATCAATTTATTATTCGGCCACGACATACGTAACCTGCTTATCCATTCGTCAGCTTGCAAGATCCACGTTTTACAATGCAAGCAGTTTACGAAATCAAAAAGTCCATCTGGATCCGACACACATGGTCCGTGTGTAAAAAATTTGTCCCACACGGTATCGGCAATCGTTCTATCTCTGATCAGTGTACTTGATATAAAGGTTTCATGTCCAATACTGTAACATAATGAACCGATATAGTATTTGTCATTATTATCGTACAATTTAAGTCTGGTATACCCAGGTGTTGTATCAGTGGTATCCATTATTAGGGGTATTGTCTTTTGTATGCTTTGTTTATGCTTGCTTAGGCCTTCTATGTTTTCATACACCGGATATAAATTCCGAACAGCCATAACATCAAAATCACTTCCACTCAGATCCAGTCCTTCAGCTGTACTCCCACTCAAGATGTAAATATCCTCGTTTGTCTTAAGAACATAATCGTATGCGTTATAAATCCTTCTTTTCGTTCTCACTATATCCTCTGAACCAACCACTGTACATAGGTAGTTATATAATGATAATTCTTGGTTGTTTACATCCATTCTTGCTTAAATGAAAAGAAATATACTAGACAATGTTTGAAAAATCATGCTATATTTCTTATTTAGTTTATGCTGACTTTATGTGCTCGCATAAAATAGAATTTGTTTAAAATAAATTCTCATAAATCTAAAAAGTATATTTTATAGGTCTGGAATTCATTTTTAGACCAAATTAGGAGGTCAGACGTTATATGAATAAATTAAAAAGTTCAAACCTGAACAATACAACTTTGTTAAAGATTTCATAAATTATTATGCCCACGGAGGGGGGGGTAACATTTATATATATATATATATATATATATATATATATATATATATATATATATATATATATATATATATATATATATGGTAATACGGATTCGTTTAACTTTTTTACCTCTCCAAAATATATCATTTATTTGGTAGTTGTAAATTATCTAAATATATCCATGCCTCATTTCTCATCTTATGCAAATGTAAACCTAAGTGATTGATCATTTTTGAAGTGAATGGACTATTTTGTCAATGGGGATATGCAGTAATAAATTATATGAATCATAGGTCTGATTTAATATGATTAGGTCCAGTTTTATAACGTCCGAAAATATTTGGTTAGTGTGGGTTTTCAAATCTCCGTCCGCTGACCCGTAGTTAAAAGTATCCTTAGTTACCCCCCCCCCTCCCCGTGATTAGGCCAAAGAGGATCGTATTTCAATATTATGTATTTTATGTCAAATTTACATGTGTGACATACTGTGTTAGTAAATAGCTTCCATTCGAAGACGATTAAAAGTATTACAACATTTTAAAAAGTCTAAATTTTAATCGTAGCTATATAAGAATCGACCGAAATAAATTATTGCAATATTGGGCTATCGCTCGGTATAAAAGAGTGACAGATCTGACCATGTTTTAAATTAGAAATCGCTGACAAAAGTTCTATTTCATGTAGACAGTATACAATATAGCAGATTTATTGACTTTACTTTTATAATTTAATGAAAACTTACTGTGTTAATTTTTTGTAATTTAAATGTCTAATAATCGGAATTCCCAGTGAAACTACTTTCGGTTTGTAAAAAACCGGTGTCGTATTAAAATAATCCTACATATGTACGTACTTCAGTTAATACAGATCTAATCACACCTTACGTTTGTAAATACATGTACATACTTAAGATACATGTGCATTTGTTTACTTTTAAAATAATTGCACAGTGCAGAAATTTAATATTGCCACTGGAAAAATACACTGTACTGCCTACAGGTAGAGTCTTTGTTTGAAGCGCATTTTTTGTTTTTTGTTTTTTTTTTTTTGGGGGGGGGGTGGTTTGAAAATTACATAAAGGTCTTTAACTTATGGATAGCAGTCAGGCTTCCCCCGTCCACTGCGCTGAGTAGCTGTGTGGATGGAACTTTGGGATTTACTCTTCGACCTGTAACGCCTGTTGATAAAATATGATTAATTGCAATTGTATGCATATCCATAGACGAATTGCAACTTCTAAAGGTTTTCTTTCGGAAAATGTAGAATATCTTAAACGGACATAACATATCGTTCCAAATTTTGCTTGAAGCTCTGAAACATGTTAGTTATTTAAATTTTACATACTTTTGTGACTACCACTTCCGCATGTGGCGGATAGGGTAGGCCCTCTCGTTGGGTTTGTCAGGTCGTAATACGAAAAAAATTGCCGCGACCGTAGTAAAGACTAAAGAAAAAACTACAATGCCACAAAGCATTTGAACTGGTACGAAATAACAACAATTTGCAACGTGATTTTTTGTCGGCTGCTCGGACCACGTGTGCTTACTATCGAATGAGAAGTATTTTAAAATCAGTCGGAAAGGTGGTCAAATGATTTTCATTATGTTCCGTGTCGTCTTATAATAAACAATTATTATTCTCGATTGTATATCAACCAATATACATCCGTATACAACGACGTTCTCCCTAGGAGAAAAAGTATAAACTTATGTCCGCGGTAGTACAAAGCAAAGTCACGTGACATCATATTAAGTTTCAATAAAATCAGTATTTAGCATTCCTAGAAGTGAAGAAAACACACAGAATACAAAACATACAGTTAAAAAAGGATAAATGGAAGGGGATGTTGGCTCAATGCATTAAAAATATGTGTATTGACATGGTCACGTGGAAGGGGGGTATCGGATGTTCTCCCGTTTAGAGCCAGTATTCTGTTAAATTGAATAATGGATATCCGATCATCGACATACCGAGAAATAACAGTCCTAAAACAAAGTTTTCGTATTATGTAAGTCATTATCTTATAAATCATGCTGCCTTGTGTTAAATGTGTTCCTATAAGACCTCTCCTTAAACTTGCACAACTCATAAAACCATTACATAGGGGAGGGGGACAGATAGAAAATGTAATGCCCCGTATCGGGATCGTAACGAACACTTATAATATAGTCTTGCTTCAGATAAGCCTTTTTTTTACTTATACTGATGAGCCAATCTGGATATCTTTTAATAGTTCTTATCTTACATTCGTTTACGTTTATAGTCTTTTTTGATGGGTCAAAAAGCCTTAAACCAGAACTTCACAGATCCGTTCATACTTTGATGAACGACTTTTGGGGAACTACTTTTTTCTTGCTAAAAGAAAGCAAATATGGCGGCCATGTGTCGTGTACGCTTCAGACAATAAATTAAGTCAGTACACTAGAATTTTGGCGATTCAAATTTCTTGATCGATGTATCGCTTAAACGGAAAGCTATTATTTGTTTAATAGAGAAATACATACAGGAAAATATTTTAACAGTACACTTAGCTTTGATCCATTGAACACATTGCTGAATGACGGGAAATAGCTGAATTCGAATGTGAACGAAATGCGAGTGTGAAGGTATACATGAAAAATACATTACAATTGCGTTTCTTGTAATTTTAATTATGAATCATTTCAAATACACACAATAGCCGTAACGGTAAAACTACCTTCTTTTTTCTCGGTCACAACAAATCAACGAAATAAGCAAGATGCACGGATTTGTCAAAACTCCATGTCTCAGCACAGCTCCATCAATTTTCATTGATAAATACATTGAACAGTCGACAGCTATTGTTTTCCATGTTCGTATTTAAGAAAGAACGGCTAGCTAGGTCTACTTTGCGTTTGAACAGATATGACGTTAATATGAACCGCGGGTACAATAGGAATATTAGAATACGAATATTGTTTCTTGTTGAATCGTATTTTGTTTCTATAAATAATCTTCTGCTCGGCGAATCGTAAAATGTATCTGTTGTCAATGCCAGTTATTCGCTTCAAAACGACCACGTCTTCGTCTTAAATTCGTTGTATATATTCCCTACGCGTCACACACTTATAATGAAATTTTATTTTGGTAAAAGAGTGTAAATATATAAAAACAATTTTGGAAGAGTTATAAGGATTAAACGCTATTTTTCGCTAATTCATCGATGTAAGAACGAGGTAGACTCACTAACTTATTATAAACGGCCTTCATCCGTTTATTTGTTTCTGAGTGAGTCGACCTCGTTCATACGTCGATCCTATAATAAAATAATGTGGTTATTTCTTGTCATGTCAACGAGTACAGTTTCATATGACATATATCAACGTCGGTACTTTAAACCACTTTTCACTTAAACGTAAGAACGCACAAAGACAAAGTGGAAACTGTTTGCTTAGCCTTCAACAAAACTGATGGGTCGCATAAAATCTCGATCTGACTTCAGTTTTATCATAGGTTTACTTGATAGATCAGAAATTTTATCTCACAACTTGTATATACCTATTACCCGTAACAACTGCTGATTAGAACCGGTTTATTAATAGGTCAACTCTCATATGGTATCAGTCACGGTAACGGTTAATACATGTATGTTCTTTGCAATTTCGCATAGAACGCACGTCAACAATTAAAATTAGCAATAAGATTACGAGTAAAATCCAGGCTCGGGGGCGTGAGCTTGACTCCAGCTTGAGTTAGCCAGGATTCCAATGCCTCTTGTTCTGCCATAAGTCGTGGTTTTCACCCGACTCCTTAAGTCTTTCACACACAACCATACAAATGACGACACAATACGTCTATAATATACATACGTTATTATTAATATTGGGTAAGAAATAAAGACTTGCCATAAGTACTCCACGTTGTGTAAGTCGTAAAACAATTGCGATGAAACGCAATAATTATTGCGATTTAATGCAATAATTATTGCGATTAAATGCAATAATAATTGCGATTAAAGACATTACTTTGCTATCAAACGTACAACTTATTGTGATTAAACGCAAAACATTGCATTTAAACGCAACAAATATTTTGATTAAACGCAATATGTATTTCGATTAAACGCAATACTATTGCGATTAAACAGAATACTTTTGCGATTAAACGCAATACTATATATAGCGATTAAACGCAATGCTTTTCTGATTAAACGCAATAGCATTGCGTTTAAACGGAATACTTTTGAGTTTAAACGCAATACTGTTACGATTAAACGCAATTATTATTGCGAATAATGCAATTATTATTGGGCTTAAATGCAATACTACCTGGGTGAACGCAGTGTTGCTAATAAATGAGAATATGAGAATATGGATTCAGCACCATCACCACCAGGGTAAGAAACAAACTATAATGGGACCTTATAATTGTAAACTGGGCTGATTTTTTACGTTAAAACTATTATGTTTACTTTTTGTAATAATTAATTAAGAAAGATACTGAACAAGTATTTTTAACCATGTATGCACTACACAATTTCCATCTGTAAACAATAGACTTGCCACAAAATAACATTTATTTCTTTTTGTTTTGCATTAAGGTTGTTAAATACAATGCACAACGATTGTCCAAATAAGCCGAGCTGTCCGGAGACTTAAATTGGCGCGTGTGATGCATGTAACTTAGACCTTGATGTTGTAGACGTTTTAATCATCACTTGATGTAGAAATGAAATGAAATGACTTTTATTGGCAAAAACGAGTCTGTCTGTTTAGTTTGAATTAAATCAATCTTCTCTCTCTAAAGCATACATGATGTGATTCTGTCGCAAACACATGTATATATCTCAATATGTCTAAAACACACTAAGGCCTAAACTTGTTTATGAAACGGATCAAACCGAATGCACTCAATCTTTTACTAGCTTCCACCTTTTTGTTATTTTCACTGACAAGCGACAATAGCATAAGGGGGAAGCTAAGTGAAAGATTAAATTTTAATTAGATTGGAATGACCCAGACTTAATTTACAAATATGGTTATTCTTTCACATGTTGCATAGCAGATGTGTATGCTTAATACGCTGTCTAAAATCGCTGATGCGTTTATAAAACATTCCATGACTAAAGAATAAAAATTCCCTATCAGTGCAACTATAAATATGTATTTTAACTTATATAGGCCAGAAAAAATATGACACCCTTTACTAGCCGATAATTACAGCAATTGACAATTTGTATCTAAATGCTAAGACTCGTGTTCTATGTCGAACACCTGTGAATATATTTTTGTTTTTGTTTGAATGTTGTTTAACATCACTTTGAATTTTTGAACTATATTATGGCGTCCAGTTTTTATTCGGGGAGGAAACCGAATTACCGGGAGAAAACCCCGGACCTTTGAAAGGAAAACTGGCAATCCTTGTCAATTAAGATTGACAACTAACTACCTTAACAACTTGGCCACAGAGGCCAGACACTGAAAATGCAATTGTTGATCTTACAAAGGCAAACACTCCTGACGGTGGTCATCTGACAGCTCAAACCCAATATAGATTGTTGTACAGCTCATTTAGTTGAACATTTCATCAATTGAAATTTTTTCTTTACCTTCTATGGTCCTTATGTTATAGACAAACAAAACGATGATAATAACAATTATTCTTTTTATAAGGAAAATGACTAAAGGAGTCATTTCAATTGGGCACGTACTCCTGCTCCACGCGTGACACCGCTATATCCCACAGGTTGAAATCCTGTTTGTCAAATCGGGGTAGTGATATTCAGAAAGAAAGTGATTAAACAAAAGGAAAAAATCGATTGTCAGACAGATATTCCGCAAACTAAGTGATGATGCAATCTAACTAAAATTATATCTTCTCTTGGCTCCCCCCTTTTTGCTATTGTCGCCTTGCCGCTTAGCAGCTTAGCGACGAAATAATTTTAATTAAATTGGTGACGATGGCGACCCCTTAAAAATATCTAAGTAATGACTTCAATCTTGCCATTGGCTTTCCGTCGGTACTCTCTCTTTTATTGAGGATTTGTTTGTTATGCAAGCCATCGTCACACAACTTCAACTCAATGGTGAGTCTTGTAGAGCTTTTGATGCTGAAGAAGGGGGCTCACTTCAGATTTCCTCTATCTATTATACTTTTGAAACTACATGTACATGTATAACCAAAAAAACATTGACCGCGGCTGTTCTAAGGCAGCCATATTGGTTGGTCAGCTGTTATGGTTTGTGCAATTTTGGTAGAGGACATTTTACTGATGATGTGTGCGAATTTTCGAAGTATTCCCTTCAGTGGTTTTAGAGAAGATTTTGTAAAGAAAGTTAACCTCAATGATGATGGACGACAAGAGATATCGATATCATCTACAAAATGTTTCACTATTTTTTTTCATTATGAATAAAACAGGACGTCAAACAGAATTGCTTCCAATCAACCCTAAAAATGCCACAAATGAATAACTAAGGCCAAATAAAAAACTAAGGCCAAGGTGAAAAGACAACAAACAGAACAACAACACTGTCCCTCAAGGCAGTTGGCGAGCTTACAAACATCTAATCGAAGATGAGAGTTCTTGCTTCCATACGCTTCAACATCGTAGATATTTTTACAAAACTAACTTTAAAGAACTTCTTAATTTTTAGGACAAAATAACACAACATATATCTCCTTTTTTATAAGTAACTTTCAAAATATTATGAAAGAAAATTTAAATACATATATCATCTTTTTCACCAACATGCTTCAATCATGAAGTTGCTCAACCTTCTTGCTCCAACTGTACATCATACCAATAGAATTATTATATATAGCTGTGTGTATGATATCATAAGATATCCATAATCAAAACTTTAGAATCCAAGATCTTTTGAAAGTGCTCCTTTTAGTAGGAGACAGTTGTCATAGCTTTTTTATACTTCCAGAACACACCCACATGTGTGGGCTACCGGTTTAAACTCAAAACTTGGCATTGGTTGTGTCTGTTACCCGAGTACAATGTCACTTTCCGTGCATAATCGAACAAACATCGTGAGCCTTTCGGGGCAGCATGTTTTTAAAAAGCGTTTTAAAAACTCACTAATATCCTTTTCTGTATTTGTCTTTTCTTTTGGAAAGTCTTAAGCATTCAGCACCTTTTTTATTGTTACCTTACTTTCGTCTTAAATGGTTTGAAGATATGTAATAAGCAGTTTCAAATGCCCCTGAAATATTGGTGCCCAACACAGAGCAACAAATAATGGCTTTTGAAATAATTCATGATTCGCAACATCAATTATAAATTGTTGAAAATTTTTCTCATTATTAAGAATTCTTAATTGGAAGCTGCTCAAGGCATCAATAACTTCATCTTTTGACACACAGTTGTAATCATCTAGCGCCGCTCTAACACACTCTCGATCTATTATTGGCAAATAGTCCAAAAATGAAGTTATCATTTCATCTTCCGTTGGGGATGTCTTGTAAATACATTGCTCCAAAAACATTTTGGATATTTGTATAGGCATGTATTTTTATTGTTTATAACACAGAACAACGGCCTTCCAAACAGGCCCCCACTCTATTTCTATCATAATATGCCAATAGTTGGTATTTTGATATCAAAGTCTTTCGTATGTTTTAGATAAAACGTTTCCCAGAATTCACTCATCGCATCACGAAATGCACCCCATGAGTCCTCACCCTTCTCACCGAGAATTGTAATCACAAGTGAATCAGTTCTATAGATTTAATGTCTCTTTCATTAAAAAAAATCATTCCATCGTTAAAAGCATTTCCTCTCTTTAGAGCCACTTGTTTTTTACACTCAGTAAGGGGAATTGTTTCATCTGGGTCACTTGGCATAGGCAATGTGTCAACCTCACCACTTAAATCTGAGTAATTTTGTATATCATCTAATATGCCAAAGTTGTTACTTTCAGAATAAACTGCAAAAGAAACACTGGGCAGAACGACATCTTGTGACAAAGCCTCTATTGGGAGACTATACGTATGAAAAGTCTCATGCAATGGCAGGATTACTGTTTCTTGGCTTTGATTTGTCGGCATTTCCTGTATTTCAATAACTTCGACCTGCTCTGTTAGCCAAGTTTTCAAATTGGAATTTGCCTTCCTTAAAGGTGTACTCGTATGGTCACTTTTATGTGATATCATAGTATCAGGTAGTTCCCCATTTGATGAATTATAATTGTTGCCTGACATAGGACTTGAGCCATCTGTGTTACCAAATACAACCGCAAGGTGGTTATTTTGGCTGCCAAATACAGTTCTCCTATAGTTTCTGTGGTCATTTCTCTTTGTGAGAAATCTGCTAAAGAGAATGTAAATTCGTGTATTTTACCCACCGGACTTGAGCCATCTTTGTGTTACCAAATACAACCGCAAGGTGGTTATTTTGGCTGCCAAATACAGTTCTCCTATAGTTTCTGTAGTCATTTCTCTTTGTGAGAAATCTGCTAAAGAGAATGTAAATTCGTTTATTTTACCCACCGGAGAATTTCCATTTGAAAAGAAAAGAGGTATAACATCTTTCATAACTTGCTCTTTGATAAAATCCTTTGGAAGCTGGCGTTATCTTGTACCACCTCCCCTTGGGTTCCTTACTTGTTTTCCTTTAAGAATCCAGCCAACTTCTATCTTTTTTTTTAAATTCTGAATTGTTGTTACCGATTCTTGCCATCTTTAATTTTTTTGGCCTGTTGTTTTAAATCTTGTGACTCGTCCTCACTGCTACTTTTTTCCTTTTGATGCCGTATTCCCATTTTTTCTTAATGCCTGCAGAACCAATGACTTCGGTTTTTTCTTCTTTATTTTTATTTTGTGATCTTCAAGAAACATTTTCAAATTTATTCGATCACCAATCTTTGGCAAAAAATAGCCAAATCATTCTCTGTCATTTTCTCTAATATTGCAAATGAGACCTACAAACAGAAAATAAACATTTATTATTCTTATTAACCTTTGCATATTGAATAATTAACAAAACTAGTACTCTATATGTTGCCACTATTTTCCACTCATATTCCCAAATGTGTCCCAAATACCACGTTTCAACATAAAAATAATTTTTACTATATTTATCTTGAGGTTTTTCCATTTTATTAGTGAGAACAAAAATGTCCATCAACCGGAAGTTCTAATATACTAGTAGCCACACAACCAAAGGCTCACAAGAGCCTGTATTGTTCACATGATTTATAGAGGCCATGAAGTTGTCATTTCCCTGGCATAAATAACATCATTTTTTCTAAGACCATCCAATGAATCTTGCTGTTTGGTTTCAACTGGTTTAATAGTTTCAAATATGCAATAATTCTTTTATTTTCATATAGGTTTCTTTATTGAACAAGAGCAAGTCCCCTACCGGCAATTAAAATTATCCAAGTCATAATTTCGTCAAAAATCATTGAACCGGTATGATATTCAAACCAGATATAAACTCATAGGCGATGACATACCAAATAGCAGCAAGCATTTGTGAAAAAACGTCAGGAAAACGTGTTTGACGGACAGAGTGCAAACTTACATGTATAGTCCCGTTCTGCCAAGCATGTCGGGTACTAATTAATTCCTACAATTGCAGCCATCATGGATTTTCAATCAAATAAACAAGAATAAACTTTAAAAAAACCTCCAATAAAGAGTCACATACAACATGGCTTGAAACAGCTTTGCAGTTTCTGAAAAGATGGCATTTTAAAATTTTGCCTATACCATTTAGTTTAGTTTAAACATATTTTATTTGCTTAGAACAAAATATGGATTGGACACAAGTAAATCATACTTCTAAATTCCTCTACAGATTACAATATTTACATTTAACATTTAATACTTATGAGAATGAGTGGAATGAGCGGATACTTTTTTTGTATCACCAGTAAACTTCAGCTAGCAAGGGTGATAATGTGCAGGTTATGAGTTTAGTTTGGCTATTTTCCCCATCCTTCGATAACTTTTATTTTTGCATACAATGCATCGCGAAATTATGTTTCAGAAATAACAATTGTCACTTTGTAATATTTACAAACAAACAAAAGATTGACGAATTAAATAAAATGTTCAATACATGTCTATGGAAAGGACAAGTTTACCTTCTCTTCTTTCATTTTTATGGTTTATTTGTGGGTACCTGTAATCACTAGAAGATACTCCTCAAGATCAGACTCCATCTTAGTTCTGAAATAAATATCTATCACTCTTAACACACTACATAGGAGACGCGTCTGTTGATTGACAAGATGGCGTGCAGTTAAAGCTTTAAAGGGTAATTGACAGATTAAAAAAACTCAATGACACAGCTAACTAGAAAGTACCTGTATCATAACATTTTAAATTATCAATAAACTAGGAAAAGTAATGCCTATACAGCTGTATTATAACTGATATTAAAATAGCACTACCTTGGAAATGGAATTGTGTCTGTAAGACACAAACAACATCCCCGCCTGACCAGCGACATGAGGGCATGTTGCAACAAGCTGAAATTTTAAGAAAATTAAATGAAAATCAAAATCCATTGATGCTGCACCCCTTGATTATGTATACAAAACATTCTGCAAAAAATAAATGTTGTAGCCCTAAAACTCAGTGTAGGAGGGGTTAGCTGGACAAGCCAATCTGGACCCACGGATGGACAACGTAAATTAATATGATCCCCTCACCCCGAATTATAGTTTGGTGAGGCATGAAATCTTGTGAAAAACATTGGTCCTTATTTCGTTAAAAAGGTTTATCTGTTCAGTGCACAAAATGAAAAATATATTAATCTGACCCTCAAATTGCCTATTGAAACAATTTTCCGAAATGTAAAAAAGCTACATGTAGTTAAGAAATTGATTGCTATTTTGGTCCATGACTAGATGTACATGTATATGACACAGAAATAATGAATATGTTAATAAAAATAGGTGTGATTTTAAATTGTCCTGCTATCTATGCAAACATGGTGCAGACTGTTTGCTTACAAATTATTCTATAGGGGTTCAAATTAGCATTTGTGACCGGAAGGTCCCGGACCTTCTGGAAACAAAAGTTGAAGGTCTTCCAGTAAAAGCAATAGGTCCTGCCATTCCTTCAGTTGTCATTATGCGAGATTTTAACACTGAAGTGAAACAAGATCTTGATGGTCCACTAGAATGATGAAATGACAGTTTTAAACAATGTCATGTAACCAGGCTTAAAAATTAACTTCTTAAGCTACATGCATTGTACAAATTGTGTAAATCTTACAAACTTTTTTAAAATTATTTATTTCCTCCATAAATTTTTGTTAAATATATTTAAACTTTTAACTTGATACAGAGTATACTTTAAGTCTTGTTTTGGATTATTGCAACAATGAATGTTCTCTTTTTTAAACTGAACAATGAAGTACACAAGTTGAGTGAGAGTTTAACTACATTATAATTAATTGCATCATTCTTCAACATATATCATGTAATCAATAGAAAATAAACTGTGGCAAATACATGTATTTAAAATCAAATTAAATATTTTAAAAGGGGCTGATAATCTTCTTATTTTTATAATGTTTAAGTCTTTGCTGTCATTATTTCAACGCAAGCAGCATGGTATTTGCAACTCTGGCACCAAATTTCATATCCATTCCAGAGACGGCTTTATTTTCTTTTGCTTGAACTGATTTTCACTAGTATTTTAGTCTACACTATATGTGCATTGTGCAAAGCAAAGTAAGAAAGGAACAAGGTTACAATCGTTAAAAAATGGCTGTTCATAAACACAATAATACAACGATTTCAAATGCAAATAGCAATAAAAATTCTATTCCCGATCTGGATAATTATTAAGCCACTTAACTGAAAGTTATATTAAAGTTAAACGAAAAATGTTGCCAGAGATCACATTTTGTTTTCAAAACTTGAATTTGAAGACACACTTAAATCTGAAAATTCGTGTTAGCATCCATTAATTTCGGACATTTGTGACACCCAGTGTGGGAAACACAAACAATGAAATAGATACAAACGTCTATCTGAATAACAAATAATTTTTTAATTTGGCTGAAACTTAAAAAAACACTGCCTCATAGTCATAAAGAACGAAGGTCCGTCGGATTCAGCTAATAACCAAACCGTAAGTCCGATCAAAAATTAGAATGGTCCCGGACAATTTGATTGTGCTGAATAATTGAACTTGATCATCATTTCATAGTACTTAACAGAAGTGCTAAGTTTAAATAAAATCTGCTGAGACTTTTCAAGTTATCATCTGGAAACCACGGAGGCATAGACAGATGGACAGACAATTATATCCATACGGAGGTTATCTCATAATACCCTTTCAATTTGTGTGTGGAGGGGGGGTATACAAATTACCAGTATAAATGTCTCAACAAGAGTAAGGATGGGGTCTGCAAACATCTGAAAAAGAGAAGGGAGGTCAGAATACATATCTTTTGCCTTCGACTCCTTTACTCACAAATTTTAATTTTTTTTCAGGTCATATTTCCGATCCCAAATGATATTTGGTCCTGTGTAAGAACAGTCTAGTTTTCGCCAGACCTATAAAATCCATGATGATTATTACAACCCAGCTGACGATTGTACATATTAGTGACACAAAATAAGTAAAAAGAAGTGTAAAATAAGTTGGGCTGAAGCGTCTGAATTATGAAAATTAGGTGAAGTTGGGATTAAGCGGTACAAATCAGTGGATTTGAAGTGGAATATGCAAATTAGTTGTCAGCGGTAAAAAGAGCGGAATATAGTAAATGTACAAAAGCGGATTTTAGGTGGTTATACCAGCGTGTTTTAAGTGTATGATCTCAGCGTACTTTAAGTTGAAGATGTCAGCGTGTTTCAAGTTGGAGATGTCAGCGTGTTTTAAGTTGGAGATGTCAGCGTGTTTTAAGTTGGAGATGTGAGCGTACTTTAAGTTGGAGATGTCAGCGTGTTTTAAGTTGGAGATGTCGGCGTGTTTTAAGCTGGAGATCTCAGTGTGTTTTAAGTTGGAGATGTCAGCCTGTTTTAAGCAGGAAATTTAAAATGTCTGTTTCAAGTGTTAGCCTTTCATGTGTAAATAAAATTGTAATTGTCTATGTGGAGATGAAGCATACAAGATATTAAAAATTTCAAATTTGGTGTAGGTCAAACTGTTTTAGAGCTAAAAGCAGCATTACTGTGCTCCATGAGTTAAATCTGAAATTTGCCATTTTCTAAACCTGTCTTTTTTATACTTGTTTTTGTGTAGCTCCTGCTTCATTCTGTTTAAAGGATTAAAAAATTATTAAAAAATACAATCATATAAGTTTATTTGAGCATTCATATTTATAGCTGCATAATGTAACCTTTAAAACATAACATAATATAATTATGAAAATAACTATTTACAAAATATTTACAGCATAAATACAAGTTTTAATTGACTTTCTGTTTTAGTTTTTTCTCGTCTTTCTGCTCTCATCTCTTCCTAATTTCTCTTTTGATGCACTATCATATGCAGCAAATAACTCTGAAATCACAATGATTTTCATTTAATGTACAAATATTTCCAAGAATTATGTAACATTTCCAAAGATAGCTAAAAATTTTTACTCTGATACTAAAATAAACAATCGTGTATTAAATATTTAAAGATATTTATACAAATATATAAAAAGACATATATAATTTACACATTTGTAACACAATGAGCATGCAGATGTAAACTTGTTTGATAGAGATTTTTTCCTAGAAAAACTCATTTGAGTTATCTTCTCCTAATATGAGTTGCTTCCCCTTCTTAGAAGCATTAAAGTTTAAAACCTAATAAATGAGTATGTTATATGTGTAAACAACTGTTATTTAATATTTTGTGGGCTCCTTTAAGAATAAAAGTAAAAAAATGTCTCCTGACTTTAGTATTAGTTACATTTAATAAAAATATAGTTCAATGAAAATGATGTTCTATAATTATACTTACTTCATGAACTTACCAGTGATCTTAAGTGCTTTCTTTAAGCTTACTCTCTAAAAACTTGATTATTGTTTCCAGATCTAAGCAGCTTACAAACTACAAATACAAATGTATATAAATTGTTTCATCTCAGAAGCAAACACCATTATAAACCTACATTTACAAAATTAAAAATAAAATAAAACAGTCAATGTGAATTAAAACTTGAGACATATTTATGTTGTAATATTGGGGAAGGAAGCCAGAGTAAAAGGATAAAACCAGACCTTAGGTAGGAAAACTGGCAATCCTTGTCAATTAAAATTGGAGTCGATCACACCCTAGCTGCCTCAGTGAGACTTGAACTGGCAACCTCAGTGTTTAAATATTTCTAGAAAATTTACGATATATATATCAAATGACGCCAGTCATTTACAGGTTGTAAAACATAAATGGAATAGCTATTCTTTTATTAACATTTTTACACATGGACATACAAGAAGAATTTCTGTTACCCTGGTTATGTTGTTTTGACTGAATCGGTGAGCAGGTTTGGTAGCTGTTCCTTGTATTGGTTTTTTCACAGCAATAGTTAGGGTGGCCTTTGGAATTCTTAGTCTACAAAATAATAAATGAAGACAATCAGCAATATATGACCATTCCTAAATCAGCTACACAATTCTCGGCACAATACAAATTGAATATAGTGTAATTTAGATTTCTCAGTTAAATTCTCAAATCTTTCAACTATACCCTCAAACGATCCCTCTATATCTTTCAGAACATGTTATCTGATAACTTATATGTCTTGAGAGCATTTCACAATTCATTTGTACCTTAACGATTCCCCGCATCACGCACTAAGATAATAGGCTTATTGCTATGCTTCTTTGTATATATATATTGCTAGTGTTTTAATTTATACCCTTAATTATATCCTTATAAAAATGCCAGCCCATGGTTTATGTGCATGTGTTCTTGATTGTGTTTCTGCCTCTAATGCTTGCATTTATGCTAAGTAACACTATAGCATTTGTTCCTGTTTTTGTTTGCCGTGCTTTTTGTATGTTTTCACTTAATGCATAGAATTTATTCTATGGACCATAGTAATATGGTCATGTACAGATATATATGACCGGTGACGTGCGTATGAACGATAATGCCAGATCATCACGACAAAATTCATGTTGCTTTCATCAGTATGTCGTTTTCTTCGTTATGTATAAATATGTCGACTGTAAATAACAATCCTACTTACTTAATTTACTGAACCAAAGCGTAACACTTGTCCATGTTTTGAATAATTCAAATTATGCGCGGGCAAATCGACGTCACAAGTTTACACAGATTTTTTAGTCAGCCGAAAAAATATACAAAAAATTACCCAATAAAACAAACAATTATGTGTCCAAACAATTTGTTATAAAATATAATTACATATGTAAAAAAAAAGAAAAAATAAATAAATACATTAAACATACCTGCTCTGGTACCATTCAAAATACTTTCTTTGTAACCAGTTGAACTTCCGTACAATCCAAAGTGTAGTACCCGGAGTAAAACAAAAATGGATAACGACGGTCAAAAAATGTTCCAAAGTCAAGCAAGAAAAGGCCCGTACAATGATGGTTTCAATGTGTCTCGAAGACAAAGTAGTACAAAAGTCGAAATGAAGTATAGATAGTCACCACACGCCATTTCGACACCAAGAAATGCACGACACGACGTTGCCGCCTGCAACTTGAAGTTGAGGTAAATATATTTAAGAAATAATTCACGGAGGCTGTGGTTTATCATTGTTTTACCACGGCGTGACCATTTATGTCGTATTATTTTATCCCGGGCGATAGCGAGGGATAAAATAACGACATAAATGGTCACCCCGTGGTAAAACAATGATAAATTACAGCCTTCGTGAATTATATTCTAATAAGGCAATTAGAGTACATTTATAATATTTTCGTACCTATAAATAACATCATTTCCACCATAAACTGGCTGTTCCGTCAATGTAACACACAATATATTGCAACGGATAATTATAGCGCGTGTCGCTATTTATAAGATTTATACGTCATATGCAATAGCTTTCCGGTGGGAGTTACAGTTTTGTAATTGGAATAGCCATTTAAAACACGCCCTTCTCAGCGCGTGTTGCTCATAGATAAATCATTTTTTTACCACAGTTGTGGTCTCAAAGCCTTTAAAGCACGTCATATTAGAATTTAAGTTTCAACATTTTCCTACGTACAGTGTAAATATTTTAGATCTGTGATAAATATCAAATGTTGATGCAGTACCTTTTTACATATGTTTACTATTGACCTTAGTGACCTATACCGAAATATGCACATTCATATCAGGAACAGACCATCATTTAACTTGAAGGGGGGGCCTTGGTTTTTTGTTTTGGTAAGAAATTTTTTTTTTCTGCGCAGAGTGCGGACAAAATATTTATTTTTTGAAGGCGTCCAGACAGAATATTTTTTTCATTACTGGCATTAATTTATATAATAGAAATCCTTCTTCGGAATATTTGTTTTCCTACCCTCTGCTTCCAAAATATTTTTTTCATCAAAAATCATTTTCAGAATATTTTTTTAGGAAAAAACCAAGGCCCCCCCCCCCTGCAAGTTAAATGTTCAGTCCCTTAGTCACCACAAGAATCATTTCGTGTTATACCAAGTTTTTTTTTTAAATGGAAATTTTATATTTAATTTGACATTTTATAATTTCTTTATTATTTTTTTTTCTCTGAAACATTAAAATTGTTGGCATAATTTAGCAGAATACCCTATCAATGTAGAGAACAGTGTCGTTTTTTATTATACATGTTTGCATCCATTGTAGGTTGTGCAACAAATATGGGAAGTGGTGTCAGAAATTTTGAAATGCAGTATGAGGACCAATAGTAATTAAAATAGTATGGTAATAGCAAATACTGGGCCTATTTAAATTAAATATGACACAAATTATTATTAGGTCAAGAGAATTCAAGCTACAAATGAATGGCCACACAATTAAAAAAAGAGGGGGGAATATTGGTGTAATTATAAAATCTGTTAACATATGAAAGGGGAGATAATTTTTAGTGTATTCAATTAAGTGTACTAAATAAAAGTGTGTTCAGTTCAGTGTGTTCAGTTTCTTCAAATGGACATAATTCAAATAAATTATTAAAATATAATGTCCTAATTACAGATCTTTTAAGGTACATACCCTGCAGTTAAGGTTGCGCATAATTCTAATGATTCTGCTCAGGTCACCAGTGTGGCTTGAGTAAGTGAGTAAGCATTGTAGCTCATTGGTACATGCATTTTGTAAACAAAATGAACTCTTTTCATGTAAAAGAAATTTCCCAGTAACAAAATAAAAGGTTTTTGCTATGTCAACATGCTATTTTTGTGTGGAATTTGCAAACTTTATACTTGATATAATAGCTATGAATGTTCTTTCTTTGTAGTTTTTTCTGCAATATTAGTTTTTGTGTTTTAACAGGAAAAAATGTACATCAAAGACAAGTAGGAATGAAAAATAAGAATAATAACATCAAGATCTTTTCTCGGAAAAACTTTACAAAGAACATTTTGACAAGTCCTGTTTTGGAGTGATTTTAGTTTCTATGAAGATTTGAAGGGAACAAATAACATTCAGCACCATATTATACTTGTTGTCAGCATTCAGCAGCAAACAACAACCGGGTGCCCTGAAGATATATATGTATTGTAAATCAGAGGCAGAAGCACTGTTTCTTCTTTTTGCGAAAAGCAGTTTGCCAAAAAATGAAAAAAATTGGACATTTAATATTTTTAGTAGGTGAAGCCAAACTGTCCACTGACAAATTAAATATTGTAGAGAATCTTATTAGTAAAGTTATATCTTATAACTTATATTTTATAGTTCTTTCTTCATAATCATCATATTCATTGTGTTGATTATGCAGTAGTAAAAAAAGAAACAGCTTTACCATTTTATGCATTGGTTTATAAATGTTGCTTTTTAACAGTTGTAAAGGAAAATGGCGATATTAGTTATATAGCACTTCTACATTAACTAAAACATGCTGTTGTAAAAAGTTCCATTTATTCTATTGTTCATATGAACATAGTTCTTAACTGTTTTTATCGCTTGTTATAATTACAAAAATAGTTACATTAAATTATTAAGGTATAGTTGAGGACATTTTTCTAAAACACATTGGAATCGCCCGTTTCATTACTCTTAATAATTTGTCAAAATGATTAAAAGATTAATTACATGTAACAGTGCATTAATCTAATTGACAATTAAACATGGTAAATTAGTTGATTGCTGCCCAGCGCGTCCCCAGATGGCGAATAAGTCATGTCCTCTCTTTTGCTTTGTCATGTAAGGCAACATTCAATTATTCAATCATATTTTCGTGGGGTTTCAAAGTCACTGACGAGTCTGCATTAGACAAAACGCGCGTGCGACATGGTAAATTTATACCATTGTTATCACGGAGGACATTGTATTATTTACATGAACTCATGTACACTTCATAAACACATAAACTAATATGTAAAGGGTAATTCTTTAACTTTTAAATAATGCTCTAACAACATTAAAAGTCATGAAAATATTGATCACATTTTAATGATACAACCTCCAAATTGATGTTGGTACCGCTTGAAAACCTGTTATCATTGCAAGTATACATGTAATGGATTCTCCCATTTGACTGTTTTTGTTCACGTTATATTTTGCGTAGTATTTCTAAAACACATTGGAATCGCCCATTTCAGTACTCTTAATAATTTGTCAAAATGATTAAAAGATTCTTTTTTCATCGTGTCATACTACTTCTCACCAAAATGATATAAGTCGGTTGATCGATGTGACGATGCTACATATGGCTGCGCATTCCGGTATCGTATAATTACAGTTCCGGGTCTGTCGGACACATCATCATATTAACATTTTGGGTCCGCTTTCGATAGATTTGTGTCTATAATTATAGGTCCGGTTGTAACGTAATATTAGTAATTCCACTGTAAACTCCCGTGTAGGCTACTTTTCTTTTAATATAAACGTTACCAATTTACTTGATCATTTCAAAATAATCTTGCATTTTTCAGATGTAAATCGCGGTTATCCGCCCCTTTAAGGGAGGTACACGACTTAATTAATCAACACACAAAAACACACACAGTATACAAGTAGTATGGTTGTTGTAAATATGAGACTATCATGCAAAGTTTTCTTTATTTTAAAACTCTTTGAAATCAATTGTGATGATTTTTTGAGGCTACATCCAATACGAGCAAAGTTTCTGACTCCCACAAAAGAAAATTATTAAAGCAATACAAGCAGACGTTTATTTTTGGTTGGTTATTTCAGATCGACAACGAAAACTTTCTGCGGCATTTGGAATTAATTTTTTTGTTGAAAAAACCTGAAACAGTAATAAATGGTTGGTGCCTATTTTCTGACTATTTTGCAAATTTCGGCTATCGGTGGTTCAACAAACTTGGGACCTGCAGGAGCATAACAACCACTATGTCAAGATTTTGACATAAAACTGAAGACTTAGAAAAATAATGTGCAGGTCTGTGCAGTTTAAATGAATGTTACGTACTTCGAATCTGTTTTGATTACAATAAAAATTATCCAACAAGTCAAAAAATAACTTTAATCTAAAAGAACATTGATAGAAACAAGTGCCTGTGAGCTGGCAAAAAATTAAAAAGAGCGACCACCAGAGCTACCTTAACGCATCTTCTGAAATAAACATTTTATTGCCAAATAAATTATTTTTTATTAGCAGTTGTATATCAATTGGGGAATTAAGATTCTAATTGGTTTTTTTTCACATCCCAGTCATTCTGTTAGTAGTTGTCGTGCTACATCAATACATAGACGAGATGTCGCTTTTACACTTGGAATTAATGGTATAAAGTACATGTCCCTTACAGTTGCCTCCAAGTCACGAAGAGCGTTCAATTTGTCTGTGTTACGATTTAGATGATGTAAACAAATACAACGTAGAAAATGAGCAAAAACTACAGGAGAAAAATCCCGTCCTTCATCCAAAACTATTGCTGACAATTCCGCGGGTATTATTGACGACGTCTGCTCAAAGATCACAAAACCAACTACGCACCATTTACAAGCACTTAAAATATTCATCCCATGTTCGTGCATCTCTATATTGAACTTTTGTTGTAAATTAGGGTCAATTTGGAATTCTAATAAAATCTTATCCGGTGTACATTTATGTAAACAATAGTTTAATACATAGAGACATTGTTGGTACTGTTTATGTGTGTAGAAGAATGATGCCAACAATAACCAACCGGACACAGCATCATGATTCAAACCGAGCAGTAGATAACATAAATGTCTCCGATAAGTTTGGTATCTCTGTGTATTTGTTAAATGGAAAGTTTCATTTATTTGACCACATTTTGCAGCCTTTTGAGACAGCATTAAAGCGTATATTTGCTTCCAAGGTAAATGTAATGAGCCAAACACTGATCGAAGTAATATCAAAGCTACGTCATGTATCGCAATTTTCCCCATCATACTTGTAATAAACACACTATGCAAAGCAGACACATAAGGCACAATGCTCGCTGGTGATTGGTGAATTACATAATTAAAAGAACTAAACAATTTTGTGTGTAAAACACACTGCAATCCACTATTATAAAGACTTTGTAGAGTTTTTTTTAATGAGTCATGCTCAAATTTACTGAATCTGTTTTTAAGTAAATCTAGCCCTGGCATAAAGTAGTGTGAGCACGTGGAATAGGTAACGCAGTACACTAATCTTCTGAAACACCGGTCAAAACATTGGATGAGATTGTGTGGTTTCCATGTTGATTCCGTCCATTCCTCTGACACCCAAAACATTATAGTTTTTAAAATGTAGGAAAACAAGAGATCCCCATATTTTGGTTTTATAAAATGGTTTAAAATTGTTTTCAGTAATACGTAACATAGTAACTGGACATGACTGAATGATTGAACAAGTATTTTTTCTGCAACATTAAAGGAAATGCGAAACTCTAATTCTTCTCGTGGAGAGTTTTTACATCCTATAGGCACGAAAAATACCCCACATTGTACAATAGCCTCTATCAATCTATTATTTGGCCATGACAGACGTAACCTGCTTAGCCATTCGTGAGCTTGCACGATCCATGTTTTGCAATGGAAGCAGTGTACTAAATCAAAACGTCCATCTGACCGGCATGGTCCGTGTGTAACAAATTTGTCATATATGGTGTGGCCTATGAACATTTCTCTTAACAGTGTACTTGATACAAAGGTTTCATGTCCAATACTGTAACACCATGTACCGATTGGATGGTGGTATATGTCATTATTATCGTACAATTTAAGTCTAGTATACCCAGGTGTAGTATCAGTGGTATCCATTATTAGAGGTATTGTCTTTTGTCTGCTCTGTTGATGTTTGTTTAGGCCTTCTATGTTTTCATAGACCTGACATTCATTCCAAACAATCATAATATCACAATCACTTCCACTCAGATCCAGTCCTTCAGCTGTACTCCCACTCCAGATTACAGTAGTCTCTTTTCTCTTATGAACATAATCACATGCGTTATAAATCCTCCTTTTCGTTCTCACTATATCCTCTGAACCAACCACTGTACATAGGTAGTTATATAATGATAATGATAATTCTTGGTTGTTTACATCCATTCTTGCTTAAATGAAAAGAATTATACTAGACAATGTTTGAAAAATCATGCTATATTTATTATTTAGTTTATGTTGACTTTATGTGCTCGCATAAAATAGAATTTGTTTAAAATAAATTCTCCTAAATCTAAAAAGTATATTTTATCGGTCTGAAATTCATTTTTAGACCAAAATAAGGAGGTCAGACGTTATATGAATAAATTAAAAAGTTCAAACCTTAACAATACAACTTTGTTAAAGATTTCATAAATTATTATGCCCACGGAGGGGGGGGTAACATTTATATATATATATATATATATATATATATATATAAATGTTACCCCCCCCTCCGTTGGGAATAATAATATATGAAATATATATATATATATTTATATATATAAAAGTCTAAAGAGTCTACCAACCAGCAGGCTTATTAAGTATCGGATCGACAAACATGACGATACAGCATAAACAAAAAATAATATACAAGTCTAGAAGATTATGCAACGATACACATGACGGTGTTTCTTGTCAAAAATTTAGACAAAGACTGACCAACGAATGGCCTTAGTCATTGAATGTCAATATAAATAAATGACGTAAACAAGTCGTAACATATTGATCTTGAAATTTCTCCTTTCCAACTTGCAAATTAAGCCCAACTATATATAGTTGGGCTTAATTTGTAGACGTATATATAAATATTTGATATTAACCCTGTATTTCTGATGTTTCAGAAATCCGCTGGATAGATATATTATATGGTTGTCACAATACTTAGACGTTTGTATATATATGGTAATACGGATTCGTTTCACTTTTTTACCTCTCCAAAATATATCATTTGGTAGTTGTAAATTATCTAAATATATCCATGCCTCATTTCTCATCTTATGCATTTTAAGCAAATGTAAACCTTAGTGATTTTACAAAGTGTTCCATTAACATCACTTGATCATTTTTGAAGTGAATGGACTAATTTGTCGATGGGGATATGCAGTAATAAAATATATGAATCATAGGTCTGATTTAATATGATTAGGTCCAGTTTTATAACGTCCGAAAATATTTGGTTAGTGTGGGTTTTCAAATCTCCGTCCGCTGACCCGTACTTAAAAGTATCCCTAAATACCCCCCCCCCCCCCGTGATTATGCCAAAGAGGAACGTATTTCAATATATTATGTATTTTATGTCAAATTTACATGTGTGACATACTGTTTTAGTAAATAGCTTCCACTCGAAGACGATTAAAAGTATTACAACATTTTAAAAAGTCTAAATTTAAATCGTAGCTATATAAGAATCGACCGAAATAAATTATTGCAATATTGGGCTATCGCTCGGTATAAAAGAGTGACAGATCTGACCATGTTTTAAATTAGAAATCGCTGACAAAAGTTCTATTTCATGTAGACAGTATACAATATAGCAGATTTATTGACTTTACTTTTATAATTTAATGAAAACTTACTGTGTTAATTTTTTGTAATTTTAATGTCTAATAATCGGAATTCCCAGTGAAACTACTTTCGGTTTGTAAAAAACCGGTGTCGTATTAAAATAATCCTACATATGTACGTACTTCAGTTAATACAGATCTAATCACACCTTACGTTTGTAAATACATGTACATACTTAAGATACATGTGCATTTGTTTACTTTTAAAATAATTGCACAGTGCAGAAATTTAATATTTCCACTGGAAAAATACAAAGTACTGCCTACAGGTAGAGTCTTATTTGTTTGAAGCGCATTTTTTTTGTTTTTTTGTTTTTTTTTGGGGGGGGGGTTGGTTTGAAAATTACATAAAGGTCTTTTACTTATGGATAGCAGTCAGGCTTCCCCCGTCCACTGCGCTGAGTAGCTGTGTGGATGGAACTTTGGGATTTACTCTTCGACCTGTAACGCCTGTTGATAAAATATGACTAATTGCAATTGTATGCATATCCATAGACGAATTGCAACTTTATTGAAGCTCTAAAACATGTTAGTTATTTAAATTTTACATACTTTTGTGACTACCACTTCCGCAGGTGGCGGATAGGGTAGGCCCTCTCGTTGGGTTTGTCAGGTCGTAATACGAAGAAAATTGCCGCGACCGTAGTAAAGACTAAAGAAAAAACTACAATGCCACAAAGCATTTGAACTGGTACGAAATAACAACAATTTGCAACGTGATTTTTTGTCGGCTGCTCGGACCACGTATGCTTACTATCGAATGAGAAGTATTTTAAAATCAGTCGGAAAGGTGGCCAAATGATTTTCATTATGTTCCGTGTCGTCTTATAATAAACAATTATCATTCTCGATTGTATATAAACCAATATACATCCGTATACAACGACGTTCTCCCTAGGAGAAAAAAGTATAAACTTATGTCCGCGGTAGTACAAAGCAAAGTCACGTGACATCATATTAAGTTTCAATAAAATCAGTATTTAGCATTCCTAGGAGTGACGAAAACACACAGAATACAAAACATACAGTTAAAGGATAAATGGAAGGGGATGTTGGATCAATGCATTAAAAATATGTGTATTGACATGGTCACGTGGAAGGGGGGTATCGGATGTTCTCCCGTTTAGAGCCAGTATTCTGTTAAATTGAATAATGGATATCCGATCATCGACATACCGAGAAATAACAGTCCAAAAACAAAGTTTTCGTATTATGTAAGTCATTATCTTATAAATCATGCTGCCTTGTGTTAAATGTGTTCCTATAAGACCTCTCCTTAAACTTGCACAACTCATAAAACCATTACATAGGGGAGGGGGGGGACAGATAGAAAATGTAATGCCCCGTATCGGGATCGTAACGAACACTTATAATATAGTCTTGCTTCAGATAAGCCTTTTTTTACTAATACTGATGAGCCAATCTGGATATCTTTTAATAATTCTTATCTTACATTCGTTTACGTTTATAGTCTTTTTTTGATGGGTCAAAAAGCCTTAAACCAAAATTTCACAGATCCGTTCATACTTTGATGAACGACTTTTGGGGAACTACTTTTTTCTTGCTAAAAGAAAACAAATATGGCGGCCATGTGTCGTGTACGCTTCAGACAATAAATTAAGTCAGTACACTAGAATTTTGGCGATTCAAATTTCTTGATCGATGTATCGCTTAAACGGAAAGCTATTTATTGAAACAGCTGTATATTATTATTATTATGAAATCATTTGTTTAATAGAGAAATACATACAGGAAAATATTTTAACAGTACACTTAGCTTTGATCCATTGAACACATTGCTGAATTCGAATGTGAACGAAATGCGAGTGTGAAGGTATACATGAAAAATACATTAGAATTGCGTTTCTGGTAATTTTAATTATGAATCATTTCAAATACACACAATAGCCGTAACGGTAAAACTACCTTCTTTTTTCTCGGTCACAACAAATCAACGAAATAAGCAAGATGAACGGATTTGTCAAAACTCCATGTCTCAGCACAGCTCCATCAATTTTCATTGATAAATCCATTGAACAGTTGACAGCTATTGTTTTCCATGTTCGTATTTAAGAAAGAACTTCTAGCTAGGTTTACGTTGCGTTTGAACAGATATGACGTTAATATAAACCGCGGGTACAATAGGAATATTAGAATACGGAATATTGTTTCTTGTTGAGTCGTATTTTGTTTTTATAAATAATCTTCTCGGCGAATCGTAAAATGTATCTGTTGTCAATGCCAGTTATTCGCTTCAAAACGACCACGTCTTCGTCTTAAATTCATTGTATATATTCCTACGCGTCACACACTTATAATGAAATTTTATTTTGGTAAAAGAGTGTAAATATATAAAAACAATTTTGGAAGAGTTATAAGGATTAAACGCTATTTTTCGCTAATTCATCGATGTAAGAACGAGGTAGACTCACTAACTTATTATAAACGGCCTTCATCCGTTTATTTGTTTCTGAGTGAGTCGACCTCGTTCATACGTCGATCCTATAATAAAATAATGTACTTTAAACCACTTTTCACTTAAACGTAAGAACGCACAAAGACAAAGTGGAAACTGTTTGCTTAGCCTTCAACAAAACTGATGGGTCGCATAAAATCTCGATCTGACTTCAGTTTTATCATAGGTTTACTTGATGGATCAGAAATTTTATCTCACAACTTGTACATACCTATTACCAGTAACAACTGCTGATTAGAACCGGTTAATTAATAGGTCGACTCTCATATGGTATCAGTCACGGTAACGGTTAATACATGTATGTTCTTTGCAATTTCGCATAGAACGCACGTCAACAATTAAAATTAGCAATAAGATTACGAGTAAAATCCTGACTCGGGGGCGTGAGCTTGACTCCAGCTTGAGTTAGCCAGGATTCCAATGCCTCTTGTTCTGCCATAAGTCGTGGTTTTCACCCGACTCCTGAAGTCTTTCACACACAACCATACAATTGACGACACAATACGTCTATAATATACATACGTTATTATTAATATTGGGTAAGAAATAAAGCCTTGCCATATGTACTCCACGTTGTGTAAGTCGTAAAACAATTGCGATGAAACGCAATAATTATTGCGATTTAATGCAATAATTATTGCGATTAAATGCAATAATAATTGCGATTAAAGGCAATACTTTGCTATTAAATGTAAAACTTATTGTGATTAAACGCAAAACATTGCATTTAAACGCAAAATTATTTCGATTAAACGCAATATGTATTTCGATTAAACGCAATACTATTGCGATTAAACAGAATACTTTTGCGATTAAACGCAATACTATATATAGCGATTAAACGCAATGCTTTTGTGATTAAACGCAATAGCATTGCGTTTAAACGGAATACTTTTGAGTTTAAACGCAATACTGTTATGATTAAACGCAATTATTATTGCGATTAAATGCAATTATTATTGGGCTTAAATGCAATACTACCTGGGTGAACGCAGTGTTGCTAATAAATGAGAATATGAGAATATGGATTCACCGCCATCACCACCAGGGTAAGAAACAAACTATAATGGGACCTTATAATTGTAAACTGGGCTGATTTTTTACGTTAAAACTATTCTGTTTACTTTTTGTAATAATTAATTAAGAAAGATACTGAACAAGTATTTTTAACCATGTATGCACTACACAATTTCCATCTGTAAACAATAGACTTGGCACAAAATAACATTTATTTCTTTTTGTTTTGCATTAAGGTTGTTAAATACAATGCACAACGATTGTCCAAATAAGTCAAATACGGAGCTGTCCGGAGACTTAAATTGGCGCGTGTGATGCATGTAACTTAGACCTTGATGTTGTAGACGTTTTAATCATCACTTGATGTAGAAATGAAATGAAATGACTCTTATTGGCAAAAACGAGTCTGTTTAGTTTGAATTAAATCAATCTTCTCTCTTTAAAGCATACATGATGTGATTCTGTCGCAAACACATGTATATATCTCAATATGTCTAAAACACACTAAGGCCTAAACTTGTTTATGAAACGGATCAAACCGAATGCACTCAATCTTTTACTAGCTTCCACCTTTTTGTTATTTTCACTGACAAGCGACAATAGCATAAGGGGGAAGCTAAGTGAAAGATTAAATTTTAATTAGATTGGAATGACCCAGACTTAATTAAAAGATATGGTTATTCTGTCACATGTTGCATAGCAGATGTGTATGCTTAATACGCTGTCTAAAATCGCTGATACGTTTATAAAACATTCCATGACTAAAGAATAAAAATTCCCTGCAACTATAAATATGTATTTTAACTTATATAGGCCAGAAAAAATATGACACCCTTTACTAGCCAATAATTACAGCAATTGACAATTTTTATCTAAATGCTAAGACTCGTGTTCTAGGTCGAACACCTGTGAATATATTTTTGTTTTTGTTTGAATGTTGTTTAACATCACTTTGAATTTTTGAACTATATTATGGCGTCCAGTTTTTATTCGGGGAGGAAACCGTATTACCGGGAGAAAACCCCGGACCTGCGAAAGGAAAACTGGCAATCCTTGTCAATTAAGATTGACAACTAACTACCATAACAACTTGGCCACAGAGGCCTGACACTGAAAATGCAATTGTTGATCTTACAAAGGCAAACACTCCTGACTGTGGTCATCTGACAGCTCAAACCCAATATAGATTGTTGTACAGCTCATTTAGTTGAACATTTCATCAATTGAAATTTTTTCTTTACCTTCTATGGTCCTTAAGTTATAGACAAACAAAACGATGATAATAACAATTGTTCTTTTTATAAGGAAAATGACTAAAGGAGTCATTTCAATTGGGCAAGTACTCCTGCTCCACGCGTGACACCGCTATATCCCACAGGTTGAAATCCTGTTTGTCAAATCGGGGTAGTGATATTCAGAAAGAAAGTGATTAAACAAAAGGAAAAATCGATTGTCAGACAGATATTCCGCAAACTAAGTGATGATGCAATCTAATTAAAATTATATCTTCTCTTGGCTCCCCCCTTTTTGCTATTGTCGGCAAGGCGACAATAGCAAAAAGGGGGCAGCTTAGCGACGAAATTTTAATTTTAATTAAATTGGTGACGATGGCGACCCCTTAAAAATATCTAAGTAATGACTTCAATCTTGCCATTGTGATCCCCTTGTTTAATTGGCTTTCCGTCGGTACTCTCTCTTTTATTGAGGATTTGTTTGTTATGCAAGCCATCGTCACACAACTTCAACTCAATGGTGAGTCTTGTAGAGCTTTTGATGCTGAAGAAGGGGGCTCACTTCAGATTTCCTCTATCTATTATACTTTTGAAACTACATGTACATGTATAACCAAAAAACCATTGACCGCGGCTGTTCTATTTTTAGCTAAGGCAGCCATGTTGGTTGGTCAGCTGTTATGGTTTGTGCAATTTTGGTAGAGGACATTTTACTGATGATGTGTGCAAATTTTCAAAGTATTCCCTTCAGTGGTTTTAGAGAAGATTTTGTAAAGAAAGTTAACCTCAATGATGATGGACGACAAGAGATATCGATAGCTCACATGACCCTTCGTCAGGTGAGCTAAAAACGCCAATTTGGCATTTTTAAGGGTGATAACTGCTGTGACTAGTCATCGGACAAATTCAACCCAAATTTAGGTTTTTGTAGTTCTTTTTTTATACAGGAAAGCCGTTTTTAGGAAAGAATTCATTTGTGCAAGTATTTAAGTACAGGTAGATACATGTACTCTAATGGATGTTTGATGTGTATGGCAAAGTTTGGTTTCATTTGGTTCAGTTTTCAGACAAGATTTTTTTAAAGTTGAAGAAGTAGACAGACACAAAGTAATGAAATGCCCACCTGGACCAAATAATTTGGGGGTTAACACTAGTTTATAAAAATAAAATCATATGGGTTCGTATAAAATTTCGTATGAAGATGTATGCTTAACAATCATACATTGTACACTTTCACCTATATATTAAATATGCAGAAGATAGTTGCTGATAAAAGTACAAATCAAGGTATCATCTACAAAATGTTACACTATTTGTTTTCATTATGAATAAAACAGGACGTCAAACAGAATTGCTTCCAATCAACCCTAAAAATGCCACAAATGAATAACTAAGGCCAAATAAAAAACTAAGGCCAAGGTGAAAAGACAACAAACAGAACAACAACACTGTCCCTCAAGGCAGTTGGCGAGCTTACAAACATCTAATCGAAGATGAGAGTTCTTGCTTCCATAAGCTTCAACATCGTAGATATTTTTACAAAACTAACTTTAAAGAACTTCTTAATTTTTAGGACAAAATAACACAACATATATCTCCTTTTTTATAAGTAACTTTCAAAATATTATGAAAGAAAATTTAAATATATATATCATCTTTTTCACCAACATGCTTCAATCATGAAGTTGCTCAACCTTCTTGCTCCAACTGTACATCATACCAATAGAATTCTTATATATAGCTGTGTGTATGATATCATAAGATATCCATAATCAAAACTTTAGAATCCAAGATCTTTTGAAAGTGCTCCTTTTAGTAGGAGACAGTTGTCATAGCTTTTTTATACTTCCAGAACACACCCACATGTGTGGGCTACCGGTTTAAACTCAAAACTTGGCATTGGTTGTGTCTGTTACCCGAGTACAATGTCGCTTTCCGTGCATAATCGAACAAACATCGTGAGCCTTTCGGGGCAGCATGTTTTTAAAAAGCGTTTTAAAAACTCACTAATATCCTTTTCTGTATTTGTCTTTTCTTTTGGGAAGTCTTAAGCATTCAGCACCTTTTTTATTGTTACCTTACTTTCGTCTTAAATGGTTTGAAGATATGTAATAAGCAGTTTCAAATGCCCCTGAAATATTGGTGCCCAACACAGAGCAACAAATAATGGCTTTTGAAATAATTCATGATTCGCAACATCAATTATAAATTGTTGAAAATTTTTCTCACTATTAAGAATTCTTAATTGGAAGCTGCTCAAGGCATCAATAACTTCATCTTTTGACACACAGTTGTAATCATCTAGCGCCGCTCTAACACACTCTCGATCTATTATTGGCAAATAGTCCAAAAATGAAGTTATCATTTCATCTTCCGTTGGGGATGTCTTGTAAATACATTGCTCCAAAAACATTTTGGATATTTGTATAGGCATGTATTTTTATTGTTTATAACACAGAACAACGGCCTTCCAAACAGGCCCCCACTCTATTTCTATCATAATATGCCAATAGTTGGTATTTTGATATCAAAGTCTTTCGTATGTTTTAGATAAAACGTTTCCCAGAATTCACTCATCGCATCACGAAATACACCCTATGAGTCCTCACCCTTCTCACCGAGAATTGTAATCACAAAAGAATCAGTTCTATAGATTTAATGTCTCTTTCATTAAAAAAAATCATTCCATCGTTAAAAGCATTTCCTCTCTTTAGAGCCACTTGTTTTTTACACTCAGTAAGGGGAATTGTTTCATCTGGGTCACTTGGCATAGGCAATGTGTCAACCTCACCACTTAAATCTGAGTAATTTTGTATATCATCTAATATGCCAAAGTTGTTACTTTCAGAATAAACTGCAAAAGAAACACTGGGCAGAACGACATCTTGTGACAAAGCCTCTATTGGGAGACTATACGTATGAAAAGTCTCATGCAATGGCAGGATTACTGTTTCTTGGCTTTGATTTGTCGGCATTTCCTGTATTTCAGTAACTTCGACCTGCTCTGTTAGCCATGTTTTCAAATTGGAATTTTCCTTCCTTAAAGGTGTACTCGTATGGTAACTTTTATGTGATATCATAGTATCAGGTAGTTCCCATTTGATGAATTATAATTGTTGCCTGACATAGGACTTGAGCCATCTGTGTTACCAAATACAACCGCAAGGTGGTTATTTTGGCTGCCAAATACAGTTCTCCTATAGTTTCTGTGGTCATTTCTCTTTGTGAGAAATCTGCTAAAGAGAATGTAAATTCGTGTATTTTACCCACCGGACTTGAGCCAACTTTGTGTTACCAAATACAACCGCAAGGTGATTATTTTGGCTGCCAAATACAGTTCTCCTATAGTTTCTGTAGTCATTTCTCTTTGTGAGAAATCTGCTAAAGAGAATGTAAATTCGTTTATTTTACCCACCGGAGAATTTCCATTCGAAAAGAAAAGAGGTATAACATCTTTCATAACTTGCTCTTTGATAAAATCCTTTGGAAGCTGGCGTTATCTTGTACCACCTCCCCTTGGGTTCCTTACTTGTTTTCCTTTAAGAATCCAGCCAACTTCTATCTTTTTTTTTAAAATTCTGAATTGTTGTTACCGATTCTTGCCATCTTTAATTTTTTTGGCATGTTGTTTTAAATCTTGTGACTCGTCCTCACTGCTACTTTTTTCCTTTTGATGCCGTATTCCCATTTTTTCTTAATGCCTGCAGAACCAATGACTTCGGTTTTTTCTTCTTTATTTTTATTTTGTGATCTTCAAGAAACATTTTCAAATTTATTCGATCACCAATCTTTGGCAAAAAATAGCCAAATCATTCTCTGTCATTTTCTCTAATATTGCAAATGAGACCTACAAACAGAAAATAAACATTTATTATTCTTATTAACCTTTGCATATTGAATAATTAACAAAACTAGTACTCTATATGTTGCCACTATTTTCCACTCATATTCCCAAATGTGTCCCAAATACCACGTTTCAACATAAAAATAATTTTTACTATATTTATCTTGAGGTTTTTCCATTTTATTAGTAAGAACAAAAATGTCCATCAACCGGAAGTTCTAATATACTAGTAGCCACACAACCAAAGGCTCACAAGAGCCTGTATTGTTCACATGATTTATAGAGGCCATGAAGTTGTCATTTCCCTGGCATAAATAACACCATTTTTTCTAAGACCATCCAATGAATCTTGCTGTTTGGTTTCAACTGGTTTAATAGTTTCAAATATGCAATAATTCTTTTATTTTCATATAGGTTTCTTTATTGAACAAGAGCAAGTCCCCTACCGGCAATTAAAATTATCCAAGTCATAATTTCGTCAAAAATCATTGAACCGGTATGATATTCAAACCAGATATAAACTCATAGGCGATGACATACCAAATAGCAGCAAGCATTTGTGAAAAAACGTCAGGAAAACGTGTTTGACGGACAGAGTGCAAACTTACATGTATAGTCCCGTTTTCTGCCAAGCATGTCGGGTACTAATTAATTCCTACAATTGCAGCCATCATGGATTTTCAATCAAATAAACAAGAATAAACTTTAAAAAAACCTCCAATAAAGAGTCACATACAACATGGCTTGAAACAGCTTTGCAGTTTCTGAAAAGATGGCATTTTAAAATTTTGCCTATACCATTTAGTTTAGTTTAAACATATTTTATTTGCTTAGAACAGAATATGGATTGGACACAAGTAAATCATACTTCTAAATTCCTCTACAGATCACAATATTTACATTTAACATTTAATACTTATGAGAATGAGTGGAATGAGCGGATACTTTTTTTATATCACCAGTAAACTTCAGCTAGCGAGGGTGATAATGTGCAGGTTATGAGTTTAGTTTGGCTATTTTCCCCATCCTTCGATAACTTTTATTTTTGCATACAATGCATCGCGAAATTATGTTTCAGAAATAACAATTGTCACTTTGTAATATTTACAAACAAACAATAGATTTCAATACATGTCTATGGAAAGGACAAGTTTACCTTCTCTTCTTTAATTTTTATGGTTTATTTGTGGGTACCGGTAATCACTAGAAGATAGTCCTCAAGATCAGACTCCATCTTAGTTCTGAAATAGATATCTATCACTCTTAACACACTACATAGGAGACGCGTCTGTTGATTGATAAGATGGCGTGCAGTTAAAGCTTTAAAGGGTAATTGACAGATTAAAAAACTCAATGACACAGCTAACTAGAAAGTACCTGTATCATAACATTTTAAATTATCAATAAACTAGGAAAAGTAATGCCTATACAGCTGTATTATAACTGATATTAAAATAGCACTACCTTGGAAATGGAATTGTGTCTGTAAGACACAAACAACATCCCCGCCTGACCAGCGACATGAGGGCATGTTGCAACAAGCTGAAATTTTAAGAAAATTAAATGAAAATCAAAATCCATTGATGCTGCACCCCTTGATTATGTACACAAAACATTCTGCAAAAAATAAATGTTGTAGCCCTAAAACTCAGTGTAGGAGGGGTTAGCTGGACAAGCCAATCTGGACCCACGGATGGACAAGGTAAATTAATATGATCCCCCCACCCCGAATTATAGTTTGGTGAGGCATGGAATCTTGTGAAAAACATTGGTCCTTATTTCGTTAAAAAGGTTTATCTGTTCAGTGCACAAAATGAAAAATATATTAATCTGACCCTCAAATTGCCTATTGAAACAATTTTCCGAAATGTAAAAAAGCTACATGTAGTTAAGAAATTGATTGCTTTTTTGGTCCATGACTAGATGTACATGTATATGACACAGAAATAATGAATATGTTAATAAAAATAGGTGTGATTTTAAATTGTCCTGCTATCTATGCAAACATGGTGCAGACTGTTTGCTTACAAATTATTCTATAGGGGTTCAAATTAGCATTTGTGACCGGAAGGTCCCGGACCTTCTGGAAACAAAAGTTGAAGGTCTTCCAGTAAAAGCAATAGGTCCTGCCTTTCCTTCAGTTGTCATTATGCGAGATTTTAACACTGAAGTGAAACAAGATCTTGATGGTCCACTAGAATGATGAAATGACAGTTTTAAACAATGTCATGTAACCAGGCTTAAAAATTAACTTCTTAAGCTACATGCATTGTACAAATTGTGTAAATCTTACAAACTTTTTTAAAATTATTTATTTCCTCCATAAATTTTTGTTAAATATATTTAAACTTTTAACTTGATACAGAGTATACTTTAAGTCTTGTTTTGGATTATTGCAACAATGAATGTTCTCTTTTTTAAACTGAACAATGAAGTACACAAGTTGAGTGAGAGTTTAACTACATTATAATTAATTGCATCATTCTTCAACATATATCATGTAATCAATAGAAAATAAACTGTGGCAAATATTTAAAATCAAATTAAATATTTTAAAAGGGGCTGATAATCTTCTTATTTTTATAATGTTTAAGTCTTTGCTGTCATTATTTCAACGCAAGCAGCATGGTATTTGCAACTCTGGCACCAAATTTCATATCCATTCCAGAGACGGCTTTATTTTCTTTTGCTTGAACTGATTTTCACTAGTATTTTAGTCTACACTATATGTGCATTGTGCAAAGCAAAGTAAGAAAGGAACAAGGTTACAATCGTTAAAAAATGGCTGTTCATAAACACAATAATACAACGATTTCAAATGCAAATAGCAATAAAAATTCTATTCCCGATCTGGATAATTATTAAGCTACTTAACTGAAAGTTATATTAAAGTTTAACGAAAAATGTTGCCAGAGATCACATTTTGTTTTCAAAACTTGAATTTGAAGACACACTTAAATCTGAAAATTCGTGTTAGCATCCATTAATTTCGGACATTTGTGACACCCAGTGTGGGAAACACAAACAATGAATTAGATACAAACGTCTATCTGAATAACAAATAATTTTTTAATTTGGCTGAAACTTAAAAAAACACTGCCTCATAGTCATAAAGAACGAAAGTCCGTCGGATTCAGCTAATAACCAAACCGTAAGTCCGATCAAAAATTAGAATGGTCCCGGACAATTTGATTGTGCTGAATAATTGAACTTGATCATCATTTCATAGTACTTAACAGAAGTGCTAAGTTTAAATAAAATCTGCTGAGACTTTTCAAGTTATCATCTGGAAACCACGGAGGCATAGACAGATGGACAGACACTTATATCCATACGGAGGTTATCTCATAATACCCTTTCAATTTGTGTGCGGAGGGAGGGGGTATAAAAATTACCAGTATAAATGTCTCAACAAGAGTAAGGATGGGGTCTGCAAACATCTGAAAAAGAGAAGGGAGGTAAGAATACATATCTTTTGCCTTCGACTCCTTTACTCACAAATTTTAATTTTTTTTCAGGTCATATTTCCGATCCCAAATGATATTTGGTCCTGTGTAAGAACAGTCTAGTTTTCGCCAGACCTATAAAATCCATGATGATTATTACAACCCAGCTGACGATTGTACATATTAGTGACACAAAATAAGTAAAAAGAAGTGTAAAATAAGTTGGGCTGAAGCGTCTGAATTATGAAAATTAGGTGAAGTTGGGATTAAGCGGTACAAATCAGTGGATTTGAAGTGGAATATGCAAATTAGTTGTCAGCGGTAAAAAGAGCGGAATATAGTAAAATGTACAAAAGCGGATTTTAGGTGGTTATACCAGCGTGTTTTAAGTGTATGATCTCAGCGTACTTTAAGTTGAAGATGTCAGCGTGTTTTAAGTTGGAGATGTCAGCGTGTTTTAAGTTGGAGATGTCAGCGTACTTTAAGTTGGAGATGTCAGCGTGTGTTAAGTTGGAGATGTCGGCGTGTTTTAAGCTGGAGATGTCAGTGTGTTTTAAGTTGGAGATGTCAGCCTGTTTTAAGCAGGAAATTTAAAAAGTCTGTTTCAAGTGTTAGCCTTTCATGTGTAAATAAAATTGTAATTGTCTATGTGGAGATGAAGCATACAAGATATTAAAATTTTCAAATTTGGTGTAGGTCAAACTGTTTTAGAGCTAAAAGCAGCATTACTGTGCTCCATGAGTTAAATCTGAAATTTGCCATTTTCTAAACCTGTCTTTTTTATACTTGTTTTTGTGTAGCTCCTGCTTAATTCTGTTTAAAGGATTAAAAAATTATTAAAAAAATACAATCATATAAGTTTATTTGAGCATTCATATTTATAGCTGCATAATGTAACCTTTAAAACATAACATAATATAATTATGAAAATAACTATTTACAAAAAATTTACAGCATAAATACAAGTTTTAATTGACTTTCTGTTTTAGTTTTTTCTCGTCTTTCTGCTCTCATCTCTTCCTAATTTCTCTTTTGATGCACTATCATATGCAGCACATAACTCTGAAATCACAATGATTTTCATTTAATGTACAAATATTTCCAAGAATTATGTAACATTTCCAAAGATAGCTAAAAATTTTTACTCTGATACTAAAATAAACAATCGTGTATTAAATATTTAAAGATATTTATACAAACATAGAAAAAGACATATATAATTTACACATTTGTAACACAATGAACATGCAGATGTAAACTTGTTTGATAGAGATTTTTTCCAAGAAAAACTCATTTGAGTTATCTTCTCCTAATATGAGTTGCTTCCCCTTCTTAGAAGCATTAAAGTTTAAAACCTAATAAATGAGTATGTTATATGTGTAAACAACTGTTATTTGATATTTTGTGGGCTCCTTTAAGAATAAAAGTAAAAAAATGTCTCCTGACTTTAGTATTAGTTACATTTAATAAAAATATAGCTCAATGAAAATGATGTTCTATAAGTATACTTACTTCATGAACTTACCAGTGATCTTAAGTGCTTTCTTTAAGCTTACTCTCTAAAAACTTGATTATTGTTTCCAGATCTAAGCAGCTTACAAACTACAAATACAAATGTATATAAATTGTTTCATCTCAGAAGCAAACACCATTATAAACCTACATTTACAAAATTAAAAATAAAATAAAACAGTCAATGTGAATTAAAACTTGAGACATATTTATGTTGTAATATTGGGGAAGGAAGCCAGAGTAAAAGGATAAAACCAGACCTTAGGTAGGAAAACTGGCAATCCTTGTCAATTAAAATTGGAGTCGATCACACCCTAGCTGCCTCAGTGAGACTTGAACTGGCAACCTCAGTGTTTAAATATTTCTAGAAAATTTACGATATATATATCAAATGACGCCAGTCATTTACAGGTTGTAAAACAGAAATGGAATAGCTATTCTTTTATTAACATTATTACACATGGACATACAAGAAGAATTTCTGTTACCCTGGTTATGTTGTTTTGACTGAATCGGTGAGCAGGTTTGGTAGCTGTTCCTTGTATTGGTTTTTTCACAGCAATAGTTAGGGTGGCCTTTGGAATTCTTAGTCTACAAAATAATAAATGAAGACAATCAGCAATATATGACCATTCTTAAATCAGCTACACAATTCTCGGCACAATACAAATTGAATATAGTGTAATTTAGATTTCTCAGTTAAATTCTCAAATCTTTCAACTATACCCTCAAACGATCCCTCTATATCTTTCAGAACATGTTATCTGATAACTTATATGTCTTGAGAGCATTTCACAATTCATTTGTACCTTAACGATTCCCCGCATCACGCACTAAGATAATAGGCTTATTGCTATGCTTCTTTGTATATATATATTGCTAGTGTTTTAATTTATACCCTTAATTATATCCTTATAAAAATGCCAGCCCATGGTTTATGTGCATGTGTTCTTGATTGTGTTTCTGCCTCTAATGCTTGCATTTATGCTAAGTAACACTATAGCATTTGTTCCTTTTTTTGTTTGCCGTGCTTTTTGTATGTTTTCACTTAATGCATAGAATTTATTCTATGGACCATAGTAATATGGTCATGTACAGCTGGGACTAGTATAACTAACTTATGTAATCACAGGTGTGAGGAACAAATGGTTCAATAAACAACGATGTCATAAGGTGTAAATCCCTAGGTAGCTAATACCCATGTCATCATATTATTTGTCTAATTGGTTAAAGCCATAAATATCTGGCACTTTAACTTGGTATAAGTTGATTTATAGGTTCCTGTAAACATCAAAGAAAAAAAATACAAAACTGTTTCGATTTTAACTCACTGGGACCAGTTCATATAATTTTATAATTCATAAAATCAGGTAAGGTTTTTTTTTCTTTTTTATTTATCTATCATTAAATACGCAAATTTATAAATATATAAACATAGTGCCGGTAACCAGAGTCTTAACAGACAGCGTATTGCCGAGTGGCGTCTTTCGATGGTCGAAAACACGATCATATCCGTGTCGACACTTGTTCGGTAATTAAGTATTGACGCGACAATGAAAAGTAGACGATATCGTTAGATTCCAGTCCCGTTGATTTATAGGTTCATGTGTACAGATATATATGACCGGTGACGTGCGTATGAACGATAATGCCAGATCATCACGACAAAATTCATGTTGCTTTCATCAGTATGTCGTTTTCTTCGTTATGTATAAATATGTCGACTGTAAATAACAATCCTACTTACTTAATTTACTGAACCAAAGCGTAACACTTGTCCATGTTTTGAATAATTCAAATTATGCGCGGGCAAATCGACGTCACAAGTTTACACAGATTAGTCAGCCGAAAAAATATACAAAAAATTACCCAATAAAACAAACAATTATGTGTCCAAACAATTTGTTATAAAATATAATTACATATGTAAAAAATAAGAAAAAATAAATAAATACATTAAACATACTTGCTCTGGTACCATTCAAAATACTTTCTTTATAACCAGTTGGGGTTACACTAATGTCCTGAAACTTACCTGGAATGTCCTGAAAAATGTCCTGAAAACGGAGATAAATGATCATAACTTTTTTATTTCTTGATAGATTTAAACCAAATTTAGGTCAGTTTGAGATATAAACTTATATTATAGGAATATGAAAAAAAAATTAAAAAAAAATTTTTTTTGTGGGAGATAGGTTGACCTGAAGGACTACCTGTCGTGACCTGAAAAATGTCCTGAAAACGTATATAATGATCAGAACTTTTTTATTTCTTCATGGATTTTCACCAAATTTGGTTCAGTTTGAGATATAAGCTTATATTATTAATTGATATTTTTTGGATAAATTTGATTTGTGTAACCCTGTCACATGACAGGCTGTATTTTGAAAGGTTCTTTGAAAACGGCTGATAGAAAAGTGATGTTGCACGGTTATATTTAGAAAACATGATATTGCACGGTTATTTTTAACTTTTTGGAATTCCCCTTTAAACAGTGTACCAAAATTAACTTGTGTCTATTTCCGGTTTGAAAGTTAGGAAAGTATATACATTCTGAAAATTTTCAAACAGTTTAATATGTTGCTTGTTTATTGCATTAATATATCTTTTGAATTGAAAGTTTTCATAATTTCCGCTGATATTGAAATAAATGTGAAATTTTCATACACTGGACAAACCATAAAAACAGTAAACTAATCAAAAGAAACATTGAACTAAATTCCTTTACAATACCAGTATATATAGATATGCATAAAACTATCAATTAATAATATAACAATTGTAGCCTTTAAATACGGTCGATATGAAAAATGGGGGACGGACAAAATCCCCCCCCGGACAAAATCCCTTCCGTGTATTTTAGCATAGGCGGACAAAATCCCCCTCATTAAATTTACAAGGCGGACAAAATCCCCCCTGAAAATTTTTCAAGGCGGACAAAATCCCTCCCGGATTTTGGTAATATCGATAAGTATTGTGCATCGTGTTTTATAGTTTTTTACTTGGTACTTGAAATGATGATTGAGACAAAGATTAAAACATTGTTTTTTTTCACTGAAACGCATCGAGTCGATATGGTTTGTGTTGTACGACATGTGTTAATAAAGAAACCGCGCCATTTGATTCCTTTCATTATTACTTAGCGAAAAAACAATTCAAGTTATTGAACTAAATTATACCATTATTTTACTAAATTTTAACTTAAGCCATACCCGTTTCAATTTTCTATAAGATATAGAGAATGTTTTGCTCAAGTAAGCGATATTCGTTTGATCATAAACATATTAACAAGCCACCAATTAAGCACTGCAAATGAGACAAACAATTATTATTGTTAAGTAATTAAAAATCTGGGGTATTTTTAAGTAAAATATAAGGTCATTTTTTAAGGTTTATCTATATATGTACGAGACGGTACGGTGTTAACATTTAAAAAACAAGCATTTTAAAAAATCATATTCGGGAGGGATTTTGTCCGCCTTGAAAATTTTACAGGAGGGATTTTGTCCGCCTTGTAAATTTAACGAGGGGGATTTTGTCCGCCTATGCTAAATTACACGGAAGGGATTTTGTCCGGGGGGGATTTTGTCCTACACTCATGAAAAATATCGACATGAGATAACATATCGACCTCCAACTTCATTGTCGGTCGATATGATCTTGTGTCGATATTTTTTCATATCGACCTAATTTAAAGGCTATAATTGTATAATATTATAAGAATATGAAAACAAAATTAAAAAAAAATTTTGTGGGAGATAAGTTGACCTGAAGGACTACCTGTCGTGATCTGAAAATGTCCTGAAAACATATAAATGGTCATAACTTTTTTATTTCTTCATGGATTGTCTTCAGATATTGGTTGGCTGGAAAAATAAACATATATTATATGAATATGAAAAAATATAATATATTTTTAATTTTTTGTAGGAGAAATGTTGACCTGAAAGACTACATGTCGTTTGTGTATGTCCCGAGAATGTCCTGAAAACATACAGAAATTATCATTTTTTCTTGACAGAATGACTTCATATATTACTCAAATGTTGCTGAAAATTATAATATAACATTAGTTTTATGAGAATTTCTTACAATTTTTTTCTGCATATTATAGTTTAAAAAAGCCATTAATAGTAGTACAAATGTCAGCTGTTTACACTTAATTGCATTAAAAACATTAATTAGAGTATTTAGTTGGATTAATTATACATCAGGTAGTAATTAACATTATTGACACTTCAAGGTAATTACATACTTAATTGGGACAGGCGTTGGACAGACAAGTTTATTACTTTATTTATAAAATACAAAGAAAAAAATCGCAATAAAACTTGCATAAACAAATATAGAATGAAAACCTATTACTGAGAATGTCTATGATCATCACAAAACCAATCTGAAGACACTCCTGAACAACTCAAATGAGACCACTTGTTGCACGCGACTCTTCCTCTTTTCCCTTCACATCCTATCATATTATGGAACACATCTGGCTTTCCGCATGTACAGCTTGCTTCTATTTTTCTTGTGTGTATTTTCATGTTTGTCCCTGTATTGGTATTGTTTTGAGGAAACGGAGTGAAGTAGCCCTTTTCTAGACATGCAATTAAATGTTCCCGCATGTACTTTTCGACGAAACCACAATCATAACCATTTGTTTGTTGTTGAACATCTGGTAACATTGTTAAACCCTTTTTTCATCTAGCTTGATGTACTACCAATTTCGGGAAGTTTTTATCTGTTTAGAACGGACTTTACTGTCCTTAGCTGTCGGAGCTTCTATAATACGTTTTGCCAAATAGCTATCTGAATGCTCGACAGTCTTGCAGGTATTGATACAAATGTTCAGAACTGTTGAAAGTTAAACCTTGGTAAGTAATAACACAAGGAAAAAAGTTAGACAAAACGTGCCCTGCACCTTTGAAGTAAATAGGGGAAGTGTTGTTATCGTTAACAAGAACAGTGTTAGTAGTAACCTTGTTAGAGAGGACTTGAGTAGCGGGAGTAGGAGCAGCCTTGTTAGTAGGAAAGTTATTAGGACGAGAAGACTTGTTATTTAGGAGATTTGTTAACTGGATTAGACTTGTTAGCAGTGGTAATGGTAGAGGTAGTGTCAGTAGTGTTAATGGGAACAGGGGAAATGTTAGCAGTGATAATATATGGTAGAGGTAGTGTCAATAGTGTTAACGGGAACATGGGAAATGCATAGCAGTCAAATGACTTGGTAAACTTTGAATGGAAAGAAATAGAAATTCATGTTATATAAACATATTGGTGATAACTTCTCACTGTTAAAAACTGTTCACTATCAATTAAATGTAATTAAATTTAATTAAATTATAACCAAACAAGTAATAGATTGTAATTAAATTAATGCATTTAATGATTAACGCTAATTAAACATTACTTACTTTGTTTAATTAATTCTAGTTCAATTCTAGTTCAGTTTAGCAAATTCATAGTTGCTCAGTCTTCAATACTTTATGCATCTATAACTGTCCTCTATGGATTTTATCATTTTGTTGTGAGGATATATTATTCTTTATCACCGAGGTAAGACATTTATCTTATGTGTAGTTTCAGGACATCGTGCGTCATATCAGGAGATCATCCTTCAGGTCAAGTTTTCTCTGCTGTTATAAATTTTTCTAACTTTCTGTTTAACTTTTAATAAAATATAGATGAATATCTCGCACTGACCAAAATTTAAGCAAAATTTATTCAGAAATAAAAAGTTATAGATATTTATTTTTATCCCTGTCACGTTTTCAGGACACGACAGGTAGTCCTTCAGGTCAACTTATCTCCCACAAAAAAATTTTTTTTAATTTTTCTTTTCATATTCCTATAATATAAGTTTATATCTCAAACTGACCCAAATTTGGTATAAATCCATCAAGAAATAAAAAAGTTATGATCATTTATCTCCGTTTTCAGGACATTTTTCAGGACATTACCGGAAATTTCAGGACAATTAGTGCTACCAGATGAACTTCCGTACAATCCAAACTGTAGTACCCGGAGTAAAACAAAAATGGATAACGACGATCAAAAAATGTTCCAAAGTCAAGCAAGAAAAGGCCCGTACAATGATGGTTTCAATGTGTCTCGAAGACAAAGTAGTACAAAAGTCGAAATGAAGTATAGATAGTCACCACACGCCATTTCGACACCAAGAAATGCACGACACGACGTTGCCGCCTGCAACTTGAAGTTGAGGTAAATATATTTTAAGTTTCAACATTTTCCTACGTACAGTGTAAATATTTTAGATCTGTGATAAATATCAAATGTTGATGCAGTACCTTTTTACCTACTTGACCTATACCGAAATATGGAAGTAAGGGATATGGGCCTGTAGTTTACTGGACAGTACTTTGATCGCGACTTGTAAATTGGAGAAACATGTGCTGTGCGCCATTCATTAGGTACAATACCAGATTCTATGGATGAGTTATAAATAAGACAACGTATAGGTGATATGTTTTTGGAAAGTTCTTTCAAGATTTTTGGTTTAATTTCATCAGGTCCTGCGGCTTTAGATGGGTTAAGGTTTGAGAGTAGTTTTTCAATGCCTTGATTTGTGATGGTAATATCAGGCATGATTGGGTGTTTTGATGGTGAGTCCATGTATTTTTGCTCTATAAATTCTTTAGATGTTACATTGCTTGAATCGGAGAATACTGATTGAAATTGTTGATTAAGTAGCGTGGCTTTCTGTTTAGTTTCTGTAATTAATTTGCCATCTTTTTTAGTGATGTTATACTGTTGTAGTCTGTTTTCTTGCTTTTGATGTAGGACCAGAATTTTTTCATATTTTTGAAGCTACCTTCTTCTTCGCTAGGTGCTACAATATTTTCTATGTATTTCCAGTAAGATTGACGTAACTGTTTTTGTATCTGATGCTTCATTTGTTTGTATTTTTCTCGATCATATTTACTACCAGATTTTTTCATTTTTTTTGTACATTTTATCTCGTTTCTTTATGAGTTTTTTGGTGTCATAGTTTACCCATGGTGTGTTTACTTTGGTGCTTAACTTCTTTGTTGGAATGTGTTGTTTGATTAGACTTTCATGTGTGTTTTTGAAGTCTGTCCATAGATTTTCAGTTGACAGTTTATTTGCATTTTCAGCTAGTTTGAGGTAAAGATTGTCTAGCTCAAGTTTCATGGTTTCCCAATTAGCTTTTTTATAAATAGGTACCTGTCTTGACGTTTGTTTTAGTTTAGTTGGAGTCATATTCATTTCCACAAATACAATATCATGGTCTGAGATTCCAGGGATTATTTCTTTTCTCATAACTTGATTTGGTAAGTTGGTAATCATTAAATCAAGGATGTTGTCTTTTCTGGTTGGTGTTTCTATTAATTGTACGAGACCTGTGTCATCTAAGGTGTTGGCAAATTCATAGTGGTTTTTTGGATATGTTGTATTTGGTTTTAAGGTTTTATCTTTCCAGTTCCAACCTGGGAGATTGAAGTCCCCACCAAGTAATAGAGTAGCATTTTTGATCTGACTTGCTCTTCTTACTGAGGTGTCAAAATTTTTAAGACTGTCGTCATCTGATGTCTTTGGGTTATAGAAGGATGAAATATATAATGTTTTACTACCTTTTATTTGGATTTTAGCCCATATAATCTCACAATCATTACCTGGGTGTAATTCCTCTACTTCATCACTAATGAAGTTTTTATTGATTGCGATTAATACTCCACCACCTTGTTTGTTTTTAGCCCGGTCCCTTCTGAACACGATAAATTCATCTGGGAAGATCTCTGCGTTTTTTATACTTGGGTCTAACCAGGTCTCTGTACCCAATATAATGTCAGGTTTTGTGCTGTCTATGATATTTTGCAGTAGATGTTGTTTATTTTTGGCTGATTGAAATATTATATTTACTAATCTGAGAGGTGCTTTACATTTAGTTTTGGATTTGTTTATACGTATTGGTGTTGATTGGTGAAATGGTCGTTGGATGTTGGTAGGAGTTTTTAGATCAGTGTCGTTGATGTCAAAGTAATCGAGTAAGCTTTCAAATGAGTTTGAGTAACTAATTAGTCCATGTAAATCATAGGCACATGTACTATAGTTTGGGTTTTGGCAGATGATACAGTGCCAGCTGACCATACTGTCATTAAGTAATTCATATGATCTAGAGTGTATGTTTTGACAGTCAATATGGAACCACTGGTCACAAGATTCACAAACAATACCTTGGTGTTCCCATGTGACTGTACTGTCACAGGTGCCACACATGTATTTAGTGCTATCATTACTTGGTCCAGGGTTCATTTCAATGTCATTACATTTTAATAATAGTAAGACTGCAAGGTATAATAGTAACTTACTAGGTTTGAGATTTCCACTAATCTTTGCCTTTTTCGGTGTTGTTAGAATAGTATTAATGGTAATCATTTGGTTGTTAAACTCATCTGATTTATACCATGATTGTATTTGATGTTTGAGTGGTGTTGTTTTGTACATCCTTGGAGATGAGTTTGTTATATGGTATTTACTATAAGTCACCATCTCTATAGTCGCATTTACTGGGAATTTACATATGGACAGACATGTTGGTTTCTGAGACATTCTATTAGATACAAGAGATACTAGTAAACTTTCAGTGACAGAGACCAATGCTGTACAAATTTCTGTACATATATATTCTTTTGGAGGATTCATGTCTCGTGCCAAAAAGACTAAAATAATACTAGTCAAGATCAAACTGGCTTTTAGATAAAGCATTTTGAAGCAAAATTGGGAACAGCGTGAAAAGTGACTTACTGGTTTTGTGGATGGACGAGACCAGTGCTGACGACACAATAATACAAAAATATTAGTTACTAGCAAGGTTATAATCTTCCGTCCCAGTTGCTGCCCTGGGCACAGTATGGTACACAGACAAATGAGCAATGTTAGTATATGATGACACTTATCTAATGGACTTTCTCTGAGAGTGCATATTTGTTTACACCGGAAGTCACTTTTCACTGACGATCACCTGTTCTAAAAATAGAATCAACTCTGCCTGTTTATGTTATTTACTTAATTTATTCTCTTAAATGAAATATTGAATAGGGATTTTATAAATTTAAACAGTTATGATGATTGCTATTAAGTTTGTGAGTACGAGCTTTGTTTTTTCGTAGTTTAACACTTTTTCTTTTGAGCTTTCAAGGACACGACCATTACCAAGCGCATGCGCAGTACCAAAAAGTTGCCTATAGTATAAAGGGCTATAGCCTATCTACACTTTCAAGACACGTTTATCGCCGAAATTCGAGCGTACTGCCATATAAAAAGGGGGGTATTGTATGTACATTGTTCGTTATTCTTATTTCAGGAGATGAATAAGATACTCTCTAGATACTGATTGTGTGTTGCGTTTTATATTTTGTAACACTTCTTAGTGTCTGGACAGGTCTGATTAATTGCAGCATAGATGTATTGTTTTTTTTTCGTGATGTTTGTTTTCCTTGATAATAATGAGCTTTGGTCAGTGATGCGCGATTGGTCAAAAAGTAAGGCAGATTCTTCCGCAGTGTGTTCGCGCATGACAAATGACCAACAGCTGATAATTTCTAGTATCACTAGTCGTTGTTCTTCTGAGCGTTGATACTAATTTTATTGGTAGTAAAGATCAAAGGAAATTGTAACAAATTACCGATAAATCCATTGAACAGTCGACAGCTATTGTTTTCCATGTTCGTATTTAAGAAAGAACGTCTAGCTAGGTTTACGTTGCGTTTGAACAGATATGACGTTAATATAAACCGCGGGTACAATAGGAATATTAGAATACGGAATATTGTTTCTTGTTGAGTCGTATTTTGTTTTTATAAATAATCTTCTCGGCAAATCGTAAAATGTATCTGTTGTCAATGCCATTTATTCGCTTCAAAACGACCACGTCTTCGTCTTCAGTTCGTTGTATATATTCCTACGCGTCACACACTTATAATGAAATTTTATTTTGGTAAAAGAGTGTAAATATATAAAAACAATTTTGGAAGAGTTATAAGGATTAAACGCTACTTTTCGCTAATTCATCGATGTAAGAACGAGGTAGACTCACTCACTAACTTATTATAAACGGCCTTCATCCGTTTATTTGTTTCTGAGTGAGTCGACCTCGTTCATACATCGATGAATTACCGAAAATAAGCGTTTACTCCTATAATAAAATAATGTGGTTATTTCTTGTCATGTCAACGAGTACAGTTTCATATGACATATATCAACGTCGGTACTTTAAACCACTTTTCACTTAAACGTAAGAACGCACAAAGACAAGGTGGAAACTGTTTGCTTAGCCTTCAACAAAACTGATGGGTCGCATAAAATCTCGATCTGACTTCAGTTTTATCATAAGTTTACTTGATAGATCAGAAATTTTATCACACAACTTGTACATACCTATTACCCGTAACAACTGCTGATTAGAACCGGTTTATTAATAGGTCGACTCTCATATGGTATCAGTCACGTTAACGGTTAATACATGTATGTTCTTTGCAATTTCGCATAGAACGCACGTCAACAATTAAAATTAGCAATAAGATTACGAGTAAAATCCTGACTCGGGGGCGTGAGCTTGACTCCAGCTTGAGTTAGCCAGAATTCCAATGCCTCTTGTTCTGCCATAAGTCGTGGTTTTCACCCGACTCCTTAAGTCTTTCACACACAACCATACAAATGACGACACAATACGTCTATAATATACATACGTTTATTAATATTGGGTAAGAAATAAAGCCCTGCCATATGTACTCCACGTTGTGTACGTCGTAAAACAATGCGATGAAACGCAATAATTATTGCGATTTAATGCAATAATTATTGCGATTAAATGCAATAATTGTTGCGATTAAATGCAATAATAATTGCTATTAAAGGCAATACTTTGCTATTAAACGTAAAACTTATTGTGATTAAACGCAAAACATTGCATTTAAACGCCAAAATTATTTCGATTAAACGGAATACTTTTGCGATTAAACGCAATACTATTGCGATTAAACGGAATACTTTTGCGATTAAACGCAATACTATACATAGCGATTAAACGCAATGCTTTTGTGATTAAACGCAATAGTATTGCGTTTAAACGGAATACTATTGAGTTTAAACGCAATACTGTTGCGATTAAACGCAATTATTATTGCGATTAATGCAATTATTATTGGGCTTAAATGCAATACTACCTGGGTGAACGCAGTGTTGCTAATAAATGAGAATATGAGAATATGGATTCACCACCATCACCACCAGGGTAAGAAACAAACTATAATGGGACCTTATAATTTTAAACTGGGCTGATTTATCACGTTAAAACTATTCTGTTTATTTTTTGTAATAACTAATTAAACTTGGTACTTAACAAGTATTTTTAACCAGGTATGCACTACGCAGTTTTAATCTGTAAACAATAGACTTGGCGCAAAATAACATTTATTTCTTTTTGTTTGCCATTAAGATTGTTAAATACAAATCACAAAGATTGTCCGAATAAGTCGAAGGCGTAACCGTCCGGAGACTTAAATTGGCGCGTGTGATGCATGTAACTTAGACCTTGATGTTGTAGACGTTTTAATCATCACTTGATGTAGAAATGAAATGAAATGACTCTTATTGGCAAAAACGAGTCTGTCTGTTTAGTTTGAATTAAATCAATCTTCTCTCTCTAAAGCATACATGATTTGATTCTGTCGCAAACACATGTATATATCTCAATATGTCTAAAACACACTAAAGCCTAAACTTGTTTATGAAACTGATCAAACCAAATGCATTCAATGTAATTAAAATTAAATCTTTCACTAGCTTCCACCTTTTTGTTATTTTCACTGACAAGCGACAATAGCATAAGGGGGAAGCTAAATGAAAGATTAACTTTTAATTAGATTGGAATGACCCAGACTTAATTTACAGATATGGTTATTCTGTCACATGTTGCATAGCACATGTGTATGCTTAAAACGCTGGCTAAAATCGCTGATACGTTTATAAAACATTCCACTACTAAACAATTAAAAATCCCTATCAGTGCAACTATAAATATGTATTTTAACTCATATAGGCCAGAAAAAATATGACACCCTTTACTATCCGATAATTACAGCAATTGACAATTTTTATCTAAATGCTAAGACTCGTGTTCTAGGTCGAACACCTGTGAATATATTTTTGTTTTTGTTTGAATGTTGTTTAACATCACTTTGAATTTTTGAACTATATTATGGCGTCCAGTTTTTATTCGGGGAGGAAACCGTATTACCGGGAGAAAACCCCGGACCTGCGAAAGGAAAACTGGCAATCCTTGTCAATTAAGATTGACAACTAACTACCTTAACAACTTGGCCACAGAGGCCAGACACTGAAAATGCAATTGTTGATCTTACAAAGGCAAACACTCCTGACGGTGGTCATCTGACAGCTCAAACACAATATAGATTGTTATACAGCTCATTTAGTTGAACATTTCATCAATTGAAATTTTTTCTTTACCTTCTATGGTCCTTATGTTATAGACAAACAAAACGATGATAATAACAATTGTTCTTTTTATAAGAAGGAGTCATTTCAATTGGGCAAGTACTCCTGCTCCACGTGTGACACCGCTATATCCCACAGGTTGAAATCCTGTTTGTCAAATCGGGTAGTTATATTCAGTAAGAAAGTGATTAAACAAAAGGAAAACATCGATTGTCAGACAGATATTCCGCAAACTAAGTGATGATGCAATCTAATTAAAATTATATCTTCTCTTGGCTCCCCCCTTTTTGCTATTGTCTGCAAGGCGACAATAGCAAAAAGGGGGCAGCTTAGCGACGAAATAATTTTAATTAAATTGGTGACGATGGTGACCCCTTAAAAATATAAAAGTTATGACTTCAATCTTGCCATTGTGATCCCCTTGTTTAATTGCCTTTCCGTCGGTACTCTCTCTTTTATTGAGGATTTGTTTGTTATGCAAGCCATCGTCACACAACTTCAACTCAAAGGTGAGTCTTGTAGAGATTTTGATGCTGAAGAAGGGGGCTCGCTTCAGATTTCCTCTATCTATTATACTTTTGAAACTACATGTACATGTATAACCAAAAAACCATTGACCACGGCTGTTCTATTTTTAGCCAAGGCAGCCAATTTGGCATTTTTAAGGGTGATAACTGCTGTGACTAGTCATCGGACAAATTCAACCCAAATTTAGGTTTTTGTAGTTCTATTTTTATACATGAAAGCCGTTTTTTAGGAAAGAATTCATTTGTGCAAGTATTTAAGTACAGGTAGATACATGTACTCTAATGGATGTTTGATGTGTATGGCAAAGTTTGGTTTCATTTGGTTCAGTTTTCTGACAAGATTTTTTAAAAGTTGAAGAAGTAGACAGACACAAAGTAATGAAATGCCCACCTGGACCAAATAATTTGGGGGTTAACACTAGTTTCTAAAAATAAAATCATATGGGTTCGTATAAAATTTCGTATGAAGATGTATGCTTAGCAATCATACATTGTACACTTTCACCTATATATTAAATATGCAGAAGATAGTTGCTGATAAAAGTACAAATCAAGGTATCATCTACAAAATGTTTCACTATTTTTTTTCATTATGAATAAAACAGGACGTCAAACAGAATTGCTTCCAATCAACCCTAAAAATGCCACAAATGAATAACTAAGGCCAAATAAAAAACTAAGGCCAAGGTGAAAAGACAACAAACAGAACAACAACACTGTCCCTCAAGGCATTTGGCGAGCTTACAAACATCTAATCGAAGATGAGAGTTCTTGCTTCCATAAGCTTCAACATCGTAGATATTTTTACAAAACTAACTTTAAAGAACTTCTTAATTTTTAGGACAAAATAACACAACATATATCTCCTTTTTTATAAGTAACTTTCAAAATATTATGAAAGAAAATTTTAATACATATATCATCTTTTTCACCAACATGCTTCAATCATGACGTTGCTCAACCTTCTTGCTCCAACTGTCCATCATATCAATAGAATTCTTATATTTAGCTGTGTGTATGATATCATAAGATATCCATAATCAAAACTTTAGAATCCAAGATCTTTTGAAAGTGCTCCTTTTAGTAGGAGACAGTTGTCATAGCTTTTTTATACTTCCAGAACACACCCACATGTGTGGGCTATCGGTTTAAACTCAAAACTTGGCATTGGTTGTGTCTGTTACCCGAGTACAATGTCACTTTCCGTGCATAATCGAACAAACATCGTGAGCCTTTCGGGGCAGCATGTTTTTAAAAAGCGTTTTAAAAACTCACTAATATCCTTTTCTGTATTTGTCTTTTCTTTTGGAAAGTCTTAAGCATTCACCACCTTTTTTATTGTTACCTTACTTTCGTCTTAAATGGTTTGAAGATATGTAATAAGCAGTTTCAAATGCCGCTGAAATATTGGTGCCCAACACAGAGCAACAAATAATGGCTTTTGAAATAATTCATGATTCGCAACATCAATTATGAATTTTTGAAAATTTTTCTCACTATTAAGAATTCTTAATTGGAAGCTGCTCAAGGCATCAATTACTTCATCTTTTGACACACAGTTGTAATCATCTAGTGCCGCTCTAACACACTCTCGATCTATTATTGGCAAATAGTCCAAAAATGAAGTTATCATTTCATCTTCCGTTGGGGATGTCTTGTAAATACATTGCTCCAAAAACATTTTGGATATTTGAATAGGCATGTATTTTTATTGTTTATAACACAGAACAACTGCCTTCCAAACAGGCCCCCACTCTATTTCTATCATAATATGCCTATAGTTGGTATTTTGATATCAAAGTCTTTCGTATGTTTTAGATAAAACGTTTCCCAGAATTCACTCATCGCATCACGAAATACACCTCATGAGTCCTCACCCTTTTCACCGAGAATTGTAATCACAAGTGAATCAGTTCTTAGATTTAATGTCTCTTTCATTAAAAAAAATCATTCCATCGTTAAAAGCATTTACTCTCTTTAGAGCCACTTGTTTTTTACACTCAGTAAGGGGAATTGTTTCATCTGGGTCACTTGGCATAGGCAATGTGTCAACCTCACCACTTAAATCTGAGTAATTTTGTATATCATCTAATATGCCAAAGTTGTTACTTTCAGAATAAACTGTAAAAGAAACACTGGGCAGAACGACATCTTGTGACAAAGCCTCTATTGGGAGACTATAAAGTCTCATGCAATGGCAGGATTACTGTTTCTTGGCTTTGATTTGTCGGCATTTCCTGTATTTCAATAACTTCGATCTGCTCTGTTAGCCATGTTTTCAAATTGGAATTTGCCTTCCTTAAAGGTGTACTAGTATGGTCACTTTTATGTGATATCATAGTATCAGGTAGTTCCCCATTTGATGAATTATAATTGTTGCCTGACATAGGACTTGAGCCATCTTTGTGTTACAAAATACAACCGCAAGGTGGTTATTTTGGCTGCCAAATACAGTACTCCTATAGTTTCTGTAGTCATTTCTCTTTGTGAGAAATCTGCTAAAGAGAATGTAAATTCGTGTATTTTACCCACCGGACTTGAGCCATCTTTGTGTTACCAAATACAACCGCAAGGTGGTTATTTTGGCTGCCAAATACAGTTCTCCTATAGTTTCTGTAGTCATTTCACTTTGTGAGAAATCTGCTAAAGAGAATGTAAATTCGTTTGTTTTACCCACCGGAGAATTTCCATTCGAAAAGAAAAGAGGTATAACATCTTTCATAACTTGCTCTTTGATAAAATCCTTTGGAAGCTGGCGTTATCTTGTACAACCTCCTCTTGGGTTCTTTACTTGTTTTCCTTTAAGAATCCAGCCAACTTCTATCTGTTTTAAAAAAAAATTCTGAATTGTTGTTACCGATTCTTGCCATCTTTAATTTTTTTGGCCTGTTGTTTTAAATCTTGTGACTCGTCCTCACTGCTACTTTTTTTCTTTTGATGCCGTATTCCCATTTTTTCTTAATGCCTGCAGAACCGATGACTTCGGTTTTTTCTTCTTTATTTTTATTTTGTGATCTTCAAGAAACATTTTCAAATTTATTCGATCACCAATCTTTGGCAAAAAATAGCCAAATCATTCTCTGTCATTTTCTCTAATATTGCAAATGAGACCTACAAACAGAAAATAAACATTTATTATTCTTATTAACCTTTGCATATTGAATAATTAACAAAACTAGTACTCTATATCTTGCCACTATTTTCCACTCATATTCCCAAATGTGTCCCAAATACCACGTTTCAACATAAAAATAATTTTTACTATATTTATCTTGAGGTTTTTCCATTTTATTAGTGAGAACAAAAATGTCCATCAACCGGAAGTTCTAATATACTAGTAGCCACACAACCAAAGGCTCACAAGAGCTTGTATTGTTCACATGATTTATAGAGGCCATGAAGTTGTCATTTTCCTGGCATAAATAACACCATCTTTTCTAAGACCATCCAATGAATCTTGTTTGGTTTCAACTGGTTTAATAGTTTCAAATATGCAATAATTCTTTTATTTTCATATAGGTTTCTTTATTGAACAAGAGCAAGTCCCCTACCGGCAATTAAAATTATCCAAGTCATAATTTCGTCAAAAATCATTGAACCGGTATGATATTCAAACCAGATATAAACTCATAGTCGATGACATACCAAATAGCAGCAAGCATTTGTGAAAAAAGTCAGGAAAACGTGTTTGACGGACAGAGTGCAAACTTACATGTATAGTCCCGTTTTGCCAAGCATGTCGGGTACTAATTAATTCCTACAATTGCAGCCATCATGGATTTTCAATCAAATAAACAAGAATAAACTTTTAAAAACCTCCAATAAAGAGTCACATACAATATGGCTTGAAACAGCTTTGCAGTTTCTGAAAAGATGGCATTTTAAAATTTTGCCTATACCATTTAGTTTAGTTTAAACATATTTTATTTGCTTAGAACAGAATATGGATTGGAGACAAGTAAATCATACTTCTAAATTCCTCTACAGATTACAATATTTACATTTAACATTTAAAACTTATGAGAATGAGTGGAATGAGCGGATACAACTTTTTTTATATCACCAGTAAACTTCAGCTAGCGTGGGTGATAATGTGCAGGTTATGAGTTTAGTTTGGCTATTTTCTCCATCCTTCGATAAGTTTTATTTTTGCATACAATGCATCGCAAAATTATGTTTCAGAAATAACAATTGTCACTTTGTAATATTTACAAACAAACAAAAAGATTGACGAATTAAATAAAATGCTCAATACATGTCTATGGAAAGAAACTCCTCAAGCTCAGACTCCATCTCAGTTCTGAAATAAATATCTAACACTCTTAACACACTACCAGGGGAGATCATAGGGAAAGGGGAGGGAAACAAGGAAAGTCAATGCTAGAACATGGCGGATGCCATACTCGATGTCTCTCGGTTTTTTACAATAACATCCCAAGTAACGGCGGAAAAATCGTATTGCGAGATCAATTTCATTGGACTGTGTACTGACCCCTAAACAATACAGGATACTGCCGATGTTAGCCGGAAAATATAGAAAACAAAAAGAAGTCAATAAATAGGTGAATGGGTGGAACCTAACACGTGTTGAAATTTTCTTTACACCACAGAACATCTTGCATGCTTTTAAAAAAAAATTCAACCAAATCATGTTTCCGTTTAAACCTTATTGAATAGAATGCTATATATCCTCTGGTAAACGTGATTTATTTTAGTCTAGCAGTGGTTCTCCAGCGTGTAAGTTTAGCAATAGATTTTGTGCTAGTAATATTAGCTGTTATATTATTACTGTTGCGTGATTTTTTATTTTTGTTATTTTGGATTTGTTCATTCTACTTATGTGAATTATTGATATATAATATCCTTGTGCAAAGGAGAATGATTAACAATTTGTGTCTTGGTTTGTATTGCATTTAAACAAAATTGTTTTGGTTAATTTCTGCATCGTTTTTGCATGTTTTGGTATGGTTTCCTGTTTACATTTTATTGCGATATAGAATATCCTTCTGGCGGAGAAGAATTATTAACAATTTGTCTCTTGTTTTGTATTGCATTTTACAAAATATTTTTTGTTAATTTATGCATTGTTTTTGGTAGGGTTTCCTGTTTACATTTTGTTGTTTGCTTTATTTGTTTATATAGTGTCAGTAGGGTAGAACTGACCAAAAGTCATATTAATGCATACATGTATTTGAATTCATTGTAAATTTGTTAATTTTTTTCTTTCTTTTTTTTCATATACTGTTACTGTGCTGATACGGGTATTTGAGCCAACAACACTCAGTACAGAAATTTAAAAAGTAAGTAATCATTTTATAATTTGTTTACAATAACAAATACATGTATCAGCTTGGTTACATAATCTGGTCTATGTGTAGATACATGTTATCATTTCTGGAATAACTACGGTTCACCATAGATAATGCATTGAAATTTGCATAGCGAGTCTATTGTATGCATAATATAAAGTGATCAATATTTGTAGCTTTATTAATTTAATGAACCCCTAATGTGTTTGGGTTCTGCAATACTTAAGTTTAACAACCAAACTGACATACCTCGATGTGAAATATTGCTCTCGCTAAATCTCAATTTCTCTTTTACTATACTACATAGTCAAACAGAAATTTATCATTTATCAACAGCAATGCAATACATGTACATGTACTAATACATTGCAAGGAGGCATGTCAGAATGGATACAAAATGAGTGAATACACAATATAAATTAATAAATTATTATTTTGTAAAATTATCCTGACCCCAGTGCCTGTGCGAACAACTGATAATTGAAACTGCATCCTGGCTTGATATTGAAATATAGCAAAAATAGCTTTAATCATCATCTTAAATCAATTACCAAGCTCATTAATTGTCTAAATCTCTTGAAAGAATGGCGAATTTAAACCAATTGCAGTATATACTATGACTATATCACATACTCTGTGAGGGTATGGCCTGTTAACACTTAATTTGGTTAACCATTTCCTATGCAGTAAAAGATGTTAAAAAATGTATCGAGTATATCTACCATGTTTTTGTATTAAAATGTTAATTGTTTAGTTTTCAATACTTTAACAGCATTTCAATGCTAGCTGCAAGTATTTTATAAAATACCATTTATATATTGAATATTTCAAATGCATCTGTATACATTTTTATTCCTGTAAAAATCTTTTAAAAATAATTTTGTTTTTAAATTGACAAAGTTAAAAAAAATATATAATTTTCTATACTTTGACATTTCCAAGGGCAACAACTCTTATACTTCATCTTTTGGCAAGGTAAATGGTGAAAAACTATATACAGATTTTAAAACAAGGGTACTAGTCTGCTTGATGAGTATAAAATCCAACAATATATGAAAAATAATAGCAATATGTTCCAATGAGAGAAATTAAGTTAAGAAATGTTCCTTTTGACACTTAAAACATTTTCAACAAATTAATTAAAAAATCAAATGTATATGTACAAATTCACTGCTTATAGAAGTCTTTGAAATTTGAAATAATATTTTTTTAAATTAGCAAAAACCTACTTTAATTGATTTTCTACATTTTTTCCCCAAGGGTAGCTATTCTTTAATTTCTAAAATAGTTCAAAATAAGGTCGAGTCAGAGCACAATCCAATAAGAATAATCTTTAACTTGCTCCCCTTTTGCCATTTGGCAACAATAGCAAAAATGGGAGAGCATGTGAAAATGTAATTTTATAGTCAGAGAATCCTCTGCCATCCAGCGTTTTTTTTTTGTGCGTGGGACGTCAGAGAGATCTCCACAAGCTAAACAGCGGATTTTGCGACACCGGTCTGGGTCGGCACGTTTCATTGTGTCAGATTTAATAAAACATTTTCATCCAGTTAATCTGCAAGCGAATTATATATAGATTAACTGGATGAAAATGTTTTATTAAATCTGACACGATGAAATGTGCCTACTCACACTGGTCTCGCAAAATCCGCTGTTTTGCTTATCAGGAGCTCTCTGATGTCCCATGCAAAAAAATGCGTTAGACGGCAGAGGATTCTAGGACTAGTAATTTTATAGATTGAACAAAGTAAATAGTGAAAGCAATGCAATTAAGTGCATGGTTGCTAGAATGCATTGAAGGTTCATCTTTCCAGTACAACTCGAGTGTATTGGCAATTATATTCTGTATGACAGATTTTTTTTGTCCTGAACAAAAACTTATCTTTCTTTTCAGCCCATTCAAATAATGGAACCAAGTACCAGTTGGGGAGACAATTTTTCAAAACATCAAAGTGACCAAATAATAAATACAAATACATACCAAGATTTTATTGAAACTGAACATGAATTTCAAGATTTAGCTGAAGTTAACAATTCAAGCCAAACTTCTGAGAAAAAACTTTTAAACATTCTATATGCTACAGAAATTTTGAACACATTAATTTTGACAATTTTCTCGTTTTTTTAAACTATGAGCAATAAATAAATAAATTGTATTGTAAACATTCCATTTTACAGTACATGAAACAAGGAAAGCAGAGTCTGCTGACTGAAAGTGGTCTACTGTATCCTCAACTGAGTAAAGTACTGTTCTTCTGTTGTATAACCCAATATAAATCATTGAGTATTCCTGTTAAAATTTCAACATCTGGTTTGCTACTGTCCACCACTGGAAAAGAATATAAATCATTTATTGACTGGTTTCAGTCTGAATTCATACCCCTTATTCCTGAAAATGAAAATAAAAAGTTTTATATACCCCAAAGAAATCGGGATTTCTTCACACAACCAGAAAGAAAAGGATATTCATTTGGATGCTTAATTACTAAACTAGAAAAGGGTGATACAATTGAAGATATTTTAACAACAGACAAACAAGTTTCATTTTGTTCACTATCTTTCAGTTCACCTTTAAACCATTTGAACTTGTATTGTTCAGTCTATTTAGAATTTCTGGTTTAGATGTAAATAGTTATAATCATCAGCATTTTGTTGCCAATTTTTGCCATTTTCAGTCTTTATTAAGATTGAAAACTTTGCTTTTGTGTGATTCTTTCCACATCCCAGTCCTTATTCAGACTGATTTATATTACTGCTGCTGCAGTTATTTTGTTTGCCCTTGCAATATGTTTTTGCTTTTTGTGTACATTTGTTGCCAATTTTTGCCATTTTCAGTCTTTATTAAGATTGAAAGCTTTGTCTTGTTGTATAATTCTTTGCCACATCCCAGACTTTATTCCGACTGATTTCATTTTCTGCTATTGCAGTATATTTTGTTTGCCCTTGCAAATGCCTTTGCTTTTGTGTACATTTGTTGCCATTTTTTTGCAATTTTCAGTCTTTATTAAGATTGAAAAATTTGCCTTGTTAAATAATTCTTTGCCACATCCCAGTCTTTATTCAGACATTTTCTGCTATTGCAGTATGTTTTGTTTGCTCTTGCTAAATGTTTTTTTCTTTTTGTGTACATTATTTGCCAATTTTCAGTCTTTATTTAGATTGAAAACTTTGCTCTCGTGTATGATTCTTTGCCAAATTGCAGTCTTTATTTAGACTGATTTAAATTGCTGCTATTGCAGTACGTTTTTGGCTTTTGGGTATATTTTACTTTTCAACATTGCAGTTTTTTTGCTTTTATTATAATTTACTATGGATTAGTTACAAAGTGAATAAATACATGCATATATGATGATTGTATACTACATCCTTTTCCACTGCTGCTCTTTAGTTTAGAATTTACAAAATCAACTTCTTTGTGTTAATACAGTTAATATCATCTGCAACATGTGCACATGTTTTTTTGCTTTGCTATTTTCTCAGATTGTCAAAATATTATTTAACAATGTACTGCTTAAATTTACAGCTTCCCCCAGTGATATCATGTCTAAGCATTCGTTCAATTAAAGAATCTTTGACACTTTTATTGCTGGGGGTTAGAATTAACTACATAAAGATCCGCATACCTAGAATAGAAATCAACATCTTTACCTTTAAAGCCGACAAACATCTTATCTGGTTTCACCGAGGCATGTCTGGGATCTGAAATATTGCAAGAATAATACATTTAGTTGAATGAATGTACTGATGCTATGCATGGAACTAAGGGTTAACAAAAATAGCATAATTTTTTGCAGACAATAGATTAAAATTTATTCTTTGTTTCATTCATGTTATTTGTAAAAACTATAACAAAATAAAGAATTTCATTTTTTTGTTTGTTTTGTGTTAATGCAACTTTCGGCAGGCACTTTTTAATCTATCTCATGGTGTATTTTTCTATTGGAGGAAACTGAATACCCGGAGAAAACCCTGACCTTCAGTGGAAAACTGGTAATTCTCATAATTTAATGTAAACTTTAAACCTTAAAACCAGCAATGACGTCATAGAACTATTTTAATTTTAACAGTGTAAGAATGACCAACGCAAGCTATATGGTTTCATATAATATAATGTAAGTTCTTTATTATACATTTTAAGGGATGCCAAAAAGATGCAGTCAAGTTTATTGTGACACAAAAATGATGCACACACAAAAGTACTGAAAATTATCTTCTGTTTCGTGTAGTTATACAAGTACTAGTTCATATGAACTGTGAGATGCGGTAGGTGATTAAGATTGCACATGTTATGAAGCTGTCAGTATAAATGTATCATATTGAATCTACATGTCCCTAATTAATAAATCAATTATTTCTAAACTTTGTATTCAATATTGAAAATAAAGGTAAGTTTTACTACACATACATCCTCACAAGTCACAAGATGCCAAGAAAATTGTTTGTGTTTGATGGTGTTTAATGCCACTTTAAGCAATTTTCAAGCTATATCATGGCGTCCAGGGGGAGGAAGCCGGAGTACCAGGAGAAAACCCCCGACCTGCGTTAGGAAACCTGGCAATCCTTGTCAATTAAGATTGGAGTCGAGTACACCCTGCCTGCAGTGAGAATCGAACCCGCAAAAAGATGGTAACTAAATAAATATATATAAATATATAACAGAAACATATTCTAATGATGCTTATTATGATATGCAATTGTAATACTATATATTGATTGGAGGGTTTTTTACGTCCTACACCAAAAACCTTATGACCTTGGCTTGATCGAATTGAAATACTATAACTACTACAACACTAAATAAATAAATAAATATATATATATATATATATATATATATATATATATATATATATATATATATATATATATATATATATATATATATATATATATATATATATATATATATATATATATAAAGTATGGCCAATTGGACCTAAATGTGTATGGCCAAAATGTCCAGATACCTGTTTATTACATCAATGCTCTAGAAAAAGACTACTTACTTAATAACAAATTGTAGTTTTACTAAGTTGAAAACATGTGCTTTTAAATATCCATTAACAGAATTTGTATTAATTTATAAACCGATGTGTAAACATGGTAAAGTCCATAATTAATTGGTATTAACCTTTTTTTCATCTTCATATAGTCTACTTATCCAGGAGCTAATGAAAATTAGCAGTCCAGTAGTTTTGTTTCCTTCATCTTCCTCTAGAAAACACATAAATATGTTTAAAAGTTTGTAAAATATTCTCCCAAACATGAATGAAACCCAACTTTCTGACAAGAAGTTTCATGCGGGTATTACATGTACATGTACATGTACAGTAGTAGCGGTATCGTAACGACTCGCCCAACTCAATAACGACTCATCCCACATTTGTAAAATATATAAATTTATAAATTTTATATTTAAAAAATATATTTAATTAAATTTATAGTATAAATTTTTATTTTTGCATGATATATTTTACTGCTAGTGTTTTAACTAGCGGTGGATCTCTTGAGATTAAAGTGAACTCATGTTAACTTATTTAATTAATTATGATAATTATAATTTAATGTTTGATTGTTTAGAATCATGATTAATTTTGATAGTATTAACAGTTTCAGATAATTTTAAATTATTTGAATGTTTGATTGGCGAATAGGCGTCCCTGTATCTGTCTGGTCTGTTCAGTCTGGTAACGTCTAAGTTTCTTTCCGTTTACAAGTTTGCACTGTTACTGTACGTTTCTGTCCTCTTGAAATAGTAACGTCATAAGAAGATAGAAGGTGAGATTGCCTTTTTCTTGCAGTCCTTTTCAGTCTGTTATGCCACCTTCGCAGTCTTCTTCAGGTTCTTTCAATATAGGCAAAGTAGGCATCTATGGCATCGGTGTTGGACTACTTGTCTTTTATATTTTATATTTCAATTATAATTTTCATAATTAGAACATCACTTTAATCTCAAGAGATCCACCGCCAATTAAAACACCTAGCAATGAAATATATGCAAATATTAAATATACAAACTTATATATTTTACATATGTGGGGCGAGTCGTTATTGAGAAGGGCGAATTGTTTTTAAATGTGGGGCAACTCGTTATATATTCGTAGTAGCATATCTAGGTTTTTTTAATAAAACCTAGGAAGGCTAGATTTATTAGAACTATACAACAGATGGTTAAAAAATTGACAACTAGTTTATAAGCATCAATAGTAATTGTTGTTACTCACAACTCTGAGATGACAACAAAGTAGACACCTGCAGTATTAAGGGCTTTTAAACTATTAATTTAATTCAATTGATAAGGGTTTTTAAAAAAATACATGTACCCCCCCCCCCCCCCCCCACCTTTTTTCTTCAATGTGATGTTGCTTTTTTTAGTGTTCACTTATTTTTTTTCATTCAATGCGATTTTCCTGCCAGACCATGTAATGCATCGATGTTGTTTGTAAACAAACAATGACGACATATTTTGCATACATTAAACATCGTAACAGGTCACAAATTATAAAATAATATATATAATAATACATACTTCCGGTCATGGCGGCGCCCATGGCAAAAACATTTCTCTGAGAAAAAATCAATTAAATGGGTGAAAATCTGAATGCACATCCCTGAAATAAAGGGAATTCTTATAAATATTCGCTTTGAGAACCATAAGTGTAAATAATTTAACCTAAAAAAGCAAAATGTCAGCGAGAATCACAAAAGCCCCAGCCAAATTACGAGACTGTGTTCTTGGCGAGGATCTCGACCAAGCAGTTGACTTCAAAGCTGAAAAACCGCAACTTCACACACAACGGTCAAACTAACAATATTTCATTCAAAACCGATTATCTCGATGAATGGAAGAAAGGTATCGTAGCACATTTTGGAGAACACAATACTGAAATCGTGAAAAATACGGACTCACTCTATGTAATTAAAGTTACTGGTCAAGACTATAGTGTTAAATTTAACATATACTCTACTGGATCTATTGTTATCCAAGGTGCCAAATGTAAACTTTTCGAAAGCAAATACTTCAATGCCCTTAAAGAAAGAGTCCACTCTCTCACCAAAATACAAGACATAAATTGTGAAGATAATGAAACACAAAGCAATGCCACTATCGCAGTAAAAGCACATGAAACAGCTGTAAAACCGTTTTTGATGACTCTGAAACAACTATCATAGAATTAAATATTGATAAATCAGAAAGTGACCATATACCAATAGAAACTAGCTCTCCTATCAGAAATGGACGATCCCCAAGACAACGTGTTGCCTATCATAATGAAACAATACAATCTAAGTTGTCGAGTATTAATACTGTTTTAGAAACCCTTGACACCAGCCTCATTTCTATTTTAAACCTTATTAGCGAAGTTAAGAGTGAACTTGGAAAAGCCTCCTCTGAATCCAATGAGAAAATCACCAAATTTCATAAGACTTTAAAAGACGTAACGGACAGTGCTAAAACTATGGAAAAGAAATTGGCAAATGCAAATAGTCAAATACTCCATACACACAAAACTAAACATCTTTGATGGAAAAATTAATACAGTAAATAAAAAGGCAAGACAATATTCTATCAAAACTGGAAAAAATTCAGAGTGATTTAGTTGAGCTTAAGGAAACTAAAGACCCAGCAAGTGAAAGAAATAAACCAAAAAACATTGAGACAATTATAAATGAGGAAACTACTCTGAAACAAATATCACAAGACAAACATGCAGGTAATTATCTGTGTACTTCATACGATTACTTGATTTTAAGTGACTCAATATTACGAAGGATATCGACCAAAGTTTTCTCACCGAACGAGATAACCCTCAAGAGATATATCCGAGGTGGAGCAGAAACTTGTAGTCAATTCATCATCAACAATGGTAACAAATTTAAACCTGGTAAGGTAATAATACATATTGGATCTAAAGACTTGCAATCCAATGGAGTAAAACTGGATCAGTTCATAAACTTATTAAATGTAGCAACCAAATGTTGGCCAGACTCACAAATACATGTACTCCCACTAATGAGAAGGAAAGATAATCACAATGATGGTATCCTCGAAGCAAACTCAATCATATGCAATGCAGCGTCAATATTCCTCAAAGTTTCAGTTATACACTGCTTCCGTCCCACAGAGAACATGTTTTTTGACAATGTACATCTAAATGACTACAATGGGATACCAGCCTTAGTAACACACATTCAAGAATCCTTGAAAATTCAACTACCAAATGGTTCCCAGAAGCCTCAATAT